>ML664203.1:1533649-1651149 GCA_007570785.1 Antilocapra americana
TTGGGCAAGAGCTGAAGAGCCAGTCTGTGGGACCCTAGGACTGCAGGGCTGACATGGAGGCAGGAAGGCAGGACAGTGGGCTCTTGCAAGAAGCCTAGGGGTGGAGGGGTGAGAAAAGGACAAGACTTTATGTGGACCACCTGAGGAAGAGGCCCAGCACACCCTGACCTCCTAGGAGATGGCTTGGCAGGGTGCAGGGGCCTCCTCACCCTGTCCCTGCCCGGGGCCACATCATCCTCCCCTCTTCCTCTCCCATCCTGGAGGTTAGTCCCAGCTCCCAGCTTCTCCAGATTCAGGTACCCACCACTGTGTCCATGATCTAAACAGTCCCCTCTGATGCTCCCCTCAAGACAGAACAGGCCATGTAGGATTGACCACAGCCAGAGGCTGCTCAGCAACAGAGGGTGGGGGTCCTCAATGCTACAGAGAGGCTGGAAGAGCACCTGGCAAACACCAGAAGGGTGTTTGCATGGACACCTTCCTCCCCTCTGTAAAGTGGGAGCCTTGGCTTGGAACACTTGCCTGATGAGTGCAAACAGACCTGTATAAATAGGGATTGTACTGTCTTGTTCATTGCTTTGCCCTCATGCTTAGAAGGGCCCTGGCACTTAACACTCTCCATGAATGGGTGGAGGAATAAATGAACCAGTGGAGTGGTTGTTGTTGTTTAATTGCCAAGTCATGTCTGACTCTTTTGCAGCCCCATAGACTGTAGCGATCCAGGTTCCTCTGTCCCTGGGACTTCCCAGGGAAGAATACTGGGGTTGACATTTCCTTTTCCAGGGGACCTTCTCAATCCAGGTATCCTGCATTGGCAACCAGATACTTTACCTCTGAGTCATCAGGAACCCCAGTGGATTGGTAGCAGCTTGTACAATTCTAGTGATGATAGTGATGGGGATGATGCTGATGCTGACTTTCCCTGGATACTTGCCATGTACCTGGTGCTGTACAAACAAACCTCAGTCGATTCTTACAACACTCCTAGAAAGGGGGCACCATTTTTTCATCAGCTGAGGAAGTTGAGATGCTGGGTTCTTGACTGAGTTACTTAACCTCTTTGGCCTTGAATGTCTTTATTTGTAAAATGGGCACAATAAAGGAACCTACTTGTGGGTTTGTAGGATTAAATGCTCAGGACAATACCTGACTCCTCTCCTAAGGAGGACTAACTAATAGTATTAGAGGACTAACTAATAGAGGAAGTTAGTATTATTTTTATCACTATTCTGCTACTGCCTGTCCTATTTCATGTGTCTATTGCATGATTCATACTTTCATGAATTCCTAAGCCAAAGCCTAGTAGGGTCCCACACCCAAAGATCCACATGCAGGGGTAGCTGCACAGTAGGCAAGACCCTAGAAAGAAAGAAAGAGTGGAGTCCCTTATTCCACGAGCAGGGGGAAACGCCTTTAGATAAAATACTAAAATACAAAGCCTCTGCCTTTCTTCTGCTGTCTGTCCCTCGGCTTGCCGTGTGTTTTAGAATGATTACTTAGCGTCATTCGGCGGGGAGGAGAGCCTTCATCTGGACGGTTCCATTTCCTGGCCACAGAGGCTCTGAGGAGCTGGGACTTGCTTCCAGAGACTCTGCCACTGTCCCCACACTGCCGTCTGAGTGCTGCAGGAGACCCTCTCTGAGAAGATACAGAGCCACAGATGGGCATGCTGGCTCTCAGCGGGGCAGGGCGAGGTGATCAGATCATGGTGGTGGAGGGGGGCAACTCAGCCTCAGGGAGTTGGGGGCAGTTAGGTGGCTGCTTTTCAATCTGGGGACTGGTAAAACACTAATAACTTTTTTCTTCTTTTTAATGCATCAAAGGCAAAGAATAGTCATCTGATTTTCTCCCCTCTTTTGACAGGTATATGGTAATAGGATGATTTTATGTCTACAGAGGTCAGGGATGAAAATTCACAACTCTCTCACCATATATATATGGCTCAATTCCAAAGAATAAAGGAAAAACAAATACAGGCCTTCTGGGACTTTCCCAGTTTACCTTCCATCCCCACCTTTACCTACACACATATGTATGTTCATGTACCTGTACACACAAATAGACATGTATATGCGTATATACACACGTTCACATATAGTCAAGGCGTTTATGTCATGACTTGAATTTAAGCAGGAGAATGAAGGTGACTCAGAATGAGGGATTTCAGTACAGTTGCTCCGTACACCACCCACTCTCCCACCCCAATGACTAAAATGATAAAGCATAAATTAGGTCAAATGGGTTGCAGGATGGCAGGGACTGGAATTTTCTCCATGGAAACTACGGGGTGCCGAGTGTCACCCTCCCAGGGCTGGAAAGCTCTTGGGTTTTCCTAAGGGGTGGGCTGGGCCCAGGGCCTGTGAACACCTCCTCTCTTCAGCGCCCTGACGTCCTCCCGTACAGCAGGGGGCGCTGTCTGCAGGGGAATGTCTTGTCCCAGGAAGGATCTTGCGACGCTTTTTAAAGTGCTCTCAGGTTTTTCCCTTTTATCTGAACTCCAGAAACTGCCTCAAGGTGGATGTTGTTGTTGTTCTCATTGTACACAGGACACACCTGGCACTCAGAAAGGTTGAGATGCATGTCTAAGGTCACTCAGCAAGAGCCCATGTCATTCGTAGCTCAGGCTGTATCATACCTGGCAGGCGAGGGAATGGACATCAAGAAAAGATGGCTTTGGGAACTCAGTTCCCCAATGACTTTGGGAAGCCGGGGTGTTCACAGTAAGCCTGTGCCAGTGATCCGACTGTTGCAGTCACGTGCTTTCTGGGCTCAGAACCTCATAGTTTCCTCATTCCCGCTCTTTCAACATCTGTCTAGAATCCTCACTTTCCAATTATGCCCTAACCGTGGATAAGCTGGCAACACGGGCTATAGCCATACCAACAATGATCCTAACATTATCTGGGCACTTACTATGGGCCAGTCCGTGTGCAAAGCGCTTTACATGCCCGATTTCATCAAATCCTCATACTCATACCTCATACTCAACCATCTCAGAGGTTGTCACAATGAGTTCCCCCAATCTACTGTCTGTTCCAGCTGGGCTGGTCATTGTGAAGGAGGAAGGAAGAAAGAAGAGGCAGGAGTAAGGTAAATAAGACTCTTTCTGCACTGCCCAAGACCTCCCCCTCTAGGAAGACTTTCTTGACCACCTCAGGCCTTATGATCTCTTTATTCTGACACGCAAATCTGTCCCCACTGTCCCTGCCATGGTTTTGCAGCTGAGTCCAGTTTCCCTGCCAGTAGGGAGCTCCCGAAGGAACCATGAAAGTCAAAGCATATGTATGATCACTGGTGATGCTAAGCCTACCTTTATCTTAAATACAGAACAAATATTTGCCTGCAAATAGGCCACCTTGACTTGGGATTTTACATGACCTCAAGGTCATTTTCTGCCATACTTCCCTGTAATCTACCTCAATTCCTTCCAGCAAGGGAACCCATCAGGACATGTCTTAGAGCCACCAAGAAACCTTGGTGCAGACTCCCACAGCCCTTTTTGTTTCACCACACACCAGTGCCCAAGGTTATGGTTCTGTGGGCTGTGGTTTACTGGGTTTTGCATCTGTTCTGTGTCTGTTCGTGTGTCTGACTGCCTGATATGCATGAATGTATGTGTGCATGTGTGCATGGGTTTATCTGTTTACCTTTTGTTCATGCCTGTATTGATCTGCATGCATGTCTGCTTGAGTGTGTCTGTGCGTCTGGGTGGTGTGTCTGAATGTGTGTATTTGTGGTCTGTGCCTGTCTGTGAGTCTCAGCAGAGTGTGTGTGTGTGTGTGTATCTCAGTGCTGGTGTCCTTATGCAGTGTGCAGGGGTCTATATGCATGTGTGAAGTCACCAACAAGGGGGCAGTCACAGCTATTTTGAGGTCCCAAGTCATCACTCAAAAAAGAATGTGGAACAAAGTCACTCACTGAGTTATTAATATGAAAGCTGGAGCCCTTGACGACAAATGATGATGACATGCTCTTTCAGAGGAAAGAGGAAAACGTTTCCAGTCCAGACGAGGCAATGCAGTTTAGGGGAAGGAGTGGAAGTCTGGGTGTCAAGGGTTTGAGACTGAGTCCCAGGCCTACTACTGCCCTGTCCCTTTGTGACTTAGGGCTGCGCTTCTGATCCTCAGTGCCCTCATTCCATAAAATGGGCAAAACAGGGCAGCAGAATAAGGAGATGGCAGAGAAGACTGGCTCTGGACCCCAGCTGGGCTCTGATTACTGGCTTTGTGCCTTCTGGGCCATGTTACTTAACCTCTTTGGACTTGAATGTCTTCATCTGTAAAATGGGCATAATAAAGTTACCCACCTTGTGGATTTATAGGATTAAATGAGAAAATCCATGTAGATGCTGAGGACAGCTCCTGGCTCCTGGCAAAGGCTAACAGAGGTAATTTAGTACTACTTTTATCTTCACTCTATTCTGTCTCACTTGGCTTCATAAATTCCTGAGCCAAAGCTCAAGGACAGCGGCATAGCAAGCAAGACCCCATGAGGAATGAAAATGTGGAGCCCCTTGTTCAAAGCGTAGAGGAAAAATACCTTTAGGTTAAGGTACTAAAATGTAAGGGGCTTCCCCAGTGGCTCAGCAGTAAAGAATCCACCTGCAATGCAGGAGACACAGGTTCAAACCCTGGGATGGGAAGATCCCCTGGAGAAGGGAATGACAACCCACTCCAGTTGGATTCTTGCCTGGAGAATCCCATGGACAGAGGAGCCTGGTGAACTATAGTCCATAGGGTCACAAAGAGTCAGACATGACTGAAGTGACTGGGCATACACTCACTAAAATATAAAGCATTTGCTTTTCTTCTGTGAAGTCTCAATGTATCATGGTGTTTTAATATTGCTATTTAACATAATTTCAAGTGAAGAAAAATTAAAACTGTATTATTAACCAGAATTTTACTGTCCACTTTATATCGTGTCATGCCAATTTTAAACACAAATATAAGAGCATGTAACTCACTTGCAGAATCACCAAAACTACCCAATCTGTGTTTCATAGCTTGGATATCCACGTGCATCTCATTCAGAAGAGCGGGAATGCAGCACAAAATGTACACGGCTGTTTTTATTTCACTTCTTTATACATGCACCTTCTCTAATGGTTAAATTATTAAGAATTTCAAGATGATGAGAGCAGAGCATTACCAATGCAAGGCTCTTCTGAGCACAGGGCACTGGGAGACTGCACCCCACCCTGCTTCTCTCTGGGTGAGCCTCAGCACGACCCTGAACCTCCACCTCCATTAAAGCCAGGGACCAGGTGATAAACATGGCCACGTCTCCCGGCCAGACGCCTCTTGCGGAAGTCAGTGCACCAGCCAATTCCGCCCATGTTAACTCCACCATGTTTAGCCAGAGCACTAATTAAAATCCCTCCCATAAAAGTTGTTATCTCCCAGATGCTCTCTAAATGCTAAATGTGCTGCAGGAGTCCCCATTAGAATGTGACCGGATGTGTAGGTATAGGGTTTATGGGACCACCCTGGAAAGTGGGTTGGGTGCTGCCCTTGGTGTGATGGGAACCCAGTGGTCCAGCTAAAGGTGGGGCTGGAGCCTAGTGAAGGTGAAGGTGAGGCTGCCACCCCTTCCTTCTCAGAGCCAAGTGGAGGTGGCCCTTTAGGCGAGTAACAGAGGCTGGCCAGAGCCTCAGGACTAAAGGACACAGGACTCTACATGGGGCAGGCTAATATCACTGGCACAGCCCCATAGGGGCTGCAGAAACACAGAGGCACCTGGGTCTGGCCCACAGAGAGTCAGGAGTCAGCCAGCTGCCAAATCCCCCATGTGTCCAGTTCCTCCTATTAGCCACTTTCTGGGCTCCTGCTATGTTTCAGGTGAAGCACTGGACATACAGTATCTCATTTAATCCTCACAACCATCCCATAATAAAATATGGTATTGCCTTATTTTTCAGCTCAGGAAACGAAGACAAGGAGCAGCCCAGTTACTAAGCAGTAGAGCTTCGGCTTAAACTCAGGGGTGTACCCTACGTGAGGCCTCCCCTGGACCTCAGCCCCTCAGCAATCCCCTGGCTAATCCTGGGCAGAAGTCACCCATGGAAACCTCCCAGGAAATAGGGTCTGAGAGAGCCACCTGCGACTTGCCTTCCACCTCCCCAAGTCGGGAGAACACTTTAAAATAGATTCTTCCATTTCTTTTCTTTCAAACAACAAAACAATTAATTTCTCTTGATAGAGATTACTCCTGTGAAGAGCAATAAGGTGCCTCCCCAGGAGGCATCATTATCATGAAAACGTCAGTCTGGAAGGGAATGGGGGCTCCCTCCAGGTGGAGCCTTTGCCAGCTGCCCAGCCTGGGCTTCCCATGCACGGCCCTCAGCCCTTGCTCTCACCTGCCGGGGTGGCCGAGTGGCTTGCCGGGTCCTGCCCGGCTGGGCCCCCGGAGAGGGCACCCTTCAGGAGTGCCAGGCAGGGGGATCACGTCCCTGGGCACCCCACGGACACAGGCAGTTACAGCCTTGGGAAGCCGCCACTCACCATAAAATGCCAAGCGGCCCAGCTGTCCACAACCGGTTCAAGCCGCCTGGCAGGCTCGGTCAGAGGAATCCATAAACAGACCAGGATGGAATAAGGATAGTTAACGAGGTATCTGCCTGCCATCACACCCGGAGACCCCACCTGCCTCCCAGGAGGAGGAAGGGAGAGGGGCCAGGAGCCAAGACAGGGAAGGTAGAGGAGGAAGAGACTTCAGAGTCCAGGGCTCCCTAGACAACCTGGGCTTGCTGGTCATGCCCTGGGCCCTGCAGGCTGCCCCTGCCCACGCCAGAGCAGGCTCTCCCCCTCACCCTGCAGCAGCACGTGGGTGGGCCCGGCCGCTGGCCCTCTGCTTCTCTTGAGTCTCGTGAAGGCCCGAGTCTGCCCCCGTGGAGAACCAGTAAGACCTCCAGAGGCGGGACTGTCGGTGCTGGGAGCCCACCCCATGCTAATAAAGACTGGATCAGACCCTCTGCTTGAAGAACAGGGACAGTCTTGTGCTTGCAATGGGCCTTCTCAGGAGCCAGGAAACGATATGGCCCCTCCACTGAGGTAACAGGCTGAGGTCAGGGTGGGGTCTCGTGCCTGATAATCAGGCAGGAAGAAGCCTGATATCTGTGCATAAATGAGATCCGTTTGTCAAATACAAGTACCTCGTAAATGAAATGGCAGCTGGCCAAAAATAACCATGCCGCAGCCCCATGGATGCTCTGACAGGTTTCCACATTTAAGTAACTGTGACTGTGCACACCGGACAGGAAATCCACCAGCTTCCATGAGAGCAGACCCTGGGGTAACAGCCCCCCAAAAAGATTTTATCGAATCAGCTAGAGTGTGACCAGGCAGGAGGAGGGCCCCCACCTGGCAGTTCTGTGCAGTTCTGAGGATTCTTCCTTCGTGAGGCTCCCTGAACACAGAGGTCCTGTTTGAAGGAGAAGGGAAAAGTGATGATGACCTCTTTGGGAATGTTATGTTATGTGTGTTAGTTGCTCAATATTGCCCAACTCTTTGTGACCCCACAGACTGGAGCCCACCAGACTTCTCTGTCCATGGGATTCTTCATGCAAGGATACTGGAGTGGATTGCCATTCCCTTCTCCAGAGGAACTTCCCAACTCAGGGATCAAGCCCTGGTCTCCTCCATCACAGGCAGATTCTTTGCCATTTGAGCTACAGAGAAGTCTGTGAGAATAAAAACAGATACAAGGCTCTTGGATGAAATGAAGGGTCACCTCTGCTCCTGCATCCTACCCCTCATGTAGTCACAAGAGGGATACTCCTTCTGATCAGAATCGAGCGTGAACAGTGATTTTCCTGCAGGACTCGGCCATGATCAAGAGGGCAGAAATAGCTCATAAATAGGGCCCAATGGCAAGCTGGCAATACACTTAGTATTAACATGGGTTATGGCATAATCAATATTGTCATTAACTTCATCTGTAACTGGAGCTAATACTGACTAACAGTGGTCGAGCAAGCTTTATAAATAAGGTATTCCTCGGAACTACAGCCAAAGGGAAGAGCCTGGGCCAGGCTAGCTTGCTGGCAGAGACCACCAGGCATGCCCTTGGGAGAGGCAAGCCCAGGTATGGCTCCCCAACAACAGGTAGCCTTAGGGACATCTTGCTGAAGGTGCTCGTTGGGGTCCCAGAAATGGATATGGACAAGGCCTTCACAATGAAATGAAACCCACAGTCTTGTAAGAAAAGATTTCATTTTGTACGTAATTAATAATAACTTCTCCTCCTTTTCTCTTTATTACAGAAGAAAATAAGTTATTGATTTCAAGCACAAAGATAACTATTTGCATAACACAGCTGATTATATGCTGTAACTGGTCCAGATGGAATTAATTTGCTCAAAATATATTATATAATTTTCTTAAACAGGTAAAGATTCCATATCCAAGAATATTTCTAGTTGATTAGCAAAGCCCCTGATCTCATCACACACTGGCTTAGGAAGACACATTGAATCCCCTGCATAGTCAGAAATGAACTATTTCTGAAACCAATTCAATAAGAGAACTAAGGAATTTAGAAAAGGCACGGGAGGGGGAAGTGCCTCTTATTCAACAGACACTTGAATCGTGCTCCTCGTCCTATGTCTCGTGGCCTAATTATTTCAGAAGGCTAGTTTCCCAGGTCAGGCATATTCATTTTTAGCCTTAATCACCTCATTTCTCTTGCCTACAGATCGTGGTGCACGTTGTAAGGTACAATTCTTGCTGGGCCTTCAGGTCAAATCTGTGTCCTTCAGTTTGCGCCTCCTTTCCCTTTCTTGAGATGCAGAGGAAAAGAAGTTCAAGGCGGTACTGCCAAGTAGCAGCCCCTCTTCCAGGTCAGCCAGCTCCTCTGCCCAAACTGCCGAGGACATGGCCTGCAGTCAGCTCCCTGCCAGGGTGATTCCCTCCCCAGACTGCAGGGAGCCCTGGAACACTGCTAAGGCAACTCACATCTTAGTTTCTGAAGAAATCTGGGACCAGTATGACCTCCTGTTAAGATCTGATCAAACTAGGTGGTGCGCAAGCACGGGTCTATTATACTATTTTTATATATATTTATATATTTTATTTATATTATTTTATATATATTTATATATTTTAGTCACTGCGTTTGACTATATTTCATAATAACCCATAAATTTAAAAATAACTTTGAAGGGAAGGTAGCAGATGAAGTCTTTATATTGATCAGACCTTATAAATGCCTAGATCCTATGCCTCACTTTACATAATAACTATAAATGTAGGGATAATAATGCATTTATTTGTATTTATAGTATGGCGCACTTAGGATTCAATCGAACTTACTTGTGTTAAAAGATCTGGCTCTTTTCCATAAGGGGACAATCCTGAGGCAGGAAAACTCTTTAGAAGCTGTCTTGCACAGTTCACCCATTTACAGAGTTCAGAGCGGGAGTCCCATGTCGCAAGTCCAGAGCCGTCAAGCTCAAAGTCCCCTGGCTCCTGGAGAATATATCTCCAAATAACCTTTGAATAACCTGTGACTCACCCTCCCTCCCCTGCTCTGCTCCCTGACAGCGGATCAATTTTATAGAACTGGAAAGTTTGGCTTCGGTTTTGCCATAACTAGAGACCCACATGAGGCCTCTCCCTGAGCCCAGCAGACTGTGTGACTAATTTCAGAGTCCCATAAAGAGTGGCAGCATAGGAAGCCTAAACAAGTAGAGGAGGAGCTCTTTGAAGATGTCTTCAGCAATCCAGAAGGGAAGGTCTCACATCCCAGACCTGTAACTCAAAGAGCCCCAAGAGGGCAACCAGTGACCCCCTGGCCCTACACTCGGCCTGCATTATACCCTTGCACGTCCTTCACACATCTAGATGAGGCGGGGGCCACATCCACTGAATCAGAAGTGTATGCTACTGCTTTGCTGAGAAGAGTAAATTAAGACATTTTCCAGAGTGATGAGATCTTCAGTTGATGCTTACAAAAAGCAATTTGTGTTCCACCAGACCCTCCGCGGCCTCATCCTCAGCTGGGACATGTGAGAAAGCAGTGGTTCCTCAGCTCTCCGTGGCTAGAGAGCAGGCATTTGTGCACTAAATGAGGTGCTGCCGATGTGTATTTATATCGCTTCCCGAGCCTCTGCACACACGGTAGTGAGCCTCAATCTTTGGAGGAAAAAAAAAAAGAGGGGACTTAATAGAAAGAGATCTTTTTATTAAAAAACCATGAATACAACTGCATTCATTCAACCTTAGAACTGTTGTGATGGCTTTTCAGCATGGCAATATATTTAGATGGAAATATGTCATTACTATAAACAGCAGAAAAGAAACTATTAAACTAACACAATTTGAAACTGAGCAAACCCAAGTGTTTGATTAAAGTTTTTATATATTCTGTACACTTGAGCAGGTAACATAGAACCTTAGTATTTTTGTTGATTTTTAATTTGCTCAAGGTGTGACATCTGAAATGTGAAAATTTCACTAATTTGTATTCGAAATTAGGAGGCATATCCACAAGGAGAATTTTCAGTCTGATTTTCTCAACTGTCTTTAGACCTTACAGAGAAGTCTACAGCAGAACAGTAACTCAACTTAATGTCAGCCCGTGTGAGAGGCAATCTCCTCTTTCTCCATGCTGTCGTGCAGTACTCAACTTGTTGGAGTTGAGCTGAATGTAAATACATGTGGTGAATATTAACTTTGAGGATCCAGCTTAATTCCATATATGTTTTAATGCCTGCATATTTTTCTAGAAAGTTTTCAAATTTTAAAAATCCCTGGTTCCTTAGGCTATGTGTCTTCCTTAATGGGTGGGTTTATTTTTCCATGATTGATAATGAGTGGAACATCTCCCTGCCCCCCAAACATGCGACCGTGCCTGAGGCTCAGGAACGCCTCGCTATCTGTGGCAAGGCAGGACCCACCCTCTTCAGGGAATCCGAGGACTCTCACATTCTGGGAAGAGGACTGTGTCCAGCCTGCACTGGACCCTCCAGTGCTTTCATCTGGTCCAGATTTGGACACACTCACCCATGCTTTCAAAACTATCTCCTGCAGGAGACTGACAGATGAGTGGGCTGGTGAGCTGGAGGGGATTGTCAAAGATGTTTCTCACAGAGCTGGGAAGCCAGACACTGCCCCTCGGCAGACAGAAGCTCACCGGGCTTACGGAAACGACTTACTGTAATATGACGATTTGAATGGCCAAATTACAGCAACACATTTTCATTCTAATCACAGCCGCTGGAATTCTGATATGCTGACACCCAGAATTATTGTTCTGTCATTAAAAAAAAAAAAAAAGAATGAGTGGAAATGTTTTGAATATTCCCCTTCAACATACAAACCAATGACAACGCAGTGGGCCCATCTGACTTGAGGGCAGCCACCGGTGGGCGCGCAAGGCAGTGGATGCTGTTGGGGGAGGGCGTTCACCGTTCCTTCGGTGTCAATGCAAAGGTTTTTTTCTGTGGGCAGCTTCATTTCGAGTGTGAATCATCAAACAGGGCCTAATCTGAGTGAAATACCTTTAAGACTTCTCCTTCTTAAACTCTTAAAGATCTATCTTGTCTGCTGCAAAAGGAGCCTCATTTTCATGTTGGAACAGATGGGGCAAAATTGTCATTAACAGAAACTGACAACTCTAAAACTGAAATATAGATTTAGAAAGGAATCTAATGAATTAAATCAATGTTATTGCAGTGAAAGCCAAAGAAATTATTAGTGATTTGTAAAGTTACCCTGTATTTTAACCTCAGTATATTTTAGTCTGGGCCATTTTAACATTCACAATACTTTTTCACTGTCGTGGTTAATGTCTAACTGTGCAATACACTCATCTTAATTTATCTTCCCCTCCTGATACGACAGCGGCAGGATGGCTGAGCCCCAGCTCTGGACGCTTCCCGGTTCTTGTCTGGAGCCCGGAGGAGCCCTACCCCCACAGCAGAGGCCTTGTCATGACCTTGTAGGGTCTCTTCAAAAATATGCAAGAGTGGGCTTGTGGTATTTTTTTAGACTTTTTATTTTTTCAGTGAGGAGAATCTGATTTTAAAAACAACCTCAAACTCTAAGGCTGTTCTAAGTAATAAATGGGAGGAAAAACATTTCCAGCTGTCCAATTTTTAGATACTTTTCATGATCATATCAAACCAATTACTAAAACCAAACCCAGAACACCCTTGGCCTTCCTGCTGCCGAAAACCCAAGGGAGAACAAAGCAGAAACCCTCCTGGGTGGGGTGGGGTGGTGTCTGGAGTCCTGGGTCTCTGGGGAATCACCCTGGGCCTGCTAGATCTCCAGTTGTACTGACAGCCCCTAAAATATTCATTCATTCAGCAAATACCAATGGTATTCACTTCACAAGGCACAGTTTTAGTCCTGGAAACACAGTTATAACCAAGATGGACAAGGTCTCAGGCTCTGAGGCTTCCTTTCTGCTTGCGGTAGAGGTAGGAGACATGCAATTAACAAGAAAACAAGCAGGTTCACTTCAGTGACAAGAAACCAAAGGAAGGTGAGACTGGGATGGGATGGGGAGTCTTCGGAGGGCAGAGTCAGGGAGGCCTCCTAAAGGAGGAGGTATTTGAGAGACTTGAATGATGAAAAGGAACCAAGTTGGTGGGAAAGCCTTGCTGGCAAAGGGAAGAGGGAAGAACAAGTGCAAAGGCCCTGGAGTCTGAAAAAGCACATGAGTTTGCAGAAGAGCAGAAAGGTCAATGTGTCTGGAGCTCTGTGAACAATGGGGAGAGGCTGAGTAAACAAGATCAGGCCAGGTAAGGAGGAAGAAGATGGCTCACAGGCCTTCTAGGATCTTCCATCTCCAGGATGGAATGGAAGTGGCCCATATCCTGCCACCTACACTGAGGCATCCCAGGACTGTCTTCAGAGCCTGGGCACCTGGATGCTCAGGCAAACCATGTCCTGATAATAGACAGCCTCACCTGGACCTCTCTCTCTCCCTTCTTTTCTGTAGGAACCAGTCAAAGCTGTGCTTATCGAATAACATCTGGACTCTTCACTTGGGCATTCAGGACCTGGGCAGAAAGCCTAGGTCATCCCTATCAGCACACTATTATTCCCTAAAATCCATGCCAGGCAGACAGCCTTCCTGTCTTCAGTTCTTCCCTACCTCCGCCTTCCCAACTTCGCTTCATCTGGGTTTGTGTTCCACTCTTCCAAGACCAGATCAAACTTCACGCTTTGTCCTGGCCCTGCAAACTGCTTCCTACAGGTTCCAGGGCTTTTACCCCTTTGGGGTTCCACAAAGTCATGTCTGTAGGTGGCCTCAGTTCAGATTGTGCTCTGTCCACCTTAACCAATCTCTGCAAACTGCTCCAGAGCAGACTCTTTGGGTGAATTCCTCAGTCCAGAAATCCAGGACCTCCTCCACCCCTTGCTCCCTTCATGCCGCACAGCCTGTGTCAGGAAGTCCTGGCAGAGCCAGCTAGCTCCCCAGTACACCCCCAATCAGGCACTTTTCCTTTAGTCTTCACTGTTTCCACCCTCATCCAAGCCCTCATTAGCCCTGACCTGGGCTGGCTCCCTACTTCCTTCTACATAGCCGCCAGAAGGATTTTTGGTGCATAAAATACATATAACATAAACGTTACCATTTTAGCCATTTTTCAGTATATAGACCCTCACTACCATCATCTCCAGAATTCTTTCATCTTGCAAAACTGACACTGCATTAATTAAACAATAACCCCCCTTTCCCTCTGCTCCCCAGCCTCTGGCAAATACCATTCTGTCTCCATAAATGTCTAGGAACCTCATATATACAGAATCATATAATATTTGTGCCTTTAGTGAATGGCTTATTCCACTTAGCATAATATCTTCGCTCGTGTTATAGCATGTCAGAATTTCCTTCCATTTTAACGCTGAGTAATACTCCACTGAATGTATATAACACATTGGTTTGTCCATTCATCTGTCGATGGACACTTGGATTGCCTCCACCTCTTGGATATTGTGAATAATACCGCTATAAACACAGGTGTACAAATATCTGACACCATGCTTTCAATTCTTTTGAATATATACCCCAAAATGGAATTGTTGGAGTGTATGGTAGTTGTATTTTTTTTTTTTTTTGAGGAATCGCTGTATCATCTTGCATGGTGTAGAGGGGGTTATTTTTAGCACCAGCAAATCATGTCAAATTCTCTTAACCCCGCTAGTGGCTCCTCACTGCACTCAGAATAGAATCCACACTCCTCCCTCTGGCCTTGCAGACCCCTCCTCTCATGCCCCTCTCCCCTGCATGCCCCAGGCATACAGGCCCCCTCGTGCTCTTTCACACTCCTGTTTCCTCCCTGCCACAGGGCCTTTGCACTTGCTCTTCTATCTGCCAGGCTGCTCTCCCAACTCACCAGCTGGCTCCTCACCTCATTCAGTCACTGCTTCTGCATCGCTTCCTCAAAGAGACCTTCCTTATCTCCTCAGCTGTAGGTCTCACCAGCAGTAATCTATCTCACCCCCTATTTCATTTTCTTCATTACACTAATCATCATCCCCAAAACTATGGCATTGTTTTGTTCATTCCTGGCCTGCCTCCCTCCACCCTCACCTCGACCATGATCTCAAGGGAAGGTTAGTCCTGCCAGGTTTGGTCAGCTGTGTCCACCCAGCGCCTCACCCAGCTCCTGGGACATGGTGGGAGCTTACTCATCAACTGTGAATCAGATGGGTGAGCACCCCACAACCCCCTTTCAGGCCCCATTTCTCCAGGGAACCTTTGGTGCAGCGCTGAGGGGAGGACCTCACTACCCTGTCTCTCCTCTGAATCACTTTACCAGCTATGATCACTAATTTGTGACCATTTGTGTGGTTTCCTCTTTGCCTCCAGCCTAAAAGCCCCTGAGCCCAGGCCTGCATCTGCCTCAGTCCCCACTGGACTCCAAACTCCTTTCAGAGCTGGGCTTAGAGAAGGAGCTCAGTAAACATCTGGAGACTGGGGTTCGAAACCTCCCTGGAGGGCAGGCGTGTTCCTCTGGGTGAACCTGAGGGACTTTGCTGACGCCCTGTACAGTGTCTGCAGCCCCAGCCCCGGCATGAAAGCAGCCCAGGCCGCTGGCGGCTCCACCTTCCGCTGAGACATGGCTCAGACGTAGGAAAAGACAGCGGCCCAGAGGCGGAGACATGAGTGGAGACCTGAGGGCCGATTCCCAGTGGGCCTGGCCCGGGAGGAAGCCTCTTCTTCTTTGGGCTGTGAAGGGCACCCACCTTGGGGAACAGTGACACTTAGCAAACCCCCACCTGAGGGCTTTCCATGGCCCCAGAATCAGAGACTCTGTTTTAAAATTCTGGGGAGAAGATCCAAGCTTATTGATGCCTCAAAAGGCCTCAGACATGAAAATGTTTGTCAAGGCTCCTGCACCTCCTGGTCCAGGCCTTTGGTCTGGTCTCTGCACGTGGCCACCAGGGCGGCTGGCTCTCCAGCCACAAGCTCCCCAGCAACGGCCCTCTGAATAGGTCTGTCCAGGAGGAGGCTGCACCTTCCCCTCTGAGTGACTCAGCACAGCGCTGCCCCCACCCCAAGGAAGGAAATCCATGGGCTCCTAGGCCTCACGTGGGCATCGCCTGCTCACCAGGTCTGAGCAGCAGGGAGCACTCAAGGTGGGGGGACGGGGAAACCCAACTGGGGGCCTCTCGCTCCGCTTTCTAGATATGGAGTCCCAGGCCTTACCTAATTAACCCAGCTCCAACGGCACCAGGGGAAAGGGAGAATCAGGGAAGGTGGAAAGCGACCGCGCCCCCCAGCCCATGGCCTGTGTCTGGCTGAGCACTCATCGTCCTGCCAAGGCCTAGTCCTGCCCAGCAATTGGATGAGACACTTCCCCAGCCCTAGGGGACAAAGAGAGCACTGAGTGAGACTCGGGGTACTTGGCCTCATCCAGCCCCACCCTTGACATGCTGTGCATCACTAAGTCACTGAACCTGTCTGAGCCAATTCCTCTGACATGAAGCTAGAGTGGTAGCACCACATTTCACCTCGTAGGATCACTGTTCAGATTAACAGCTTCATGTACACAGAGCACTTTGAGCTCTTCAGGGCCCCCCAACACCCATTCTCATTGTCACTGTCACTGTGGTCTTCGAGGGCCCTCAGCACCCGCTGTGAGATGGCGCTCTGCACACATTCTTTACAACGTCAGCTTTACCGTGTCTCTGCATGGCTGGTTTTGTCTTCTCCATGTTTTGGGGTGAGGAGACAGAACTTGGGATGGGGAAGGCCTGACCAAAGTCACACAGCTTTGATTTGAACACAGATTGGCTGAGAACTCAACTCTCTGGCCCTGACGGCACCCACTGTCAGGTCCCGACAAGAGACGTGCCCTGTGTCCCCTGGGGACAAAGCCTGCGGTGTGTGCTCAGGAGATGCTGGGAGCCCCTTCTCCAGGCCCCTCTTCCCAGTTATCAGTGTAGAGGTTACCCCACGTGGCAGGTGGGTAGTTTGTGTTTCCCTGCCCTGCTTTGTATAGCACCAGTCACTAGCACCTAAAAGGAAAAACACTGATTAAAATGAAGTCCCCACCAGCTCACGTGTCCTGCAGCAGCCCCCTCCCCAGCCCTGTGCCCCAGCCAGCACTCAGGATGGCAGCCTCCTTCCCAGGGCCTCAAGGGAGCCTGGGGGAAAATCCAGACCTGGGCTATACGTGTAAGAGTGAGCAATGGCTGCCCTGTAGGACGGGGTTTCGGGGTTGGAGATGAAGTCTCATTCTATTACAGGTGTCCCCCACCTTAACTCAGAAACTGTGACTGACCACTACACCCTTCATTTGAATCCGGTCACCCTTCCTAAGAGCATTTCTGGGGTTCAGAGTTTGCTATGTTTCTGATTTCCTTTGTCAGTGGGAGGGAGAGTGGGGGAGGGCCATGTATTCCTCTGAGATTGGAAGACTAAGGGATAGGTATCTCTGCTCTAAGAGACAGGTATCCTTTGACTGGGCAATGAAAGACATTGAACTCATTACATTTTCCTTTTTTTGCTTTGGCTGCCAGGAAGCTCAGAAATAGCATTAATATCTAATTTTAATAGAATTTCCTCTCTGAGTTTTGTCTTTTGCCTGTAGCCATCTTATTCTGCCTATATCACACATGCTTCATAAATGTGCTGGCAGGAGAAAGTCTACATATCTTAGATAAATCTACCAGGGAAGATCCACCCCTCTACTCCCTCCACCACCCCCAAGGTCCTCTCCCAAGGCTCTCTCCCGTCCTAGTGTCTGGTCTCCTGCATTTACCACCTTGTCACTCCAGAGAGCCCTGGTCATGTTTTTCACTCAGCATTCATGTCCTACTTCAAGCTGAGTCTCCCTGTCCTCTGCATAGGCTTGTGTTTCTGCCTCAAATGTCATGTCTGGAAGCACACAGGTGTCAGAAAATCTTGTTTAAGCACAGAGCAAGAGCAAATTTTCTCTCTGTGATGGTGTAGAGTTCAGCTTGCTATGAGGCCATGACTGTTCCCTCTAAAACATGCCTCACAGGGTGATGGACTGCCCTGCCTTGGATTCAAAAATGAAGCAAATTTTCCTTTACTAATTTAGTCACATACAACAATAAATCCCAGAAATATGTCTTATGTATATTTTGCATTACCTTTTGCAGACAAATACAAAAACATGGTCAACATTTGCAATAAAATTATCATAGAAATGCCATCTCAAATCTTATTTTCTTTTTTCCAATGTGCATTTCACAAATAACTTGTATTAAAATTATGTTTTACAGAGTAGAAATAGAAAACAAATACCCCTGGTAATTTAAATAGGCATTTGCATAACATGACTAGAACACTTTAGAAAAACGCACAGCATCGGAAAATATGAGTTCAAAAACACTTAAATACAAGTGATTTTAATAAGTCTAATATGAAAAATGCCTTTTAGCTGTATTAATTAGTGAATTAAAATGTGTTGATCTTGGAATATTTTCCAACTAACAGGTTTGGGGATTGGTGTAGGTTTTTTTTCTTTCTGTTTGTGAGAGAATGTTTCCATTCATTAAACACCACCACGGGGCCGTCCTGGAAGTGTTTCTGCAGGGATCTGGAGAAAGGCTGAAACCAAGCTCATGCCAGGTACCAGGGAAATACAACCGCAGGAGGGGATGGTGGAATAAATGTCAGACACGAGGGGTCCTGGATCTGACCCACTTAGGTGCAAAGAGGGGCGGAGCGGTTCCCCTGGACCAGACCTCTCAGGACCTGGGTACCCAGGTGTGGGCAAGGAGAGGTGGAGAGGAGATGGCACAACCCCAGAGCCCACCCTGACTGAGGCAAGGGCATCGCAGACCCAGCTCCCTCCATTCCTTCTCATGAAGGACCTGCCCAGCAAGGGTTTGCTTGTATGTGGACCCTTTGTGCACTGAGATACTGATGATATATGCTGTAGACATTTTCCTCTGTGGATTTTTTCCCCACAGTTTTCTTTCTGTTTCCATTTCCGGGTTGTTCCCTGGTTCGGTACAGCAGGTCAGCTCTAGGTAGGTCCTGTGAAGCACATGCCGTGACAGCCACGAGGCACAGACAGAGCTGGAAGGCTGCATAGCCAGGCCCGTGGAGATGGCTGCTTTTTCTGTGGAGGAGCACCCTGCCACTTAAGGACTGGGGCTCTGTGCGGTGATTGCTCAACAAAAACAAGGAAGATGCATATTTATTTCTTCAATTTAGTTGGAATACCCTTCTGAGAACCCACAGTAGAGGCGCTTTCAGTGCACAGCTTCTGAGCTGTTAAAATTTTCATTCCAGGTTCCCAAGAAGCAGTGCATTAAAACACATCACTGCATCCTCACATCATCAGAATTCCTCTCTTGCTCAGTTTTCCCAAGAACGAATGGAAGGAAATGACAAGGGAGCCTTGGGGCCCAGGCTGTAGGGAAAGGTCCAGTAAGGAAGAGGCTAGAGTTGATGGCCCAGGCCAAACCACAGCTGCTCCACCAAAGGCCCAGTCTCAAGGGATGGTCTTAACTCACCTGGCTGCAGAAGCTGCCGCCAACTGAGTCCCTCTAGCAAAAAAGGCTTCTCCAGCCACTCAAGTGGCGTAGATCCCATCCATTTGGTCATCATGTCTCCTGAGTATCTTCTGGACTCTAACAGTTTCTCCAGCTTTCCTTGTTTTTAATGACCTTGATAGGCTTGAAAGACACTGGTCAGTTATTTTGTAAAATGTTCCTCAGTTTGGGTTTGTCTGATGTTTTTCTCATGGTGAGACTGAAATTATGGGTTCTGGGGAGGAAGACTACAGAGATAAAGTGCTGTCATTTATCAATGTCGTTCCCATCATACCCTTATCACTGTTGATGTTGACCTTGATCATCTGACTAAGGTCAGGTTTCTCCACTGTAAGGTTTTTCTTTCTTATGCCGTCTTTCCGTATTGTGCACTTTGGAACAAATTCACTGTGTGCAGCTCGTGCTTAAGGAAAGTGGATTTTAATTTACCCCACTGAGGGTGAATAATCTACATAAATGATTGAGAATTCTTTTGTATAGAAAATGTCTACTCTCTCCATTTATTTGTTTACTCAATTATTTATCTATGTCCTAATGGACACATGGATATGCATTTTATTCTCTGGGTTATAATCCAATGCTACATCATCTATGTTGTGGGTTGGATTGTTCCAGCTTTGGCCTTTAGGAATTCTTTCAGTTGGCTCCTGTATCCTTATGATATTCAGTCCCTATCATGTGCATCTGTGTAGGTTGAAAACTTTCTTATTTTCTGACACTTATAAGACGCTTCAATCTCATCTTGTATATTTCCTATTTCAGGCCTAGAATTGGCAATTTCTCCAAAAGCTACGTCTCTGAGAATGGTAATAGAAACCAAGGTCTGGGTGCAGGTGTGTTAGTTTCTTCTGGGCTGTCATGACTTCTCTGCCCTTTCAGCTGACAGAACAAGGAAATGTGTGTGTGTCTATTATAATAACCCCTGCATACACACAGATTTGTAAATATTTCTACATGCATCCATCTGTATCTATATTAAAGTAAATGAGCTCACAATGATGTTCCCGAATCTATTCCTATGCCACGGATCATTCTAGCTTTCCCACTTGCTCGTCTACAAGGTGCCCACTTTCTAGGTGAAGAGAGAAAGGCCCCAAGGTGGCTCACTGTCACAGCTCAGCTCAGGAGTGAACAGTGAAGCCCATACTCCATGGCCTGCTCCAAAAATGCAACTGCCCTAGGTTAGTGGGTGGAGGGTGGGGACCACACTTGCCTGGTGAGGAGGGGGAGATGGTAGAGTCTTCCCTAGGCAGCAAGAGGACTCAGGTCCTAGGAGACCATCAGTTTAGAAACTCCCACAGGAGTTAACTAAAAGGGTAACTAAAAGATAGTCAGCAAAGAGTCACAGCCTTGGGACACTCACATTTCTCTTGTCCCATCACCTTGATCAACCTGGCCAGGAAGTGAGCCCTAGGCAAGCCCAGTGGAGCTGATGCTGGCCTCTCTCAGGCCTTAGCCTCCCAGCACACCCGCCAGGACCGGACACAGAGGTTCCACCTCACTGTCGCTGAGGGTGCTTCCAAAGCCTTGGAAGACCCTTTGCCCTCACAGCCCAGGTAACTAACATCCTGTGAGCAGGCCTTATGCAGAAGCTGAGGGGATTGGGTGCACAAACATCCCAACTTCCTCCCAGGTGAGAATATTCCAAAGCTTATGCCATAGCACCTCCTGAGCTCCCATGGGACCTTGCTTAGCAGCCTCTTCCCTTCTTTCACACCTCCATTCCCTCCCAAATCAAAACACTCACACTGCACCTTTGTCTCAGGGGTTGCTTAACCAGGACCCCAAAACACCAGTTAGCCCTTTCTTATTTGCCGTCTGGAATCCAGGACTGCAGCCCAAAGTGCTCACCCATCCTCAGAGCATGGCGGTCAGCTCTGTCCTGCCTCCAGCAAGTGGAGGTTTGGGGGGCAGAGGCTCTGGACCAGCTCAGGCTGCCAGGTGCCCTGGGGAGGGCGGAGTGGGGGTGCAGTTCTGGGGGTCACTCCTGCTTGCTCATGGTGGGGAAGGGTTAAGAGAGCACAGAGAGACCCTGGGGTCTAGCTGGGGAGGCCCTAGGAAGAAAGAAGAGAAGGCTCAGCTTAGCTCTCAGAGCCATTTTAAAGCCATCTTTCCCAGTGTATGAAGGGAAGGGAGCTCCATTTGTCAGCTCAGGTAGAAGAACCGGTGGCATCTGAGCTCACACCTGCATAGCCTCTGTGACGTCCCCACAGAGGCTCCATCAGTCAGAGCAACACGCCGGTGTCCCATGAAGGGCGACAGTCAACTGACAGATCGAGCTGCGCCCATATGGAGTGGCACGCTGCCTGTCCCCCCACCCCCATCCCAAAAGCAGCAGCATTTGTCAGGAAGCTCCCCGTGGGCCTGAGAAAACGCAGTCTCTGATTCACCGGAGCCTCTGCACGCTCTCCTCTGTCAGAGGCATGGCTCTGCCACTGGCCCTTCATGGCCTGGGCTGACCTGCGAATTTTGTGCAGGAAGCCCACACACACTTACCGTGTGAAAATACACACATGCACACACACACAGAGGCAGCAGTCACACGTCCACCCAGCCCCGACTAAGGAAAAAAACAAAACCTTTTGCTTTTCTAGACAAAGTCCTTTTCCTTCACGAGTTGTTCTTGTCTGATCAGCCCCCAGCTGCACCCTCAAATCCCCGTGGCCCTGCCAGGGGTTAGGGGCCACCTGTGTATGCCCCTGGGGCTCTCCAGACAGTGGCTCAGGGCTCATGTGAAATTCCGCGTTGACTTTAGAAGGATTCTGTGGTGTCCTGATTACCACTCTGTCCTTATGAACTGGATTAGAGGGCCCTTAACAGATAATGCCTGGAGTCCTCTCTGCTTGTCGGACATTGAGCAATTATGAGCGGGGTCTTAAGAGATAAGTGAAACAGTGATGCCTCAGCCAGGAGCTCAAAAGGTGGTTCCAGGGAGGCTTTCACAACAATACTCCGTGCAGGCGGGAATGATTGCCCTGGCTTTGGATGCTGAACTATGAGCCTCGGTGAGATCTTTTCATATCGGGATAAGACCTGGGTAGCTCTTAATCCTTTAATTCTACCAGTTGGCCAGGAGCTAGAATTGGATTTGGAGCCTAAGGGAGGAAGAGGGGGAAAATCAACAGAGGAATTTAAAAATCTTCCTTGTTGGGCCCAGCCAGGGGTCATGCCAGGAGCACAGCTGTGGGGAGGGATGCCCCCTGGGTTCCCCTCCATGGAGGGGTGTCCAGTCTCAGGGTGTCAGGCTGCCAGTGGCCCTGGTGACCACTGGCCAGAGGGGCACGCTATGAGGGCAGGAGGGTCATCGGCTCGTGGATAGAGTAGGAAGAAGAATCACCTTTGTAATGAGCAACTGATTTTTGCAATTGAGCAACACCCCTCCATCTATCTGAAGCATTTATAGAAGCATCTTTGGAGAATCAATAACTGGGCAAAATGAAAAGTGTGCTGTGGTTCAGACTGCCCCCTAAACATGATTCCACATGGCAGCTCCTCCTCATTGCCAGGAACACAGCCTCCCTGTTCCACAGGCCCTTTAGCAGCCTCACCCTTGGCAGCATGGGGGCCCAGGAGGTCTCCTTGAAAAAAGAGAAAACGGGATGGGAGGCAAGGATGGGGTCAGAGGTCCCACAGGGAGGCCCTGACCCCCGAGAGCCTCGTGTTGGAGTCACTGATGTGACAAGCCTCCCTGGAAACATCCTAAAGGCAGGTCAGAGGCCATGACCACAGCCTTGGAGAGGCATCTACTGCAGGGCCTCATTCATTCACTCATTCTCTCGGCCTATTGAGGCTTGCTCTGTGTCACACCTGGGCTCTGTGCTAGGGACAAAGCAAAGGACAGCTTTGGTCCTTCCCCTCCAAGACCCCACAGGCCAGAGGGGGAATGGAGTAGGGAACCGCCAGTTACAAAGCAGCATGGCTGTGCTGGACAGGGGAAATCCTGAGGGCCGCAGGAGCATAGAGGAGCTGGGTACCTATCCAGATTGGGAACTGAGTCCTGCTAATGGGTAAGAGCTGCCAGGACACACTGCTCCATTTCCTGTCTTGGATCTTCAGAGGCTCTGAGGTAGGACAGGTGAGGGAGGGACTGTGAGAGGGAGAAGAGTAAGAATCCATCCCCGTGTCACCCAGAACAGGAGGGAAGAGGCTGAGACAAGAACTAGGGCCCCCAAGCCCCACATAGAGCCCACCTGGCCCAGCAGAGGGCTGCAGCAGATGGATGGATGACTGCTCCACAGCTGGACAGCTGCTCAGGCCAGCAGGTTGCAACCCAGGACCCTGTGGGATGGATAAGGAAATGATTTCCAGAGAAAGCAAACCAGCCTATGGACACAGGAATTGTGCACAGAGAATCTCCCTGGAACCAGGTCTCTGGGTTCCCAGTCCAGGTACATTCGTGCCTCCATCCAGGGGCATCACGTGGCTGGAGCAGGAAAAGAGCTGGGAAGGCTTCACACTGTCTGCACCCCTCCTTCGCTGCCCCTTCTCGTGTCCACAGAGGACACCTTCCCTGCACACAGAGAGGCAGTGGAAGTAGAGGCCGAGACTTGGTGGGAGGGGAGGGGACCAAGAGATACCACCATTCATTTTGCCATCGACCACATGCTGACTAGTCCTTGAGAAGTGTTTGGTTAATGGATTTCTTTTCTTTTTTTTTTTAAGAAAAAATATCCTCATTTTTCAAGTTGGACTCTTAGTTGCAAATGACCAAATCTCAATTTAAACTGGTAATAAAAGGGTGGCGGGCAGGAAGTTTCAGGTTCCTGAAAAGTCCAGGAGTGGACCTGGTATAGCTTCAAGTATAGCTGGATCCAGGCACTCACCTCCAGCCTCTGGCTCCTTACCTCTGCGTGGCTACACTCTCAGCCCAAGCGAAGCAACAAGATGGCATGCTATAGCCCCAGATCTGCCTCCTATCAACGCAGCAACCCCTCAGGACAGGATGGCATTTCAGAAAGTTCCAGATGAAGTCCTTGGGCTGCCTCTTGGCACAAATGTTGGTCAGCGGGGCATCCATGAATCAGAGGCTGTGTGGGAACATGGTTCTGTCCTGAGATAAGCCTGGACAAGTTATCAACTTTAAGCCAGAGAGTGGGTCATCCTCTGCATGGACCAAGAACGGCATGGACCAAGTTGCTTTTTGCATCGGGGTCATGGCAGGGGTGGGAAGAAGGGAAGGAGGTGGGGAGGGAGGGAGGGTGTGTTCAACAGCCTTTTCCCAAGCTCAGGGAGCAGGCAAATAATGGTGACTGCCCCTGGGGGACACAGGGCTTAGCCTGGGCCCCTTAGCACCTACTGTTCAGCACCTGGACAACTGCACCCCCACCTCACCCCTTGCCCCTCCCCATCCAGCAGCCTCTACCACCCCCCCATGCACCCACCAGCCCCAATTCCTGGGGGACCATTTGGGAAAAGGTGGCTGTCCCCCTGTGCTGGTTATTGATTTAATTTCTGTTTACTTCACTGTAAGCTTAATTTGCTGTGTTAATGGCATTTTAATCCACTTGCCGGTTGCATGGGGCTGATAATACCACACTTCTGTGCAGCAGCAGTGACATCTCTTTGTGGCTGGGTTCTTCGGTGGGTGGGACCAGGAGTCCTTCCCCGAGCACTCCCCTCCCCCACCCCGGAGTGACGCCCTCAGCCAGACCCTGGGGGTGGGAGACACGGCTGCCTGCTCTCTGGAGCTTTAGGACAGTCCTCCAGAGCAGAGGGCATCCTAGCTAAGGCCCGTCCGTGAGCCTGAAGGAAATGGGCTGCTGCTGTGGGTGAGGAGCTGTGTAGCGCTCGAGTGATGACAGTGGCTTTGGGGGTCCGGGGCTGCCCTGGCCAGGCATGGCTTCCTGGTGGGATCAGCCTTGAGCAGGACTTCTGAGATCAACGATAGAAACAAGCCAGATAATTGAGGGATTCTAGAAAAATTTAGCCAAATCTGATTCCTCCTTCTGGAGCTAGACTCTGATGGCTTTCACTGAGTCATCGACGTGTGAGCAGTGTGCGTAGGGTGGCACCATGGGCTTCGGAGGGCTGTGCTGGAAACCCTGGAGAGTGGAGGCTGGATCCCGACCAGGGCAGCATCGCAGACTTCAGGTGACCTGGTGCCAGGTAAGCCCCGGAGCTGTCTGCAGGGCAGTCACCAGGGCAGTGAGCCGGGAGGGCCTCCCCACGGGCCAGAACTGGACACCTGCCATGCCCACGACCCCAAGGCATGCCAGAGGACTGCCGGCCCTTAGGATCACAGCCAGAGCTGGCCCTTGCCCCGAAGACAGCCCCTGCGGGTGGCCGGCGGTGGTCAGAGGGCAAGCCGCTCTCGCCGATGGGTGTGCGTTTCTGGAGAGTGAGTAATGACCGGGCACAGCCTCTCTGTGGAGGAGGTGACATGTGCCCAAGGAGCCCTTCACAGTCAGGGCGCAGAGGTCAGCAGACACACAGAGAGTGCAACGAAAACGATAATAAAGTAAGAAGAGGAGGAGGAGGAGGAGGAAATATTTACGGCTCCTCCAGGTGCCAGGCACTCTCCCAAGTGCTCTCCTTGCATTATTACACTTAAGCCTCACAACAACTCGGTTGTTTTTCTCATTTTATGGGAAAAAAAATAACTGAAGCTTAAGAGATGGTCACACAGATTGGATCCAGCAAAGCCAAACCTTGAACCCAGGAGGTCTGACTCCAGAGCTCGTGTTCTTAGATAAAACCCAGAAGGCAGAGGCTGCGGGGCACAGAGTCTATGGCCAGGAGAGAGGAGGGGACGTGATGGGGACAACAGGACAACCGGACCACAGGATGGACAGCAGGACACTGCTGCTCAACTCAGGCCCCTCCTGGACTGCCGTCCAACCGTGCCCTGGGGCCACGTCCCTCCTCTGCCCTCTTGTCTTTCACTAGAGCTTGAGAGACTGAGCCTGTTCTCCCTGGCACCCTGGAAGGGACAAGCCACCCAGAACCCTTTTCTGGTTGATTCTTCCTGTCCCAGACCTTCAGACACAGCAGTTCCACCATGCCAGGGCTGTGCCTGGGGGCCAGGGGTGCCTGTCCCCCTCTCCCCGTTTGGGCTGTGGTCCCTCTTAAGTGTGTGGGCACCTTGCATGCACGCACGCCGACACCAGACACCCCCGCTGCCCAGGCGCTCATCCTCATCAGAGGGTCATTCCGGTGGCCTGGATGCACCCTAGTGGTGTCACTGCTCGTTGAGAGCCACACAGCCTGTAATGACCCTGGGCATTTCCTGGGATTAATGGCCAGCAGGATTAATGGCCCTCAGCGACACCCCGGGCCATTAGGCACCAGGAAGCCCCACACCTCAGTGGCTATTACTTAAGTGGAAGACATTAGCGAGCTAACAACAATGTCTAACAAGGAGGGAATTATCAGGAGAGCGCCTGTCTGCCCTCATTACCTGGTCAAGCCCGAGGACAAGAACTGCAGCCAAAGGCAGGAGCGCGGCTTCCAGTCCCCTCCCCTCCTCCATCTTCTGGAGGCTTCTGTTCAACCTGGAATCTCTTCTTTTGGAGCATTTGTGTGTGTGTGTCTGTCTGTCTGTGCCTCTCTGTGTACATGTACACGTGTCTGTGTATGTACACATGCTTGTGTATGTCTATGTGTCTGTATGTATAGTGTTTGTGTCTCTGTGTGTATGTCTGTACATCTGCTTGTGTCTTGTATGTCTGTGTGCATGTCTGAGTGTGTCTGTGAGTGACACTGTGTGTGTATATGTGTGTATCTGTATGTGTGGTGTGTGTGTGTCTATGTCTCTGTGTGTGTGTCTGCTCGTGTCTTGTGTGTCCCTGTGTGTGGCGTGTCTGCGTGCAGGTCTTTGTGTGTGCTTTTGTGTGGGAATGTTTATGAAAGACCTCCCACTCTTACCTCTGGAATGTCAGCGCCTCCTCGCTCTCGCCTTTGTTGGGCAAGTCCCTTCTCCACTGACAGCCAGTCCCCAACCTCTTGGGGACCACACTGCATCTAGCCCTCCCTCCACCTCCTGTTCCCTGCTCCAAAACAGCTTGCATTTCAATCAACCCTTTATTCTGCAGATGTTTCTGAGCCCTCAAGGAGCTGTCACATTCCCTGTGCAGCCCTGAGATTCAGGAGCTCCCTGCCCTCGTGAAGCTTATAGTCTACACCAAGGAGGATAAAGAATGACCATTCATGCCAGAATATAAGGGCAGAGTTTTCCCAAAATTGTCCTGTAAAAAACTGGAGAGCTGCCTTGTGCTCGTGTGTTTGCAAAGCCTTCTGTCACTTTGCTGGCTCTCTCCTTTCTGCTTGAACTTAAAGGAAAGATACTTTACACCTGTATGTTCTACAGGTTTTAATCATCGCTAACTCTGGGTGCTCATAGAAGTCACCTAATGGAATCAGTGAAAAGAAAAGACAAAGAAATGAAACAATCGTAACTATTCAGGGGAAGGGGTGTGATCTCAAAATTGCAGGTACTGGATGTCATTGGAAAGCAGCTTTTTAAGGGGTACTTTAAAAAGCAATCCAGAAAGTGGTTGTTCCATGGAGAACATGGATAGCAAATGATGCTCGCAGCTTTAGGTACAATTCTTGACAGCATCCTCATGGATTCAAACAGTTCTACATCCCACAGGTAGCTGGAGGTGGGGCCTGAGAACGTGACTTCTGCTAGTGAAGGAATTGAGGTGGAGGTGCTTGCAGGGCGTTTAAATGCAAGGGATTCCTGGTGCGGGAGAATGAAATAGTGTTCCCATGTGACGTCTTGTACAAGATGTGATTTCAAATATGTATTGCAACGTACACACTGTTTTAAAGAAGAGTTGAGACATTCTGACTACTGCCTTAAAAGTCTACACATGGAAGCAGGATCTCCCAAAAATGTTCTCATCCTTTCATTGGAAAAATAGGGGATCTTCTTGTACTCAGATATGAAGGCACAAATAGTAATGACACGTTATTTAATTAAAACTGTGACTTATAAACAAAGGAAAAGTGCAGCTTATTATGAAACCCAAGGATTATATTTTTAAAGATTATGAGTTGTCATTGAAAGAAGGAAAGAAACTCACTGGTCCGCAGAGATGGCAAGCGAGGACAGCACCAGGTGCCAGGAACAGCCGATATAAAGGCCCTGTGGACAGGAGCGGGAAAGGACCTTCCTGTGGGAGCCCGGGGGCGAGGGCTGAGATCTAATAGTGCCTGGGGTGGGGTTCTTGGCCTCTCTCCAGGGGCAAGTGGGAGCCTTCAAGGGCTTTACACAGCAGAGTAGAGTGATCTGCCTCCATTTTAAGAATCTTCTGGATGTATCCCCCAATCATGACACTCATGCTCTAATTACTTGAGCTCTGGGGACCTTGAGGCACCTTGCATTCCTTTCTGTCATTTCCCTCCCTGTTTCAGGTAAGTTTTCCTGAAAACTGAACTCACTTCCTGTGGCCAGGGGTCTCTCTTCCCTCCAGAACAGGGCAAGTGCTGAAGAAGATTTTACGGATTCTTGGAATTTGGAGCCGAGGTGGATACCGCCAGTCTGAAAGGGAAGGTTCTCCCTTCAAGACCTCCTGATAGGCAAGGAACAAAGGACAAAGTAAGGCCAACAGGAAGCAAAACCCCCTGCTTCCCTCCACAGCTTTGCCACACTGACCAGCCCAGCTCCCGCTCCAGGCAGGCAGGCCCGCGGCCTTGGGCTGGCCTGGGCACTGTGGCTCTCAGGCCTCCAGCAGCGGCCTGGACACCCCCTGGATGTCTTCATTCACAGAAGTCACATCACGTAGCGAGTAGTGTTGTATCCTACCAGTGCACAAAGTAAAATTAGAGAAAAGCCAAAATTTCCCTTGAAAATCTCTTATGATGCACATCCAGTGCTGCTCCTTCCATTAAGCTGGTGGCTGCAAACAGGGCATGTTGTAAGAAAAATTCCCTTTAAACACAAGCATGTCCCAAAGCTCTGTGAGATGCTCACCCCATGAGAGGAAGTGGGACCCCCTGGGGGAACTTCAGATTCTTGACTGCCACACACGCTCACCCTGGGACACTTGCCCACTGATGGAAAGGCCAGCAGAAGCCATGGCACAGTCTGAACTACCACCTCGATACCTCTGCTCTTCCAGCGTGCATCTTAAGTGGCCTGTGTGGGGTGCTCAGTGGAGCCCTCCACCCACAAGCTGATTGGCACCTCACCTGGGCACCAGTCAGGAAAGGACAGGACAGGACTGGGGTTTGCCATAGGCCCAGGGATCCACAGCCCAAAGTGATGGTGCAGATGGCCCAAGCCACAAGAGATGGCCCCAGTGTCATCGTAGGCTTGTCCAGCCTCAGAGTGGACACACAGGAGAATGGGGAGCCACTGGGCATCCTGGGCATGGGGTCTTTGATGCTTTGCGATAGGTCTCGGTGGGACCTGAGTATCTTTAGGGCTTCCCAGGTGGTGCTAGTGGTAAAGAACTCACCTGACAATGCAGGACACATAAGAGATGCAGGTTTGATCCTTGGGTGGGGAAGATCCCCTGGAGGAAGGCAAGGCAACCCACTCCCGTATTCTTGCCTGGAGAATCCCATAGACAGAAGAGCCTAGAGGGCTACAGTCCCTAGGGTCACAGAGTCGGACATGACTGAAGCGACTTAGCATTGTGATAAAGGCTTCCCTATGGCTTAATTCCAGCGTGGTCCTGCAAAAGCCTGTCCAACAAGAATTTTTCCTCCCCATGAGCCAGCCGCCCCAGTCCATGAAGTTTCTGTGCTTTGTGTGCGTGCTTCCAAACTAGAAATGTTACCTTGCCTTTTATTTACATTTTCCAATGATGAAACCAGTTTTAAAAATGCCCCGTGCCATAGTGTGAGAGAGCTTTGGTACAGCTCATACACAGTTGGGGCGGATGGAGGGCTCCACTTCACCTCATCTCTCCTTTCTGCTTAAATATTATGCCACATCCTGATTAATACCAGACCAATAAAATCATCTCCGCAATCTGGTTAGAGGCTTTTGTCTTCCCAGATGGCCTGCAATGTTAATGTGTGACAATTTCAACAATGAACTAGGACTGTTTTATGGAACCAACATTTGTTCCACTGCTTTTTTTTTTAGACTCAGAATTTTGACACAGATGGTACAAATTACTCAAAAAACAGAAATGTTCATTTAGAAGGCTTAAATATGTGGTTTTACTCAGGCCATCAGAATATTTTACATTTGCAATTCAGTAAATTTACTAACAACCCTGCTATAATTAAGGTCTGTGAAAAAAAAGCCCCTTTCTCCAGCTTTTTATATCTATAGAGTTTCATTAAAGCCAGAAAAAAATATTATTATTTATTCTAGTTGTGCAATGTTCTTATTTCCTTGTGACATACATTGTTCGCCTCTGCTTTCTGTTTCCGTCATGGCTCCTAATTGCTGCTGAGGACAAGGGTAGGTGGGCTGCGGCTCCAAGGGCTCCCCCTTTATCCCGTGAATCGGGTTTCAGCTCCAAGTCCCGGATCTCAATTGTTACAGCCGCAACATCCGTAAGAACCTTCTCTTGCAGAAGAAGGTGAGCTGGCCTTTTTCACCTCCATTTGCCATCTCTGCAAAGGCGGGCCCCACAGCGCACGCCTTCTCCCAGCTGCAGCTGGTTCTTTGTTTCCAAGTGGACCCCAGACTGCCTGTCAGTATCAGAAGATAGTTATTGTGACTCACATTTCAGTGCTTGTTCTGGACAGGATTGTGCAAAACACAGTACACAGATACCTGGGGTTAATCTTCCCAGCAGCCCTATGGAGTGTTATCTCTTCTTAGAGATGATGAACTGAGGCTGAGGCTACATAAAGGTCAAGACCTCCCACCATAATCCCCTTAGCAGTGAGGGAGAGCACCAACAATTAATAAGAACCATACAAGCAAACGCTGGTGTTTTCCCCTCATGCCTAGGATGATAGTATTAAGAGGTGGGGCCTCTAGGAGGTGATGAGGACAGGAGGGTGGGGCCCTCATGATTGGGATTAGTGCTCTTATAAAAGATGCCCCACAGAGCTCCCTGTCTCCTTCTGTCACATGTGGACACCTTGAGAAGCTGGCAGTCTGCAGCCAAGAAGAGGGCTTTCACAGGATCCCTCCACTGTGGGCACCCTAATCTTGAATTTCCAACCTCCAGACTGTGAGATATAAATGGGTGTTGTTTATCAGTCAAGCAAAACAAAACCCTGCTGTTTTCTGAGTGCTTCCTCCGTGGCATGCACTGCATAGTCCTTTCCACCTCTTACCTCATCTAACCCTCCTCTTACAAACGTGGGCACTGAGGCTGAGAGGAATTAGAAGGAAGGGGGGTGGTGCCCGCTGGGGCAAAGGCAGCCAAGGGAACTGGGAAGCCATCACAGCCGAGCGGACACAGGCTGGAGAGCCAGCAGCACCCCAGCTGCCTGCATCTGGTCTCCGCTCCCGGAGGTCAGCACCTAGGAAGGTGCGCTAACCACACCCCCACAGCCACCCAAGACAAGAGTGGCCTGCTCCCACCTCAGCTCCCGACACATGCCCTCTGCCTTCCCCCCACATGGTCAGGCGAGTTGACTGCTGCCCGTATACAGATCTGGGTTCATGGGAGACCTCGGCCACCAGCAACCAGAAGACAGGTCTCTCCATTCCTGCCCTGGCCAACCCCCAGGACTCAGTCTGGAGAGTGCCAGCACATAGAAGGCTCCAACTACTAAGAAGAACCTACTGCAAACCACAGTCATGGCTTTTACAAATGACTTGAGCCCCCCGAGTCGGGGGAGAGCTTTTCAGGGGCTGACGTGGAGGGATGCCTACAGAACGCACGTGAGCCTCTCCACCTGGTGTCCCGAGCACAGGAAGCTCAGCGGGTGTTAGCTGTTGCTTCTGTCATTACTCTTCTTTTTCATTTAATTTTATTTTTAATTGGAGGATGATTACAATTTTACAATTTTTGTAAAAATTTACAATTTTACAAATTGTTACAATTTCTGCCATACATCAACATGAATCAGCCAAAGGTACACACAGGTCCCCTCTCTCTCAAACCTCCCTTCAACTTCCCTGCCCATCTCACCCCTCTAGGTTGTCACAGAGGCTTTGGGTTCCCTGTGTTACCCAGAAAATTTCCATTGGCTATCTACTTTACATATGGTGTCATCACTCCTATGATTATTCTTTTAGAAGTCTGAAAGGCCAGGAGAATAATCAGATCTGCAACAGTTCTGGTCCTGGGGGGAGGTCCTGACTCCAGAGGCACACTCAGATGGTGTTACCCTCTTTCAGGCCTTTTTCTGGGGGCTCCTGACTGAGCTCAACACCACCTCCTGACCTGACATGAGACCCTAGGTGAGCAGACTCCTCTCAACTGCCTTGGTTATTTTCCTGAAATGGAGTCAAGGGAAAATGCACCCGCCCCCATCCAGAACCTAAATAGGACAGGGCATCCTTATTCCTTCCTGCCTGCAACTTGAACAATTGTCTGCTTAAATATTTTCCCATATTATTTTCCCAGTAATAATGATTATAATAGAAGCAACACCAGCATCCTGTTCACTGCTTCACTGACCAGGAGTTTCTCGGTGTTTGCTTTCGGCATTCGATGACATCCGATTCTATTTCAGCATTGGTTCTTGTTGTCCAATTATGGAAACAAATAATTCATTTCAACTTTAAAGTGAAAAAAAAAAAAAGAATGCATCAACCACTGTTGTCCTTTGCTAATCCTGCAGTGAGTACCATGCATTTCTGTGAGGCTTCAATTCATTAGAACATTCTACTAGCACTGCCAACAGAAAGTGCATTCTGAGTTTTTAAATGTTGTTTCCATGAAAATCAATCACTCCTTGCAATTAAGCCAATAGTCTCACCATTTTTGCTGTTATGAGCTAAAGCATCCTAAATATATTGACAGCTGTCTTCGATAGGATGACACAAACAAGGGGGGGGCAGGTCTAAGACTAAATGTCACCAAGGGGAGCGGGTGAGCTCCTCTCACCGAAATGTACCTCATTTTCATACCCCAGAAGGCATTTAATACACTTTTTTTTGCAATGGCAACATACAGTAATCAATGTTTTGCATATTACAATCAATAACACACTTAAATGTTTAAGTTTTGCATTCTTTTGCAATAAATATTGATATATTACAAACTCTGTAAAAACTGTTCATTGGACTTTTTGTTTGCACTGTGTACTGTATCATTCAGCAAATAAGTGAGCTAAATATTGTTTGTTACAAAACAGATGTCAAATAAAATTATGCCATATGTGCTATTAAACACTTTTCTTATTTTTTTTTCAGCAAAACCCAAGACTTAGTTTTAGAAGTGAATGTATTTGGCTTTTCAAGGATTTGAAGCATGAAAGCAACATCTTTGAAATATTTTTAAACCTGCTGGCTTTGTGTGATCCAGTTTTGTGAGCTAATTCTGAATGTTATTGTAGATTTAAAATTTAAAATTCAGATAGATAAATAAAGACATGGATATGAACACAGCAATCTAGAGGTTCAGATTGACTTAGTGTTGCCAAAGAGAGGAAAAATAAAGGAGATTCTGTGCAAGAAAAATTAATTATAAATAAATATAAATGTACATATAGAGAGAGGAAATTAGAAGAGTTTTTTCCTACTTGACTAGAGAATGTGAAAAGGTAGAAAAGAAAACTTACACAATTGGTCTTGCAGAGCAAAAGGGTGGGGTCTGTTTGGAGATGAGGGGGTGATTCAGGAGGTATGGGATCCAGCACAGCCCCCCAGGTGCTCCAAGGGGCTGGAATGAAGGCTGGAGGTGGGGGAGCATGCAGGGCAGCAGTCAGCTCCCAGAGGGACTCACAAGGCCAGGAAGGACCAGGGCAAAGGGGGTGGGGGGGCAAGGGCATGTCAGTGAGGCACTGTCCTGACCAATGTCCCTCCTGCCCTCTCGTTCGGCCCAGCAGGGGTCTCCTCCGCCCCAGCCCTGTCAGAAGCGTTCGCACTAGATGGATGGATCTCAGCCTGCGGGAGTGTGAAATGTGAAACAGAATGAGCAGAATGCAAGAAACATGTTGCTAAGAGCCACCAAGCGAAACAAAATCTGGAGGCCCCGCATCCTGGCATTGGCACCAGCGGCCCCGATGCGCCCACCCGCAGACAGAGGCGAGAAGCGGCAAGGAGCCGCAGCCGGCCAGGCTGTGGGGGCAAACCTAGGAGGGTCGTCATGGCCTGTGGCCTCAGCTCTTCCTGCCCGTCTTCAAAGGATGCCTCAGATTTCTGGCATCAGCCTCTACGTTGGAGGGGTCTGAAACACAAAACACAGCTGCCGCAGGACAGCTGAGACCCCTTTCTACCTGGGAGGGCCCATGGGAACTAAAAGCGCTGTGATGCTTGCTTCCTCTGGTATCAGCCCTCAGAGACAGCTGGCTTCTGCTTCCTGCCGTGCCCAGATCATCCCCTTGCATCCTCGCATCCCTGCATCCATGCATGGGACCCCTCTCCTAGGCCAGTGCCGTGGAGCACCCTCCCCGGCCCACTGGAAGTGGCAAACCTCTCACTACCTGCTGACCCTGAGCAGGACACGTATGGACAACCTGAGTATGTGGACGTCACCCTGATTGACGGGGGACAGTATCGACAGGTAGCTATGTCCCCATTTTGTCTCCCCAGGGGGACAGTTGAGAGTTGCATGTCACTCGACTCTTCAGAAGGTCCTCGGGATCAAGCACCTGTGGCATACTCCATGTAGTATCCTGTGCTGGCTCCACCAGCCTCTCCCACTCCCACTCACTAAATTATGTTCCCAGTAAACTATCTGGGCACTTAGACCCAGATAGCAGGATGAGACCCTCCCCACACCTAAGCCCTCCCGATTTTAGACCCCTGCCCTAAGGTTAACATTTGGCAAGGGTCCATGCCCCAGGCAAGCTCTTTTGAGAGTCCATCAGTTACCAGATTTTTTCTGGGACTAATAAATGTTGTAATAAGATGACTTGTTTACTTATGTGATGGCTGCTGTCCTCTTTAGGTGTTCTTAGTCCATCAAAAGGTGCATCCGCCAACTAATAAGTGATACCCTGCAATAGCAGCCCTGGGAACTTTGATTCCTGAGTCCAGACACCCCTTGGGGACTTAGAAGTGACCCCTGGGGGGGGTCTTGGCAGCCTTGCCTCACAGCACAGAGCCTCCTGCCTGGCCTCTGGACAGTGGTAAAATGGAACATGTCTGCTTACATCACTCCTTCCTTCGTTTCTCAGTCACAAGGGTCCTTTTGAGCCTTGCATGGTGCCCAGCCGCAATCCAACCTTGGAACTTCCATCCGGAAGATGACACACAAGAATCCAGATCCCCAAAGTCACAAAGAACCCCCGGTGAGCAACAGAGTTTTGTCCTCAAGCCTCAGACTCCAGAGCTGGAGTTGCATAGAGGACCAGGAAACACCAAGGAAGCCCTCCTTTCTCTGGGAAGTGAAAGTCCAGGAACATCCCTGAATTCAAGGTCTGGTCTCGGGGACCACATCTGTGAGCCCTCATGACAGTAAGCATCTCCCACAGGAGGGAAGCAGAACTCACATCCCAGCCTGCTCCTCTCGGGCTTCTTTTGGTCTGTTCATCACTTCTGGGCCTGGAGTCTTGCTCACCTACACCTGGGTCCTGCCTTCTCTACGGGGCTGCAGAGCCAGAGGCCAGGAGGCAGGCGGTGTCTGAGTCGCCCCACCGCTAACCACGACACAGAGCTCTGCAGGAACAGGGGAGTGACCAGGACCCGTCCCCACTTCTCGGGAGATGGAGGGAGCCACAAGACACTTGGGGGTGGGGAGGGGAGGAGGGGAGATGAAGAACTAGGCCGTGGAGGGTGAGGAGGAGCAGGAAGAAAGGGACCAGCAGAAACAAAGCGCCAGCCCCAGGCCTGCCTGACGCGTGCTGCCTGCCTGCCTCCCCTTTGTACCCACAAAAGTTTTATCCTGAGAATCACCCCTCCCTGTTCTTGAGCTACACAGAGGCATTTATCACCCTTGCTTCCAAATGCATCTGAACTCAAACACCAAGTTTATCCAAAGGCAGTAGGGTTATTAAATATTTTAAGCTGGGGAGGGGTGGCGGTGGAGCTAATCAGATTTGCAGTTTCGAAACCTCATTCTTCAGCTGTGTGGACAATGCTTTCAAAGATGTGAAGGGGCTGAAAGCAGAAAGTCCAGCCGGAAGCTGTGGCCACCACTGGGAAGGAAGGAAGGGGCTGGCAGGGGAGTCGGAATCTGCAGGACCAAGGAAGCAGAGCCAGAGCATATGGTGAGAGGCTATGCGGGGCTGAGGGAGGGCAGGTGGTGAGGCTGAGTCCCGGGGTCTGGCTGGGCAGCTGGGTGGATGGCGGAGCTGGCACTGGGGTGGAAAGACTGCAGGAGCCAGAGTGGGTCGGCCGTTGGTAATGTAGTCAGTGAGCTATCTCCTAACAGTGGGCTCAGGGTGGCTCAGACTGGTGGTGGGGCGGAGGCGGAAAACTGTTTCTGGATGGCTCTTTGGGTTGAGTTTCATCTTTTGGTCATGGACAGGTGAAACAAGAGGAAGAGAATTTGGGAGCCTGGCTACTGCTTTGGGAGCCTGGGGGAGGGACGAAGTACGGACAGAACCTCAAAGGAGGTGGAGCAGGGGGTTTGGTCCCCCAGAGGCTGCAGGAGCGCCGGGGAACACAGGAGCAGGCTGCTCAGGCTGGAGGTGAGAGCACGGAGCAAAACCAGTGACCGGAGGCAAGTGAAAGAAAACCTACCTGGATGTCACCTTGGTTTAACATTTCCCACTAGTACACTATTCCACATGTAAGCTGTCCTGGGATTTGGGCCTTGGATATCTTTATCTTATATGCTTAGAATACAGAGGACATCAAATTTCAACCGTTAAACTGGGGTGGGGGGGGACCCAGATGCTTATGAGGTCAAGCAGGCGACACAGATGCGAAATGGGGCCAGAGACAAGAAAGATCATGTGACCTTCAAGACGATTGCTGCTGCCCTCAGCCTCAGGGCCTGAGAGGCTGTTGGGAGTGGTGGGGACTGTGGCAGACTGGGCAGTACATGCTCCATTTACTGAGGCACTTAAACTGTGGATCCAGTGTTGTTACGTCTTCTAATTTTTTTTTTAATCTAGAAATTGAAACGTAAAAGCAAAACATAAAAATAAAACAACAGCTAACAGGTCAGAAAGAGAACTGTAGAAGGCTGGATTGAGCCAATGAGTCATGGATTCTTTCAATCAAGATCCCATGCATCCCAGCTCTCCAGTTGGCCCCGTGCATTCGGAGCCTTGGAAGCTGGAGCCCAGTGGATTCACCGTCAGTGACGATGGAGAAAAATGGAAACGAAGAGGGGCTTCTCTGGGAGCTCACAAAGAAAGATTTCTGAGGCCAGATCTCAAAATGTTAATCAGATTCAGAGACATAAAACATGACAATTTAATGGTGTTTGGTGGAAACTGAAAATTCTTTAAAGTTCTAACTATTCTACATTGAATTCTAATACTTTTTTAATTATTAGATATAAAATGCTTATAATTTTAGGGGGAAATTAGACTTGGTAATTTATATTTCTTGTTTATACAGTACAATTTACTGATGAAAAAATGTGCTAAACTTATTGATTCATGACCATAATTGTTTAATTATTTATCATTGCAGAAGGGTATTAGCATTGCTAATAATGCAGATGTGCACAAAGGCTGAGGAGTCAGATGCAGCTTTTGTTTGGGGTGCACAGGGCTCAAGGAAGGTTGTTTCAGGCTGGAGGGCAGCCTGCCTGAGACGTGAGGTTCCTGAGGCACACCTGTCTCCATGAGAAGGACCACAGAAGAATTCTCCAGCATGAGAGCAATAGAACTAGAGGGCCACACACAGGTCTTGCCTCTCTGGATTCAGAGCTTTGGCCTGGGCACATCAGTTCTCAGTCACTGTGAGGGTCCTTCACTCTGCCCACAGCCCAGCGGGTCCTCATCCACTTGTCCTTCATGATCCAGCTGACTTCCAGGGTCCAAGAGAGCTCAATGAGAGCCACTACCACACAGGCTGGAAGGCGTCAACGGAAGGTTCTAGCATCCCCTCAGGCTGGCTACACATCCAAGTTCCTCTCCATCACCTAAATCCGGAGGGAAAGCAAATCTTTTAAAAAGTCAAAGGTGATGTGAGACCTCAAGCTCCAGACCTACGCTCAGAACTTGTAGATCATCTGAATGAACCTGCCCATTTTACAGACAGAGAAACTGAGTCTTAAAGAGAGGGTCTAGATGCTCTGAGTATTAATCATCTCTAGCCTTCTGGAGAGTCGAGCAGAGATCCAGAGGGTATGGAATGTGAGTCTAAATCTCAGAACAGAAGACCAGCCTGCAGACACATGTGGGAGTTGTGAGCACCAATGTGCTGGGGTAGACTAAAGTATTGGTCCCAATTCCTTGCTGTCCCATGATAGAATCATCCACCCACATTCTTGCCACAGCTCACTATGAGTCAGGCACGCTTCCTGGCCCCCTGACCTTGGGGTCCCCCCAGAGCCCAACAGTCAGGCAGTAACAGATACAATGGAAGCAGAAGGCGTTTGCGTGCAGGTGGTCTTGCTGCCTTGTGCTTTGGACTTTGCCATGAGAAGATCATGCCTGTGTTGTCCAGAATGAGGCAGAACTACTCCAGTCAACCACAGAGGCTTCGGTGAGAAACACATGCTCACTTTCACTTCTGTCTGACGCTGGGTTACTTTCGTTTGTGATACAGCACTAGTTAATTGACAAGGTAAGCTTTCAAACCATGGGAGTAGGTAGGATCAGCCAGGGAGGAAGAGGAGTAGAGAAGAAAGACAAGGAATAAACCTGAAAACCTTAGCATTTAGAGGAGAGGACAGGAGCCACCCAAGAGCCACTAGGCAGAAAGAAACAAAAGAACATTACTGTGGGTGGCAGAGGCCAAGAAAGGCACAAATTTCAAACACCTACATACTGCACGCTGTCAACCAGCATCAGAGCAGAGAAGCCTATTGGATTTCTGCATATCAAGATCGGCACAGGGTAGAATCCCAAGATGAAGGTTGGGCTGCAGGAGCCAAATAACGGGCAGATGGTGACAAGACAGTCGGTTCAGGGAGCTCAAACATCCAGCAGTAGAGGGTGGACAGAAGCGTTTGGAAATTCTAAGGTGTCCCTGTCCGGGAGCCCAGCATCAGTAAGCAGGGGAAACAGGATAAGCTCCTTGTTGCAGACAAGTAACTGAAAGGCAAAGGGGACAGAGCCAAGCTTACATATGACACGGGTGAGGAGTTCGCAGCTGTACAGAGCAACATCTGGGTCAGCCTGAGGAGGCTCCTGGCCCTGGGGTCCTGCCCCCCTGCAGGCCAAGACTGCCCCCTGGGGGTGGTGCTCTGCTTCTGCGGGTTTCTGACGCGACCCCTACCGGTCAACTTACTTCCCGTCTAGCTTAGCACAGGCCCCTGGAGGACAGGGTGTGTCACCGTCCTCCCATGAATTAGACCCACGGATGGAGGCATGCTGGCCACCCTGACTGCCATTTGGGCCTGGATTTAAAATTCTCAAGTACCCAGCTGTGACCCTGGAAGCTACCGCAGCCGTGGAGAGGGTCCTGAGCCGCCCCCACCCCCCAATTTGAATGGTTCTGTTAGAAATACTCTTCTTTGGGCCTGAGGCCCCCTCCCAAGATGAGTGAGAAGCTCGCGTATCAGAGTGAACAATTAAAAAGAAGAAGAACATAACTGACACAGTGAATTTTTGTTGTTTGTTTTGAGGCCTCAGCGGTTCTGTTAGGGCTACACGGGGTCATCTCTTTTCCCTTTCCCCAAAGACAAAGCAACCCTGGGTATCTGAAGTCTATCACTGCCCGAAACCCTCCAGCTTGGGAATTTCAGACCCGCTGAAGTGGGTGAGTTGAGGCCTCCAGAGAGCACAGAGAGGAGGTGATGCAGCGCTGGAAGCCCCGAATGCAGACATGGACACAGTCTGCCCCAGGAGAGAGAGGCCTGACTTCCCCAAACCTGAGAAAGGGGCACCATATAGCCAAGTGGCCTCAGGAACAAGGCCAACCCCATGGGGCCCGTGGGTTTCCCTGGTTTCCCAGCACCTTCCAGTGCTGACCTTGTTCCTAGCCTCGGTCATGCCCACACAGTGTCCTTGCCAGCTGGAGTCCGGAGAGTCTGTCTGACTTGGAGGAAGTAAGGGAAGGTGACTGTTTCTCCCCTCCAGAAGCCACTGAGCAAACCTGTGCCCAAACACGCCTTCCTCCAGGCTGGGGAGGGGTATCTCCCCAGTGTGTGGCCCCAAAGAGAGGCAGACAGGCCAGCAGAGAGCAAGCAGGCCCAGCACCTCGCCCTGTTCTCAGTCCCTGTGGCTTCCTTCAACCTCCCTCTAAGGCTGGTTCCCATCCGCTGGAGGCTGTGCCCCGTCACCGTTCATTGAGCTTTCTCTGAGCCCCAGTTTCCCTGGTGAAAGTGAAAGTCACTCAGTCGTGTCTGACTCTTTGCGACCCCATGAAATTCTCTAGGCCAGAATGCTGGAGTGGGTAGCCTTTCCCTTCTCCAGGGGATCTTCCCAACCCAGGTCTCCCACGTTGCAGGTGGATTCTTTACCAGCCAAGCCACACCTGGAAGTGGCGTCAATTCATGACTTATATGTCCCCAACAGCTTTGCTGCTTGGTTTGGGCCAAAATTTTTGCTCCCCTCAACAAATGTCTTTGAAATGATGAGCTCCCTGTTTGCACAGAGCATGCCTCCTGGTGCTCACTAAAGGCCATGTGTACTGGAGTTCAAAGCCTGCATTTGGGGCTCTAACTTCAGCTTTGCCACTCACTGGCACATGTGATTTTGACCATTCATTTGCCCTTCCTGGGCCTCAGTTTTCTTATCTGTGAAATGGGAACTGTAATTCCTATCTCATGGAGTGTCATGAGAATTTGACAGGATAAGATATTCAGAGTGTCTAGGGCAGAGAGCATTCCACAAACTCCTGCCAAACAGCAGACACTTCTGGCCACCCTGGGAGGAGAGCAGCAAGCATGCGGAACTGGCCTGTGATGTGACCCTGGGTAACACCTCTTATTGCAACCTCAGTTTTCCTCTTATGAAAAAAAATAGCAGTCAGACAAGACAGTTTCCAGAGCCGTTTCAATTTGAAATAATAATAAATAGCTTTTATTAAGCACAATGTGTTGCCAGGGCTATTTCTTGGCCACTGACACACTACCACCCATACCCCTTCACCCTCTGCTCCGTGGTGTCCCTGGCTTCCTCCGACCAGTGCCGACACCCCTGAGTTGAGAACTTTCAGTGGCCAAGGATTGTGCTAGCAGGTGATGGGATGGGCCACGATGAGGGGGTGGGGAACACCCCAGGGCAGCCTCAGCCCAAAAGGGAGCAGACTGCAGGAGGATGACCGCAGAGGACCCGGCCTCAGACACGCTGACTGCTGCTCCCCCGTGCTGCCTCACTGCCCGCTTCCTCCCGTGCTTCCTCCCAAATAAACCATGTGCACTCAGACCCTTTCCTGGAGTTTGCTTCTGGAGGAAGGACTGTGACAGGCTGGAGGGGCACCAGGGAGCATCTTAGCAGGCCACTGTGCTGCCCACTCAGAGGGGCTGGCCCTGCCTGATGCCAGCTGTGCCCATGATCAGCCTAAGGTGGACTAGCCTCCCTCGTGCCATCCACCCCCACTTCAACCAGACCTGAGTCTGGCAGTCCCATGGGCCAGAACTAGCAGGTGAACTGAATCTGCACTCTCACTCACCTCGCTTCCAGACCCCTCCCCTCCATGCTGGAGCATGAAAAGCCCCCGCTGATCAGTCTGGTGCAGCCCACAGAGCCCATACGGCCTTGGCAATGGAATGGAGGTAGCAGTCACAGCAGTCGGCGGCCCTCGGCGGACAGGACCTTGGCGGGGACCACGATGGGCTCAGCCCAGGGCCGGAGCTGGAGAGCCAGGGGGAGTGAGCAGTGTGGGCCCCTGCTGACTGGCAGAGACATGGTGAGCAGGCAGCCAGGAGGGGCCCACGGGGTGGGAGGAGGGGCTGGGGCTGGGAGACTAGGAGGGCCAGGAGGAGGTGACATCCAGTTAGGACCATTGCACGAGAGTCAACCAAGCTGAGAGAGAGACAACGGCGGGTGTAAAGGCCTGAACGTAATTACAGGGGCTCGAGCAGTAGTGAGGGGTGGGCTGGAGAGGTTGGGAGGGCTGGACACTGAGCTGAGGACAGGCTGGTGTGAAGTGGGAGGCAGGAGGCTGACAAGATGCAGGAACAGAGAGCAGGGAGAAGAAGATGAGGTCCCTTGCTGTGCACCCTGGGGAGTGACGGGACCTGGACAAGCTCATGTGGGCACACAGGCAACCCCTCTGCACACAGACAAGCACTCACATGGTGCACACACTTGACCGTCAGAGTGCACGCAGCTCGCACACACAAACCCACTCACACAGGCTTATGTGACACAACCTATACATGCAGATACACACATCCTCGCTTACACACATACACACATGCGTGAAAAGGCATTCCATAAGTTTACCATGTGCTGCTAGAGCAAAGCACCCTTGCAAGCGCCCTCCACCTCTTCACTCCTTTCACAACGAACCCCTCTCGAGGTCGAAGCCTCATTATCCCCATTTCACATGAGAGGAAACTGAGCCTGGCCATGAGGCTCCCGCCAGCTGCCCCTGGGGACCAGGGCTCAGACTTGCTCCACAAGGCCCTTACTCCCACATGGGAGCAGCTGTTGGAGGTGAGAAGAAGGAAGGATTACATCTCAACAGAAGATAACCTGCCCTTCTGATTAGAAATGCCCTAGTTGGTCACTGCCCTGGGGTGCAAGGCCAGGCCCCGAGGAGCCTGGCATGGAACCTGGCAACTCATGGAGGCCCAGCCCATGCAGAACAGCCTGCAGCAGGCAGTTGCCTCTAACAGGGGTAAGGCTGTCACCGATGGCCAAGCCTGCAACCAATACCCAGACATAACGCCCACCTGCTCATGGAGGGCCCGTGCTGCCTCCATTCCCACGCAGGAGGCTTAAAGAGAGTGCGCGTGCGATGGAGGGAGCGCAGAAGAGAGCCCTTGAAAGGCAAGCCCAAAAGGCCCCCTCCCCTGTCCCGAGCCTTGGGGCTCCGTGTCACTGGTGCTGACACAGGAGAGGCCCCGGTCTGGTCCGGCACCGCTCACCCAGCCCCGTGCTGCCTGTTCCACTCAGCCTGCTAACCTTCACTTTCCAGGAGACTACCAGCTCTGTCATTCACATGTTGCTAAAATATTTGTTGAGTATCCACTATGTAGTGGGCACAGTGCTACTTGATCCCTGGGCAGGAGCCTTTTGCACACTCCCTGGGGAGAGTCAGGTCAGGAGAGTGATGCCCCCATTCTCCAGATAAGGCACTGAGAGGCTCAGGAGGAGTCCTTGGGTTCCGTGGGGTAGGCAGCTCTCAGCATGCCCCCAGGCCTAGGGCCCAGGCAGAGGGAGCGCTTTCTCAATGGAATGCGTCTCCCACCACAGTCCAGAGAGAATACAGGGTCAGACCTGCAGCACACAGCAAAGCCCAAACCGCAGGGAGCTGGGTCCAGCCAGGCCACATCCTCACCGCCATCCATGCTGGAATTCCATGGCGATTGGTGCTCAGCCCTTCCTAGGACTCCAGTGAACACCCCTCCCCTCCAAGGTTAACAGGATAAAGGCTGGGTAAAGAAACTACTCATTTCCCCAGCTCGCAAAGAAGCAATTATGTGACTTTCCAATGTGGTTTCAAATATATTTTGCAAACTAGGACTCAGACAAATATTAATGGCAGCAAATTACAGTACTTAGCAGAATTATCACCTAGCAAAGAGGCGCTTTTAATCTATAAAAAATATCAACAAAAGATGTAAATATGAACCCCTCAATGGGTGGTGTATCTTGAAGAAAATATACATCTAATCTCACAGTGTGTTACCTCTAATACCTGGGGAGAAGGTTAACAATTCTGAGACGTTCCCCACGGCTAGAGAATATATTTTGATGTAGATTTGTGGATATCAGAGACTTTAAATCTATTGTATAATCACAGGGCGGGAGGGAGGAGCTGGCCACCTATTTCTCCATGATAGGAAGGCAGCCCTTGAGGGCTGTTTAAATAGCTCCACTTCCCTTTCTGAAGCTCCTGGTTCCTGGGGCTCCACCAGGCACTGAAGGCCTCCTCCTGGGGAGACAGTGCCGGCCATGTCCTAGGCCCTGCCAGAGGCAGGGCTGAGCTCCTCTTCAAGATGGGGAGATAGATGAGGGGCTGCTGCTAATGGGGTAATGGAGCCTGTGAAAGGCAAACTATGACAGCCTCATGATGTTGCTGGGGGGTCCATAAAATGCGTGAACCAAGCAGTGTGACCTCAACTGCTGTAGGACGTGTGTGCGTGTGTGTATGTGGTGTGGTATATGTAAGAGACAGATTCTCTACATACCATCAAAGGATACCCGGGGCTCCTACAGTCACCCAGTGACTTCCCAGAGACCACACTCAACAGCAGGGTCCTGACAGCCCTCCTGGAAGCTCTCTCTCCCCGCTGGCACAGGCCTGGGGCAAATATCCCCAAAACCCCAACCAGCAGCCACAACCACGGGAGAAGAACGGTCCTTGGAGGCTGAGGGAATGATGCTCTAATCACGTTAACAGGTACCAGTCCCTCATGTTATCCCTTGGGCTCTGGGCCTCAAGCCAGAACACCAGCTCTGGAGCGAACCCTTCCCTTTCAGTTCTCAGGACAGGGTCCATGGGCGCTAACCTGGGGCTCGGCTGTGGTCTTCAGACACCAATGAGGAGAGACCTGTCATTTGGGTTTCACCATCTCCTAAACTTGTCACCCGATGCAAAGAGCTGACTTCACTGGAAAAGACCCTGATGCTAGGAAAGAGCGAGGGCAGAAGCAGGAGGGGGCAACACAGGATGAGATGATTGGAAGGCATCACCAATTCAATGAACATGAGTTTGGGTAAACTCCAGGAGATAGTGAAAGACAGGGAAGCCAGGGAAGCCTGGCGTGCTGCAGTCCATGGGGCCTCAAAGAGTCCGACACGACTGAGCAACTGAACAACAAAACTGTCCCCATCAGACTTTTTCATTATTCTCTTCTGCATGTCCCCATAAGGAAAGTTAAGCTGGACTTGAGTTTCGGTGACTGCGATGAACTGTTGAAGCCTAATCACCAACGTAAGACTGGGGTTCCCACTGCTTACCTCTGCAGGGGGTTGGGACATTTGTAGTTCATCTGAGGCTAGCTCATAAAACGAGACTATAAGACAGCTAGTCAAAGGATTATGCCTCTGTCGACTGTGTTTTTAAGGAGGTTATCTTTCATAGCTAATTTGCTCTGCAACCCATAAGATTTACCTGGCTTGATTACCTCTCGATCACCATGCCTTGTCATCTACAAGAACTTTTACTCAGTCACTTCACTGCCTTCAGAAAGCCTCCTGCAGGAGGCTGAGCCAGGTGGAAGGAGGTTCAACAGCTACATGGGGGATGGCAGTGGGGTGATTACCTCTGGCTTCGAGGGATTGGGGGAGGGAGGACTGTGACTTGGGGGCTTGATGGGAAATTTCTGCCACTTGTATAAAGACTGGGCCTTTTCCCCCTGTCGTTTGGGGCTGCAGCTGCAGAGTAATGCTTTTTGTTCAGACACCAATCCACTGCGCACTGGACGGGATTCAGTTCCTGACACTGAGGGACCTTACGCAAGTCACTTAACCTCTCAGCGCTGCAGCTCCCCAGTCGTAAACTGCCCATGACAGGCCCATCCCCACCTCTCTCACTGCCTATTTCCAGAATTAATTGGATAATGCTCACAGATTGCTGAGCTTCCCAGAAAGAGGGGCACCTCAAACATGGGACAATTATTCTAATTATAACTGCCTCGGACCTGTGTACACAATTTTGCCTTTTAATGTTATCACTGAACAGAATGGTAGAAGAGTGAAGGGGATGGTTTTAAGAAGCTCCATTTTCAAAAAAGAACAGAGCTTATAAAACAGAAGCACATTCACTCCTGCTGGCACTTGTAAAAAGTCCCTCTAGCTGGTCCCTGCGGGGAGCCTCGGAGGTCTTCCGCCACGATTGGTGGAAGCAGCCAGACAGGGAAACGTGGCTCCTTCCTCAGGGCTCTTTCCTCAGGCCATGGGGAGGGCATCATGATGAAGGTGGCCACTGCCCACTTTGGTCTCTGAAATGGGTTGGTGTGGCGTCCTCTAGGCACACAACGGGGTGGGCAGCTCCCCATAGAACCAGTTCTGTGTGCCAAGCCAACATGGTCAAGCCAGCGTGGCCCCCTAGCCTAATCCATGGCAGGCCTGAGAGCCATGTCTGCCCTGCTCCTTCAGAATGCAGCTGGTTCGGGGCTGGTTGCAGGGCCGGTTAGAACCAAGCCAGCTAGCCATGTTGGTGCACACAGACAAGAGACAGAGGAGGTACAGAAAGCAGTGAGAGGTGATGCGGGTGGCCCCAGGAGAGGGCTAGAGAGAAGCAACAGAGCAAGATCCTGTACTCCTGGGGCTGGTGGTACCCATGCCCCTTATTCTTCCCATCCTCTGGGCCCCTTCAGTAAGACCCTGTGACTGAAACCGAACCTGGCGGCACAACATCCTTTCCAAAGTTGCTCCCTGGGCCGAGTCAGGGCCAGATGCTATAGAGACAGGGCTGCATCATGTGGGGGACTGCTGGGAAACCAGACCTCCCCTGACATCTCAGGATCAACAACAACATCAAGGACTCACCATTGGCTGGTGACAACCTCTGTCCTGGGCATGGACATGCACTGGTTCATCTAAACTCACAGGGGCCAGGTGAGGGGATGCTAGGCAGGAAATCAAAACCCCCAGATGAAAAACTTGCTCACAGAGGACCCCAGGATTTGAACTCTTTTTCTCTGACTCCTGACCTCAGGATGCTGCCACCCTCTCTACTGCATCCCAAATCCTGTGCCCCACCTTTATACCTGCACTCTAAGGGCTCACGCCAAGGGTGAACTCTGAGGCACCAGCCATCAGAGTGGTGACCTCCATCCCCAGGACCAGCGAGGTCCTTTCCAAGCCCTGGCTCTTCTGTGAACCAGCTGCTAGTTCTTGGCCAAGGTATCTACCTTGTCTGGGCTTTCTCAGCTGTAAAATGAGAATAATACTTCTCTGCAGAACTTTTGTGAAAATTAGATAAAAGAACATAAAGTGCTTCGCCAACTTGGAACTGCAGGATGAACATGAGCTCTTTGTCTGCACACCCCTCGGCTCCACTGGCAGTCTCCTGTCTCCCTTGTGGGAAGCCAGCGGACGGACGTCGGCAGTGCAACCCTCAGATCCGGAATTCCCTGGCTCTGAGGTGGGAATCATGGAGGGGCCTTGCCCTGCATGGCTCCCTGTCTGCGCTCACCTCATTCTCATGAGATCAGGCCGTAGATCTTCAGGGAGTCTGGCCCAGGAATGGCAGGAGAGGGGTCTCAGGACAGGCATCTACAACAGGGCTGGCCTTACTGAAATGGGGACGATGGTGCGATCCACGAAACCAGGTGAGGCACCTGGGACTCCTCCTGGGAAGTCCCCAGGCCCATATGTCCCTTTGGGGAGACCAGCTCTAGCAGCCACACACAGACAATAGCCCCCAAGGGCACTTCTGCAGGTCCCTGATTAAGTGTGGCTGAGACCCATCCCATCCACATTGGAAGAGCCACATTCAGTTCAAGCTCGAGAGTTAGTTTGATGAACCGAGAAAGCATCTGTCAAGCTACCTGACAACCTTTGCTGACAACCAAGCCATATGGCCAGTGCTGGGAGGACCAAAGTGAGACACAGAGAGAGGGAATGTGAGGGTCCAACCTCGGGAAGCCCTGAGTCTGCAGGGGAGGCTAAGAGAAATCTTCCCCTTGGTTGGGCCAGGAGGGGCTGAGACCTCTGGGCAGGGAGGAGTGGGCAGGAGAAGGATAAGCTGGAAGAAGGAAGGATTGGTTAGAAGCAGAGAGGCCACCTCCACCTACCAGGCTAGCTCCCGCAAGTCCAGGAGCACAGGGAACAGGTGTCAGGTGTGCTGCGTGGCTGGATGGACGGGCCAGTTTAGCTGTCCTGGGATCTTGGGCAAGGCACAAACTTCAGTGCACCATCTCTTCCTAATCAATAAAGCAGGACCAGAGGACTGTCATTATGTAGGTTTTTATGACTGGCAGCTAATACTTAATGAATGCTAACTGCACAGAGCTGAGTGCTTTATATGAATTATCTAAGTTTAGCATCCCTCCTCCAATCTTATGAGACAGATGCCATTCCCATTTTAGAGAAGGGGAAATTGACTCGTAGCAAAATGGTGTGATGACCAAGACAAGTTGATGTGGGTCTGCATTTGAACAGCAAGCCTCTGTGCTTCATCAGGCGCCTAGCCCAGAGCCGGCTCATGGTTGGGAGACCATGTGGACCAGCAACAGCTGTGGAAATAGAATACAAGCCACACAGGTGGTCTTCAGTTCTCTGTGGTGGTTGGTGGTGGTTCAGTCACTAAGTCGTGTCCGACTCTTGGACTATGGCCTGCCAGGCTCCTCTGTCCACGGGATTTCTCAGGCAAGAATACAGAGGTGGGTTGCCATTTCCTTCTCCAGGATTGTCCCAACCCAGAGACTGAACCCAGGTCTCCTATATTGCAGGTGGTCTCCTGCATTGTAGGCAGATTCTTTACCAATAAGCCACCAGGGAAGCCTAATGTGCTCAGTGCTCAGTCGTGTCCAACTCTTTGCAACCCCATGGACTATAGCCTGCCAGGCTCCTCTGTCTATGGGATTTTTCAGGCAAGAATACTGGAGTGGGCTGCCATTTCCTCCTCCAGGGGATCTTCTAGAAGCCACATAAAAGAATTAAGTGAAATTAATTTTAATAGTGTATTTCATTTAATCCAACATATCCAAAAGAGTATTTAAAATATTAAGGGACTTCCCTGGTGGTCCAGTGGTTAAGACATCGCCTTCCAATGCAGGGGGAGTGGATTCAATTCTTGATCAGGGAGCCGAGATCCCATGTGCTTCTCGGCCAAAAAACCAAAACATAAAAAAAAAAAAAAGAAAAAACTGAAACAATATTATAACAAATTCAATAAAGACTTTAAAAATGGTCCACATCAAAAAAAAATCTTTTAAAAATAAAATTTAAAAATATTGAGCTATTTTACACTCTTTTTCACCTACTAAATCTTCAAGATCTGGTGTGAATTTACACCTCCAGCCACTTTTTTAAAAAATATATTTATTTTTAATTGGAGGATAATTGCTTTACAATATTGTGCTGTTTTCTGCCATGCATCAGCATGAATCAGCCACAGGTCTACATATGTCCCCTACCTTTTGAACCTCCCTCCTGCCTCTCTCCCCATCCCACCCCTCTAAGTTGTCACAGAGCACTGGGTTTGAGCTTCCTGTATCATACAGCAAATTCCCACTGGCTTCTATTTTACACATGGTCATGTATAAGTTTCAGTGTTACCCTCTCAATTCCTACCACCCTCTCCTTCTTTCTCTATGTTCTCTATGTCTGTGTCTCCATTGAAAGTGAAAGTGAAAGTTGCTCGGGTGTGTCTGACTCTTTGTGACCCCATGGACTGTATAGTCCATGGAATTCTCCAGGCCAGAATACTGGAGTAGGTAGCCGTCCCTTCTTCAGGGGATCTTCTCAACTCAGGGATTGAACCCAGGTCTCCCACATTGCAGGTGGATTCTTTACCAGCTGAGCCACAAGGGAAGCCCGAAAATACTGGAGTGGGTAGCCCATCCCTTCCCCAGGGGATCTTCCCAACCCAGGAATCGAACTGGGGTCTCCTGCATTGCAGGCGGGTTCTTTACCAGCTAAGCTGCTAGTGTCTCCATTGCTGCCTGAAAATAGGTTCATTAGTACTGTCTCTCTAGATTCCCTATGTATGTGTTAAGCACTCAAAAGCCACGTGTAACTCCTGATGGACTGTGCATGTAGAAGTTATCCTGCAAAGCAACTCACTTGGAGGTGAAGGGAGTCATTAATAATTACGAGGAGACAGCAGGCATAAACCAGGACACCCAGGCAAACCAGTCCCCAGGAACGCTAGGGAAAGGCAGGTCCCCACTCCCGCAGCCTGGGGCCTCCTGGGGCCTGCGACCCTCCCACCTGCACCATCTCTTGTCTCCTCCTCCCTTAGCCATCTTTTCAATGAGCCTGTCTATGCCTTGGTTGGTCTACTCTATTTTATAAGTGTATGCCCTTGTCTCTACTACTTTCTTTCTTGTTTCTTTGGGTTTGCCCTTTTTCCAGTCTCTAGTGTTGCATAGTTCTTTTGCTGTCAACCTTTCTCGTTTCCTGATAAATACATTTAAAAGGCACCGACTTCCCTCTACGTACTGCTTTCTCTGTCTCTTGTACATGACAAGTAGCATCCTCAAGATCATTCCATTCTAGGTTTTCCTGATTTATTGTTTGTTTTAAATATGTTGTTTAGCTTCCAAACACATAAGAATTTTTAGCCATTCTTTTGCTTTTAATTCCTAATACTATTCCATTGTGACTGAAGTACATCATATGTACCTTACTAATCCCTTGGAATATATGGCGACTTCTTTCGTAGCCTATGACACAGCTTGTTTTTCTAAGTGTTGCTGTTGGGCCATTCCTTTCTCCTAAGAAGCCATTCACCCAGGTACAGCTCTTTGAAAGCACCAGTTCATTCATGGCATCCCTTGTCTGAACCCATCCTTAGCTACCAGCCAGGCCTGACAAGTCCCCCAAGTCTGAGCTTGGACTCAAGATCTCCCCATGACCCAGTCCCTCCAGCTGCAGGCAGCCCTTCCACACTCCCTGCCCTCTACCCTTTTGCTCTAAGTTCCAGCCACGGTGGTCAGTCTCATCAAAGAAACCCCGGGTCAAGAAGGACCCACAGAAGGAGTCCCACTGGGCAGACAGCTGGGACAGGAAGGGTCATTTCCTGTGCCTCGAGGAGCCATTAGTGGAAGAAAACAACAATGGAAATAGTAACAGCTCCCTCTTACAGAGCACTTAATGTAAGACCAGGAGCTGAGAGTGTCACACGAAGGTACTACCTCATTTAATCCTAACAACCTCAACAGTATCCATAACCGATATTACAGCTGAGAAAAGAGGGCCACAAAGGAGGGGTCACTTGCCCAAGGCTCTGTCTGGCTGCAAAGTTGGACCTCTGGGCCACCCCGCTGAGAACACAAGAACAAGAAAGGAAAATCAGGGTAGGAAGAAAAAAGGGATTTTCCCAGGCCCCAAAGTGAGGACTTGGGATCAACCAGTCACCCAGGGTCTACTCCTCAACTCCAAGAAAACAACAGGCAGAACTCAGAAAGCCCCGCAGCCAAAGAAGCCAGAGCCACCTACCCAGGAACAAGGAGCCTGCGAAGCTGCTTCCCTGGGAAGCAGTCAGGTCCATATGCAGTCAGGATAAACCCTTGTCACCTCAGAACACTTGGAGGGACGGGGGGGAGGGAAACCCTCGGTGAGGGGTACTTGCGCTCCACTCCTGGACGGGTTTTCCTCTGTTGGGTGCCTGAGGGAGCCCCGAGCATGTGGAAAATTAACCAACAGTTGGGCAGACCCTGACTCCAGCTTCACAAATACACCCAGAAAAAGCTAAACACCAGCTCCGCCATGGTCCAGACACCTCATTCTTGTTTCTTCTCCCCGCCAGCACCAAGCCTGCCAAAGGTCATGTACAAGATAGAATTTGACACAATAAGACTCCACTCCCATGTTAATGCCCCTCAGATCGGGCCTGCAAAAGTGAAATAATAAATTTAGGAAAACAAGCAGAATGACCCATCTGGTTGGTTGGTTTTTCTAGATACCATCTACATATTTTAGAAACGTACAACCTTCTAATAGAAATGAATAAACTACTCAACCATAAAGTTGCTATAGAAGATATGCTTGTTCTGATTCGAAAGGGCATCTGCTATCTGCAATATTGATAATACTTTTCAAATTTCATCTGCTTTTGTTTGCATTCTGTGTCGTCTGTTTAAACACACTGGGAATAATAATGAATCCCTACATTATCTCTACTTTTTCAAGGCCGAACATATAACTTTATCACAAAAATAATTAAAATTCTTTGGCACTCCTGTATCTTTTCCATTAAACGTTATCAACCAGTGACAATAAACTAACATGAGCCCAAGGCTGGCCATGGGCCGCCTTTACAAAGAATGCATTTGTCCCCGGGCGAGAGACATGAATTTTCAGTTTACAGGGTCAGACGATCCTGAAGTTTTTTGCAGTAGGAGACCACAAATCTATACTTCCTGTCCCCTAACAGGGGCTGGTGGCGGGCATGGGGCGCCCCATAAATTCTCAGGCAAGAATACACTTTAATAGGCAAAAAACCTTGGCAGCTTAATAATTCTGAGTTGCAAATTTAAATATTTTACATATCATTAGACATTAAAAACAAAGATTTATGCGGCTCGTCTCCGCAGACTGAGGACCCCGTTGACTTCACACACAGCCATGAATCTGCTTGAGGTTCATTAGCCGAGCGTCTTCGGCTAAGGAAGCCCTTCGAGTGGAGGCTGCCTCTAAATCATGGCTTTTATTTTCCCGCCATCAGGAGGCACTTGAGGAGACCCCTCCCCTGAGCAAGGCCCCCGCGGGCACCCTGACCTACAATGGCAGTGGCCGTGGGCAGGACCCAGCCTCCCCACCTGGCCAGGCCCAGCAGGCAGGAGGGGGTCCCTGCTCTGCAGCCCCGAGCCCAGGGGCTCCCTGCCAGGACCCACCATGCGGGGAGGCTGGGCTGGGGGCACCCTGAGTACTTCTCAGAGGCCAGCTAACACGCATCCTTGGGCTCTGGTTGACGGCCTCAGATGAGGAGGAGAGGAGGAGGAGGAGAGACAGACAGAAAGGGAAGAACTTCTCCTGGCCATAGGCCTGGATCCTCAATGGCCTAGCCCACAGCATCCCAGTGTGTTGCTGTGACTGACAGTCCCCGGTGCCCAGGAGTGCCTGTCACACCCTCACTTGCCTCAAAAATTCTATTTACCCTTCAAGCTGTTCACAGGCCTCCCCAGGAAGCCCTTTATCTCCCAGAGGACTCCAGCCCACCCCCTTGGGAGCCCTCACTCGGCATTTCCTGGGCAGCCTCCTCGCCCCACCCAGCCCAGAGGTCCCTGGGCCCTGGCTTTCCTCCCCACTCAGCCCAGGAGGGCCTCCCCAGTGTGCCCAGGTCTCTGCTCTCTCAGTGTCTTGTCTGTAGGCAGGGGCCCCTCACTGGCCTCATGGTGGTCATGGTTTAGTAGCCAACTCGTGTCCGACTCTTGCAACCCTGTGAACTGTAGCCTGCCAGGCTCCTCTGTCCATGGGATTCTCCAGGCAAGAATACTGAGGTGGGTTGCCATGGCTGTGTCTTTTACTTCCTGTGCATCTGATACTTCAACACTGGGATCTTGCTGGCCTTGGAGGGGCTGCTCCTTCCAGCGCCACATCTACCATCCCTAGATGAGAAAACAACCATGCAAATAACCAACCCGGAGCCCACACCCCAACCTCCTCCTCCATCTGGCACTAACTCTCTGGGCCACCATGCCCCTGCCCTCACACCCAGCGCCAGGTCCGAAGAAACTAGGGACAGCCTCTACTTCCCAGATCCCACTGAAATGATTCAAACTACTAGCCAATCCTAAGCCTGCTTACCCTGCCTCACCCACTCCTTCCTGTGGAAACCACGGTAAAGGCTCCTGCCCACACGTTTGCTCTCAAGCCCTCTGCCTCCTGGCTGACCCTGGGGCTTCTCCATGTGGCCCTGGGGGTGTGATGTGCTCTTTCTTCTTGAGAACTGTGACCAACTATCATTTCAATGACAATCTTCTCCTGATCTGTTGGCCTTTTCGTACCTCAAATTTTCTATTAATATACTGTATCTTAAAACAGGGCATACAGCTGGTGAACGTGGGTATTTATACTAAAAGCTTTCAATATATTTGTCTTTGGGTGGAGCATGAGCTGTCGGGGTGTCGCAGCTCCCACCACTCCCTCTTTTGTCACATGCACCCTCATTCCAGACTCATGAGACTTGTGAGGTGGCATCCCGGCTGGTGAACTCATGCTCTTGGTGGCTGAAGTGTGAGGGGGAAGGAATGATGTACCCTTTGAAGGGAGTGGGAGGTGTGTGTTCCCAGGGACGGGGCCCTCGTGGACTCAGGGCAGGGAGGAAGAGTGGCTTTGGTTCTCCAGGCCGCTTCACTCTGTGGAGGCTGTGGAGGTGTCTTCTGACCTCAGCAGAACCCAGAAGTACCAACAGAGCCCGTCAGGGCCTGTGACCTCAACGCCTCAGTCTGCAGTGTGAGAGACAAAGGCCAGGAGAGGAATCTGGGAAAGATGGAGGCAATGCAGGAGCAGGAGAGATAGCTACAGGGTTCTGGAATGTTTCTACCTCGCATATCTGAAACTCTATGTCCCCTGACCAGCATCTCCCCCACTTCCCCCCCTGTCCCCTTGGCAACTGGCAGCCACCATTCTGCCCTCTGCTTCTATGAGTTTGACAACTTTTGATGCCTCATATAAGTGGAGGTAAAAAGGACATGACTTCATGAAATAGGAACCAGAGACTGACGAAAGGGCATTCACTTAAAAAGGAATGAAGGGAGAAAGGAAGGAAGGAAGAGAATTTTTACAAATTAGAACTGTGAAGGCAAAATTTTTAAAACATCAGTAGAGTGGCCGGAAGAGAGGAAATCCCTCAGAACTGGAACAGAAAGGGAAAGGATGAAAATAGGAGAGAGAAAATCAGAGGATGAGGTGGAATGGAAGCCTGACAAGAGTTCATAAAGATGTGACAAAGAAAATCCAAGGTAAAACGCTTTGATAGAAGTGGAAGTGATTGGAGAAATACCTGGAACTGAAGGACATGCATTTCCAGGGAGGTAAAGACCGTCCATGTGCGGATGGATAAAGAGAGGATCTGAAAGCGTTCGAAGAACAGAACAGGCCACAGCTGGAAGGCTGGGACTAGGGAAGGCCTCGGACTTCTCAAGAGCCACGCTGCTACCGAGATGACCATGGGGCGATGCTTTCAACATTGGGAGGGAAGATGCCTTTCATCTAGAATTCTAGATTCAGCCAAATGGCCAATCAAGACAGAGGATGGACAGACCACATTTCAAATAGCTAAATCTGAAGAAAAGAAAAAAAAAAAGCTATTTTCCAGGGACCCTTTCTCAGAAAGTTACTGGAGGGTGTGTGCCACCAAAATGAAGGTTTAACCCAAGAAAGAGGAAGACAGCGAACAAGAAATAGGAGGGGCACAGTTCATTCCCAGGGTGCTGCGGGAAGGAGACACCAGCAGAGCAGCAGAGCCCCATTCCGGAGAGCAACCAGCAGAGCCAAACCCTACAGGGAAAGGGAGTCTTCAAGGGAAAAAAAAAATATGGAAACGTTAGACAGCCTAATATGTTGACAGTTGCCATAGGAGTTTACAGTTCTGGCGGGAAATTTGGACATAAATTATTAATGCTACTTAAAAAAAAAAGCAGAAAGCACAACAAACAAAAACACAATTAGAACATCTGAAAGAGTGGAAAGTGGCTGCCCAGGGCGGGGGGGGGGGGGGGTGTGGGAGCTGGAGTGCGGGTGTGGAGGGGCAGACCGGAGATGGCCTGTTTTCACTAAAAGTAAAAGTGTTTCTCACTATGAGCCATCTCATGTTTTAAATTATGCACGTATGTTAGCTACACACAAATCGAATGTATAAAAAGGAAGTTGGATTTAAACAGGACTGTGTGTTAAGATACCTCAAGGATAAATTCTCTCCAGCACTGGCAGGGGCAGGGTTCCACGCCAGCATCTTCTCAGAGCCTGGCGTGCCGTGAACCAGGTTCAGAGGTAGCGTCCTGGGAGAGACGTGAAGCGTCAGCTCAGGGCTCCACAGCCTGGCCTCAGATGCCGCTTCCCCAGGTCCTCAAGGGATGGACATTCAGCTGGCCAAGGAGGTGAGGGCTTCCGAGATGCCTGGGGCCTACACACTCCTTTGTATCCTCGCTGAGATGGGCTCACTGGGCCCGGGCCCTGAGGTGGGGATTCAGTCCAGACCCTGCACCCCAGGGTCTCAGGAGCCACGGTAAAGTAGGGTGCTGAATGCCGCCTGGGGCCCTTGCATGCTGTCCTTCCCTCCTGGGGAGAGGGGCCTCCGGCTCGGCTCGAGCCAGAAATCAGAAATCCATACTTCTAATATGATGAGATTGTCCTCCCTCAGACATGGATTTTTTTTTTTTTTTTCCCAATAGCCCAGCCAGAAAGCAAGTCTGACTTCCCGTGTCAGCACATTTCCCTCTCCTCACGAGCCACACGCATGCTGGCCCGGCCCCCACAGGGAGCCAGGACCCCCGGCGTGCCCCAGGGGTGACAGCCCCCCACCCACCCTGTGCACAGCCCTCGGCCGGTCCCGAAGGCTTGGTCCTTCCTTCTCTCTTCCCTCAAGCAGTAGACACCACTATTTCCCCAGCACTGGAAGGAAGGCCACTTCAAGGACGAATGTTGGGGGCCAGAGAACCCCAGACCCCCTCTCTCCACACACTGTAGGTGCCCCTCCTGGTGCAGTGACCCCGGCTTCCTCATGTGTGGGCCTTGAGACCCCAGCTCCTCCAGGCAGCGTGGCCAGGGCCTCAGACTGGGAGACCAAGAGGCATAGACCATCAGATTGGCCTTCGAGTGCCTGGATGGAGTCAGCCAAGACCGACACCAGGAGCTCCCACCACCCTGACCCCCAACTGGGGTCTGACCCACATCCCTCCCTTTCCTAGGCAGACCTTCAACCTTCTACTTCCTTGCTGGGTTCCTCCTGCTCCAGCAAGCATGACTACTTTTTGTGACCATTAGGATTCAAACAAAAAAGGATTTTTCTAATGATGTTGCCCTCTGGCCACAGGCAGTGGAAGGGTTAAGGGAGGGGATTTGCAGTCTTGGAATAAGATTAGGAGCAGGGACCAGGCCAGGCCAGTCAGGGCTTGCAGGCACATACATGCCCCGAGTCTGGTGCTATAGATCCCACTCAGATGCTGGAGGAAGCCCCCTTTCCATCCCTCCCTGCCCCAGAGGCCTGTGGGCATTTCCCACATGCAAGGTGCCATCCATCTATGCCCAGGTGTGCATGGGCCTCTGTCTGGCACAGTGGAGGCTGTCCAGGGAGGCCTGGGCCAGTCTCAGAGAAGCCCACATTGTGACGGGAGGGGACAAAGAGCACAAAGGGCACAGGCCAAGGTGGGCACAGGTGAGCAGGCTGGTCTTCAGGGTCTCCAGAATGTGTAAGAGAGTATGAATGATGTATGGGTGCATATGGGCGAGTGTGATCATAATTGTGAGCATGTGTGTTGTGAGTGGGCATAAGCAGAGCAAATGGGAGCACGCGTGAGTGCATCAGAGTATAAACGTATGTGCGTACCCGTGCCACTGATGGTGGCTCAGCCCCAGGGCTGCCATACTGTGTAACGCCTGGAGGCACCCCTATACTCGTCTACATAAATGGCATCCCTACTGTGGTTCAGTACACAACCCGTGCAACTGGATGCTGCAGTCCCCTTGGAGCCCCAATATCACCACCACCCACTGCATACACAAGGGGAGGTCACATGAGACCCAGAGCCCTCCTCAACAAAGCTACAATCACATACCAAGACTAGCCCTCGGTTCCCTTCTAAAGAGACCCCAGTCTTGGACTTGAGGTCTCTCCCACCCTGCTTCATCATTCCACCAGCTGTCAGGACTGACTGCTTCCTGTCAGTGACTGCTTCCTCGTTCTGCAGGTGGGGCGGTCATGGTGGATATGAGCAGGGTATGGATTTGTGGGATACAGAAAAGAGCTTTCAGATCAGGGAATAGGAACAGAGGGCAGTGGCCAGTGTAGACAGCTTGGATACAGACTCACTGTTCAATGTTGCCACCTCTGGGCCTCGCTGGACTCCAGTAGTCTGTCCTGAAGGTCCTCCTCCATACAGCTCTCCTGAAGGATCTGCACCCCTTACGTTCCACTGAGCTGAATGGGAGCTGGGGATACCTGAGTTGGGAGTCCTGACCTCTTCCTGAGTCTTTTCATTATTGAATTCACACTGTTGATCGAGCACATCACCTGTAATAATGTTGTAAGGGCATTTTTTGGGGCGTGCACACCCCAGGCCACTCTGCTGGGTGAGAAGGACCTCAGTGGCTGGCTGGGCTGCAGGGCGGGAGCCCCACTCAGAGATCCCCCTGCTCTCCTAACTCCAGAGCCTCTGTCTCATGTGTGGGCCAAACAAGACTCCAACACTCATGTTCCTCACTTCCTGGGACCCCAACCAGTCCCACAGTCTGGGTGAGGGAAAGGTACGAGGGTTGCAGAAGAGAGAGGGGCCCGAATGGGGCACAGGGGAGCGACTGAACAAGGAGCTGCTCAAAACCCTGCCAGCCTCACTCTCCCCACCCTGCTCCCAGCTCACAAAGGGCCTGCTTCCCCTTCGCTTCCTATTCAACCATGTCTCTCCATTGTCAATAAAAGCCATTTTTAAGGTCAACTATCTTCTTCCATCAACTGCCAACCCCACACAGCTCCGACTGTACCAGCCCCAGCATCACATCATGAAATAAAAATTAAATTGTAGTTGGGCTTTTAAATCAACTCAATTAAAATAAAGAGATTCTTGGCTTGATATAGGGAAATATTTGTATTTCCAATTCTATTTGTTAATACATTGACATATGTGCTATTTTTTAAATGTAGCACTAAGTGCACTTTCTGTCAATGCCATAGATTTTTTAATAGACTGAGAAAATGCATTTCATTTCTTCTTATTTTCCTTCAATACATCATTTGGTTCTGCTTTTTTGCCTGCATGAAATTCATTTTCTAATGGAAATATTTGTTTTGTAAATCAAATATGTATTATGCACAAAATGCAAAGCACAAATTAAATTATGTTAATGAAATGAAAGAGATATGAAATGCATATTTCATGGACAAAACATAACCTCAGCAAACAACCATTTCTTGATAAAATCTTTAAACACAATCTCATTCTGTGACAGACATATTGTTAAAGTAGATAGCACCTCATTTAAATGGTTTCCTTTAATATTAGTGCTTAGTATATAATTGTAAATAACTTTTGGGATGAAAAACCAATAATGAAATACTGTCTTTAATAGTTTGCTATTGATGTCAGCATAAAATTTGTCGTAGTTGAATATTGGAAATTGGGAGTGCACAGAAATATTCTCAAAAGCTGTAAATGATTGCATATTTAAATAGAGCTGACTAAGGCAAAGATGTTATAGATATTAGTAATAGGCAGAAAATTATGCTGACCTAACATTATTTGACAAAACCCACTGTTTTAAATTATATATTGGTTACACTTAATGAATAATAGATTTTGTAGGTGTTGTTTCTCCGATCATAATGCTGATGATACGATATGTCGGGGATTTCTTGGTCATCTTTCTGACAGTAAACACAGCCTCGGCTCACGAAGGTCGGGCGAGAGGCCACTGGATGTCCGGTCAGTGCTCTCTGCTGGAGAAGGGCAGATGGGGCCACAGGGACCTGTCGCCATAGCGACTCCCCACAGGCAAACTGGCTGGCTTGGGTGGACCCAGCCCGAGATGGGCCAGGATCTCTTGGGTGGGACCTGTGGGAACCACTGGCCAGGAGTCTGGCCTTGCTGGGAATGCCAACACGGGGAATGGTGGCAGCACGGCTCCAAGTATAGAGAGGTCACCAGAGGACATCCATCCTCCCCCAACTCACCGTCATCACCAACCACACAGAAGATGGGAAGGGACAGCTTACGTATACGGAGGCCAAGCACGAACACGGCCGGGACAAACCGGACGACACAGGAGACCGTGGCTGCTTGGACTTCCGTGCTCCCTGCTGTGCACGGGCACAAGCACACACGCACTCACAAGTGCACAGTCACACCCTCACCCTCATCTAGACCACCTGGCTTGCCTACGGATTCTCAAAGGGCTCTTTGTGAACCGCAGCCACGAGGAGCAGTCAGGATCCCATCGTCTGTGTATCAGAGCCACACAGTCGAGGCTGGCCAGAGACGCCGGGCCTTTGTCCTCAGGGTCTGCTCAGAACTCAGGGGTTGAGTGTGTGCACATGTGCGTCCTGTGTGTGGTACATGCTTTGTGAGCACCCTGTCACGTGTGTGCTCACACGTCTGCATCCGTGGGGCGCAGGGCAAGCAGGTGTGTCGGGAGGAGGGCAATGCAGGACAGAGGGGGAGTGATGGAGGCGCCGGGAGGGAGAGCAGCCGGCTCTTCAGTTTCTCTCAGATGCTTCTGAAAAGCAAGCACTCAAGACTCAGGATTTCACAGAGGGGAAGAAGGGAAAAAAAGAGAAAAAAAAAGCCTTGAACTTTTCTGCTGTTCTCCTGATACTGCGCTTTCCCAGCCCCTTCTTCCTGAAGCGTATCTAAACCCTAAGCCTGGAGTGAGGGCTGGGCCCTCCTCCTGTTCTGACCCTGCCCAGCTGTGTGGCTCTGGACAGGTCGCTCTGCTTCTCCGTTTCCTCACTTGCAGATCTTGCACAGAGGAGGCTCAGTAATAACTGAGATCCTTCCCAGATCCACAGCTGGAGATCTGAAGGCCCACGTCTGCCCCAAGACTTAAGCTCCACCCGGCATGGTGTATAAGGTACCGGAACCCGGGGTCAGCTGCAACATCACAGAGATGACGGTGGTGCTTCTGGAACAAAGGAAGGGCCCTCCGTGACCCGCCACAGCACAGCTTAGGACAGCTACTCACGCCGACAGCCAGTGTGTGTGAAGGGGTGGGTGGCCCTTCGCAGTGACCAGGGTGCCAGTTGCCGTCCCAAAGGTCCACAGCGAATGGACGGAGGAGGAGCCCATTGCCAAGGCCTGCACACCCCAGCAGGGACCTGCGCCTTCCAGCTGTCCCCAGGCCTTCCACTGCCTCCCCCTCTGCCCAAGCTGAGGGCTGCACTCACGCTGCACCCTGACCCCCGACACAGCCCCCACCTCACCAGACTCCCAGCACCCATAAGGCCTGCGGAAATTAAAAGAACATGCCATTGGGTCAGCTTGGGGTGGTTGTCACGGTATGTCCTGTGCACACACCCAACTCTGGCACCATCCGGGGCAAACAGGAAGAACCCAATGAATGCTGATGGCTGTATTTCCAGCAGAGACGATAAGGAACGGAGTCATCTATCCAGCAGCTACTCCTTAGGCGCCTACAATGTGCTGGGCGATATGCCCAGAGCAGAGAATCCATCAGGGTGCTCAGTGGGGGACAGAATCCCCACCATGGAGCTCACGGGAGAGTCACACCTCCCTGGAGAATGGTATGTGGTGACAAAACCACAAAGGAGACGTACATGTGTTTAGTTTTTCAACTGCCATAAGAAAGTTCCACAGACAGGGGGTTCATACACACATTCTCCCCAGCTCTGAGAGCCACAAGTCCCAGGGTCAAGGTGACAGCAGGCTGGTTTCTCCTGAGGGCTCTGTAGAGGCTCTGTCCCAGTCTCTCCCTTAGCTCCTGGAGGTTTACTGGTTATCTCTGGTGTCCCTTAGCTCATGGAGACACCACGTCAATGTCTGTCCTCAAGTCATTGGCATTCTCCTCATGTCCAAATATCCCTTTTATAAGGACACCCGTCATACTGGTCAGTGGCTCACCTGCGCCAGTGTGACCTTATCGTAACTAATTACCTCTGCAATGACCTTATTTCCAAATGAGGTCATATACTGGGGTAGTAGGGGTTAGGACTCCAACATAGAAATGGGGAAGGGGGAATTCAATTCTTAACAGCATGAAAGTGAAAGTCACTTAGTTGTGTCTAATTCTTTGCTACCCCACGGTCTATACAGTCCATGGCATATCAGGCCAGAATACTGGAGTGGTAGCCGTTCCCTTCTCCAGGGGATCTTTTCAACTCAGGAATCAAACCCAGGTCTCCCACACTGCAGGTGGATTTTTTACCAGCTGAGACAACAGGGAAGCCCAAGAATACTGGAGTGGGTAGCCTATCCCTTCTCTAGCAGATCTTCCCAACCCAGGATTCAAACTGGGCTCTCCTGCATTGCAGGTAGATTCTTTACCAACTGGGCTACCAGGGAAGACCCCCTTAATAGAATAGGAGCCTACCAAAGGGGGCCTGACTGTGCAAAGGAGGGTCTCCAGGCTGAGATCTGCAGGAGAAGGTAGAGGAATGGGGTTAGGGGGCACAGAGCAGGCAGGGCCACGGAAAGCACAGGAAAGAAGACGTAGGCTGAGCCCAGCGCCAAATGGAGGGGACGCTGGGGGTGCAGTGAGGGGACAGCGGAGCAGGCAGGCCCCCGAGGGCAAAGGGTGCATTAGAGGTGGGGGGGGGTACGGGGCTGGGGGCCCGAGCTCCCCTGGTTAGAGAGCCCTCTGGCTTCTCCTCTGTTCCATTCCCACCTCTCGAGTCTGCCAGGGTATAAGAACGAACCCCTAGTCAGGCAACAGCCACAGGGATGTTGAGACCTTCAGACGGTGAGGCAGCGGAGGCTTGTCCAGAAGCTGCTCCTGAAGGTGTGGGCAGTGGCAATAGAGGCCGTGGCTCCAGGCTGGCCTCTCTCTGATACCTGGGAGGCCAAGGCCCACCCCTGGCCGGCGATGCTCCGGATGCCAGGCTCCCAGGCCTGTGGGCAGGCAGGTCACTTCCCAGGCCTCTGCTCTGTCCACTGGGAATCCCACCGGGGCCTCCCATGCCGCTTACCTCACAGCGGGCAAACATTTTTATCCATTCCCTGAAATTAAACTTGCCCATTTTTCATTATCAAATTCCGAGCTGGTGTCATCTCCCCCATGCCGGCGTGCGGCTCTCGTTTACAGCACCCGAGATTAATATTAGGTGTTTGTAAAAGGCGAATATTAGCTTCTCCCTTATATCTGTCAGAATTAATAACTTCCCCATCACAGATAACTCCGGGTCAATATTAGATTCGCAGATGAGGCTGGAAATAAAATGTATGGAAATATAACGTCTCATTTGTACGTATTCAAAAGAGGTCCTTTCATTATTGAAATTCGGCGGCAACTGTTCAAAGGTCAGAGGACTTTGTGGCCTGGAAATACCCACCATCTGGCCTGAGCAGTCACAGGCGAGGACAAACTGGTGCCCCTCCACGGGGAGCCTGGGAGGACCAGGGGCAGCTCTGCCAGGGACTATATAGGGCAGAGAGGGCTAGAGAGCTTACCCGCCGCCGGCCGGAGCTCACGCTGGGACTGAAGCCAGAGCCTGGCGTAGGCACCTTGCCAGTGGCCGCCGTCCATATGCCCTCCCCACCTCGGTGCCAAATTGGGGGCACAGGTCCCCTCCCTTCCCTCTAGCAGCTGGGCGCTGGACATGCGAGCACCAAGGGGTTAACAGCCAGTGGTGTCGCAGGACCCACCTTCTCCCAGAAGCTCGAAGCCACCCCCAGCCTCGCCCACCAAGTAGGGGGGAGGCAGAAACAGGCCTCGAGACAGGCAGGCCAGCTCCCTGTTTGGCAATCGCTCATAAATCATAATTGACAAGCAGAATTTTTCCCTTGAGCAGCAAGGGTGCTTTATTTAGTTGTTTCTATTTTATCTGCTTGCAGGAGATGATGGACCCCCCCCACCCCCCCACCACTCCTCACCACTTTGGCTGTTTCCCATAGTAATAAAACTCTCCAAGAGGCCAGGGCGACTCCATGAACGCCTTCTGCCCTGGTGAAAGGGTATCTTGGGACTCCGGCTGCATGGAGGGAGTTGGAGGAGCCACCGGGAGTTACAAAGTAGTTGCAACACACTCATTGGCAAGGAGGCGCCCCCCCACCTCTCCTCCTTCAGCGAGGGGTCTTAGCCCTCTGGGACCCCACGAGGCAGGTGGACAGAGGGGGCCCACCTTTGGTCTCAGAGAAAGAGGACAGAGTGCCCCCAGCCACGGAACACCTGCCCGTGCCAAGAGCACAGACCCAGAGGGGTGGCCTGACTCTGACCCCTTCTCCACGGAGGGCTGCCGATCAAGCCCACAATGGCCGGTATCCTCATGGTAGCTGAGTGAAGGGGAAGGGGTCCTGGGTGCACCCCCAGCCCTGAAACCCGCACCGCCTTAGGGGCCAGAGGGCAGAAGGACCACACGCCCCTGGAGCGGCTGAGGAAGGCAGCCCAGGAAATGTCTCTGCCCAGCCCATGGCACTGCCGGGCTTGGGAAGGCCTTTCTTTTCCATACTAAGAAACCCCTTTCTGGTTCCCATAAATGACTTAAGCTCTTCCCTATTAAGGCGCTCCCTCCAGCTGGGCTGGCATTGAGGCCCCTGGCCCTGGGGCCTGAGTCTTTGTGAGTAAGGGGCCCCGCTCTGGGGAAGATGAAGGGGAAAAGCCCTTCCCTTTCTTTCCTCCTAAGCCCCTCAAACTCACTGTGACCCACAGATAAATCCCTTTTAACAAGGCTCACTTCCTTGTCCAACCAGTTAAAACTCCAAAAATAAACACAGACCAGAGCAGTCTGTTCCTGCAGCTTTGGAGCCGGTTAGGGATGGGGGTGGGGGTGGTGCTTGCCTGACGGGGAGCAGTACGCCTTCCCAAACGGGGTGCTCTGCCTGCCCCGCCTGCCTGGAGTCCCTCTGAGAGCAGCCCCTCGAGGCCAAGAAGCAGCAGCTCCAGGCAGGAGCCTGGGGGCCACGTGGGCCCCCTCCCAGATGGCCGTCGTCCCTCCACACTTGTCACCCAAGTTCCCCCGCGTGACACTCCCACTGCTGAACCAAGGCCCGCGCCAACCTCAGTCCTCCCTGCCTGACCCAGGTTGGGGGGCGGGGGTGGGGGTCATGCCCGGGGTCTCAGGCCGAGGTGTGAGAATATGAGTGAGGGGCTGGAAGAAGGCTGCTCCCCAGCAGGCCAGACACAGGGAACCCAACCCTCCCTTTCCTCGGAGCTGGACACACCCCCTAAGCCCTGTACACGAGCTGTGGCCACAGCCACGCGGGGTCTCCCGGGAGCTCACTCAGGACATGCAGAGGGCATGAGTGCGGGGGCAGGGGTGCCCTGCTGTCTCTGAAACCTCAGGGAAAATGCTCCTCCTTTGCCTCTTCCCAGAGCTGGCTGCCCCTCCAAGGAGCCAAAGGACCTCGAATGGAGCAGAGCTCTCTCTCACACAGGCCCCGGGCTGCCGGCCAGCCCTGCAGGCCTCTGCCCGGGCCCCTGGGGACGCTGGGGCTCAGGGCTCGGGGCTGGGAGGGCCCACGCCTCTGCTCCTTTTCCACCTGCACTCTTGCCCTGCGCTGGGCCTCGAGAAAAGCAGCTTGCTGAGTAGCACCCAAATCCCAGCTGCTCTCTCTGTTCCACCCAGGATAAACGCACATCCATCTTCTGTCTGTCCATCTATCCATCCTTCTTCAAGTATTTATTTAGCATTTGCTATATGCACGATGCCATCTGAATGCCAAGGCAAAATGTCCAGAGTTGCAAAGTGCTCGGTGTGTTCTAGAAAATAGCAGGACAGTGTAACTGACATTTATTAAGGGAGAAGCCAATGTCACTTCCCATGGATGCCACTCAGCCCTGTCTACTTCCCACTGGAGATGCCCTAGGGGGACTACAGTGGGCTCTGGCCTGCCCCTGGGTAACCTTAGAAGGGCCCGTTGGCCACCAGAGCCCAGAAAAGAGGAGCAGCCACAGGGCCTTGCAGACCGTCGAGAGGAGAAGGGAGACCCATGTTTGGGCCCTCCCTGGCCTGGGGTGCAGCCAGTGTCTGGACAACCCCACCCCCACCCGCCAGCATCCAGGCACGGGTGCCCCTGAGGGCTCCAGGCGCAGACCCCAGATGGCACAGCACTGACAAACTTAGACAGCTTCCTGAGGTGCCCTCACAAAGCATTCAGGGCTTTATGGCTTAAACAGCAGACATGTTACTGTCTCACAGTTCTGGAGGCTTAGACGTCAGAAGGCAAGGTGGATTCTTCTGAGGACTGTGAGGGAAGGATCTGTTCCAGGCCCCTCTCCTGACTGGTAGGTGCTGTCTTCTCCCTGTGTCTCTCCACTCCATCTTCCCCTGCATGAGTCTCTATGTCCAGATTTCCCCTTTTTGTAAGGACATCAGCCATATTAGGTTAGGGCCCAAAGGAGCACGACAAGGCTGTATATTTTCACCTTGCTTATTTAACTTATATGCAGAGTACATCACACGAAATGCCAGGCTGGATGAGTCATAAGCTGGAATCAAGATTGCCAGGATAAGTATCAACAACCTCAGATATGCAGATGACACCACCCTTACGGCAGAAAGTGAAGAGGAACTAAACAGCCTCTTGATGAAGGTGAAAGAGGAAAGTGAAAAATCTGGCTTGAAGCTCAACATTCAAAAAACTAAGATCATGGCATCCAGTCCCATCACTACATGGCAAACAGAAGGGGAAAAAGTGGAAGCAGTGCCAGATTTTATTTTCTTGGGCTTCAAAATCACTGCGGATGGTGAAATTTAAAGACGCTTGCTCCTTGGAAAGAAAGTTATGACAAACTTAGCGTATTCAAAAGCAGAGACACCACTTTGCCGACAAAAGTCCATATAGTCAAAGCTATGGTTTTTCCGGTAGTCATGTAGGGATGTGAGAGTTTTTCCAGTAGTCTTGGGGGATGCGAAACAAAGCTGAGTGCAGAAGAACTGATGCTTTCAAACTGTGAGGCTGGAGAAGACTCTTGAGTCCTTTGGACAGCAAGGAGATCATACCAGTCAATCCTAATGGAAATCAATCCTGAGTATTTATTGGAAGGACTGATGCTGAAGCTGAAGCTCCAATAATTTGGCCACTTGATGCAAAGAGCTTACTCACTGGAAAAGACCCTGATGCTGGGAAAGATTGAAGGCAAAAGGAAAAGGCGGCAACAGAGGATGAGATAGATAGCATCACCAACTCAATGGACATGAATTTGAACAAAGTCTGGGAGATAGCGGCGGTCAGAGGAAACTGGCATGCTACAGTCCATGGGGGTCACAAAGAGTCGAACACAACTTAGCGACTGAACCACAGCAACTCTAGTATGACCTCATCTTAACTCGGAGAAGGCAATCGCAACCCACTCCAGTACTCTTGCCTGGAAAATCCCATGGATGGAGGAGCCTGGTAGGCTGCAGTCCATGGGGTCGTGAAAAGTCGGACACGACTGAGCGACTTCACTTTCCCTTTTCACTTTCATGCATTGGAGAAGGAAATGGCAACCCACTCCAGTGTTCTTGCCTGGAGAATCCCAGGGATGGGGGAGCCTGGTGGGCTGCCATCTATGGGGTTGCACAGAGTCTGACACGACTGAAGCAACACAGCAGCAGCAGCAGCAGCAGCATCTTAACTAATGAAATCTCCCACGACCCTATTTCTCAACAAGGAAGTGGTTCAGCTTGTTACACGTGGAGGCCAGGAGAGGCTGCTTGTCCCCCTTATCCTCTGGGGGCGGGGGGCTAGCATCCCTTGTTCTTTCACTCATTCCCTCCCTGGGTGTTCACCAGTGAGCCGGCACGGTGCAGGGCAGAACCAGACGCGGATGAATGTTACTTCTGTTTATCACCCTTGCTCTCAGGGGGCAGAACTGGGCCTTACTTGCCCACCACTGTAGTTTCAGCATCTGGCACAGAGGAGGTGCCTAGTAAACGTCTGCCCTCTCTGTCCACAGTCTCAGGGACACACCCACCTGAGCCATCAGGAGAATGTCTGAGTGAGGAGTAACTGGGAACCTCAGCTCCCTGCTCTGCCCATCCAGCCCATTCGGATTTGAGGTTCTTGTTTTTCCTGTGGCCCCGTCTCATCAGTCAGCTAAGGTGTGAGAACCACTCTCTCCTGGCAGCTGATGAGATGGAGGGGGTGCCTGCCACTCAGCACAACCCTCAGACCACACACGTCCATTCCCCTGGCTGGAGAGGAGTAACGAAAGTGAAGAACAGTCTTGGCTGTCCTTCAGCCCCTGGTTCCCATTCACCGAGACCCTCAGAAAGTCACATCCTCGTGTGCGAACTCTCGGGATGGAAGGAGGGATGAATGGATGGAGAAATGGAAGGATGGGTGGGTGGAGAGAGAGCTGAATGGAGGGATGGGTGGATGAATGAGTGGAGGGAGGGAGTCAGTGAACTCAGCCAGACTCCTCTTCAGGAGACTTGCTCTCTTTCACTTCCTCCATGAACTACACAATGAAGTCCACAGCTCTGCCCAGCATTCCAGCCTCCTGCTACCCATATACTTCCATGCAGGAGTCTGGTTTGTCCCCCACCTCACAGCACAGCTTCAGAGCTGAGAGGTGGCCACAGAATCTAACTCTACAGTGCGGGCCTTCCCTCTCTTCCCAAAGCTTGCCCCAGCCTTCTTGGGATGGAGGTATTTCCATGTCACACGTGCTGTGGTCTCTGTGACCTTTCGGGCACATTTACTCCTGGCACGCTGGCCAAATGACAGGGCCCTCCTCGGAGACACCCAGGTCAATGCCCAATATCGACAGCACCTGCCTGCCTGCTCTGTCTGCCCTGGCTGCCCTGTCACCTGTCTCCAGGCCTCAGCACAGGCACGGCTCTCCCGCCCTGGCATGGAGGAGGAAGGCTCCCTGCGGGCTTGCAGGGCTGCAGAATGGCCACCCTCACTGGCCTTGCAGGCACCTCCCTGCACTCAGAACCCCTAATGGACTATGAGCTTAGAGGAGAAATTGTGTCCCCGGAGAGCATGAACCCAAGGCCCACTGTCCCCAGCTGTGCTGTCGGGCAGCCCCCCCGGAACAGCCCGATCGTGCCCCCTGCCAATGCCCTGCACAGCCGGCCGCCCGCCTCCTGGGGGGCATTTCAGCACAATGGGCTTGGCGGCCCGCAGCTTCCCAGGCGGATGTGATGGCAAATAGCAGGCACTTGGCATATCTTCGGGATTTCTGAGCATAACAGAAATGTCAGGCGGATTTTAATGAAAGGCTGTGTGCTTCTGGGGATTGACAGGCCGACACAGAATCCTAATTTTCAGATGGCTTGTTCTCAGGGCTTTCCGCACCCAGAGTCAGGGCCGAGGGGAGCCCCCAAAGCCCCTGGGGGTCCTAGACCACCATCCGTTTGTAGGATCATCCACCCCTCAGCCGAGAGGCTCCCTTCCAGTGTCTGGCCCTGGTGCTGAGTCCTGATTTAGAAACCAAATTATTTCTCTTCCTCACCCGCAGCAATTGGACACCTGCCTTTTGCCTACTCTTTTGAGCAGCATGCAGCAGAGGAAGCAGCGTCCCCTCAGCTGACGTCAGGAGGGTGGCTGGGCACAGCCGGCTGCCCTGGGCAGGTGCCGTGTGGGCAGGTGCCACAGGGGTGGGGGGCGCTGGGCAGGGCAGCCCATGGGAGCTGAGGAAATCACCTTTAAAATGAAACACTGCTTTCCTGGCCAGCTCCAGGAGGCCAGGGGACCCTGATAAAGGTACTAGGGACCAGGGAAGGGCCAGCTACTCCCTGAATGTGGGGTGATTAACTGATCTGCACTGAAAGAAATGCTTGCTCTTTGGTGAGCATAGCTGGGATGCTTGAGGCACTCATCCAGAGCCATTGTAGCCCTGGGTGCTGAGGAGACAGCTCGTCCAGGGCCAGTGTGGGTGGCCCTGGGTGCTGGGACAGGCTGGAGCGACCTGAGCCACCTGCAGTCTCCAGCAGTGCCACTCTCTGTTAAGGGCACAAGACTCTCACTTTGTCAGGCAACTGCCACCACTTCTAGTCCCCTCCCTCAGATGACATTGCAGGTTGCCCCTCAATTTCCCACAGGGAAGTCCCCTGTCCCTGCTTTCAGGAGCACAGAGCTGGCTGGGAGGGACACAGCCCTCACACAAGTAAAGCAGTGAGCTGGACTGAGTCACTCACCAGACCACTAAGTGACCACCACCAGAAAGTAAGAAAAAGAACTCGTGTGAGAGAGGGTGGAGAGGGGAGCAGGTGGTTTACACAAGGGCTCAGAGGGCTTCTGGTGGGGGGGAGGTGAGAGGTGGTCCCCTCAGGGTGAGAAGCCTGAGCTCTGCCATCTCCTGGCACTTGGCAAGGACCCCAGGGGTGGGGGACACCTCCCTGCCTCCGGCCAGCCCCTGGCTCAGACCTCCAGGCCTGGGTGGGCTCCATTTCCCTCATTACACTGGGGACAAGCATGGACAGATCCCTTCAGTTTGGCCAGCCCAGTCTCTAAGAGGCTGAGGGCAAGAGGAGAAGGAAGCAGATCGGACGGCCCCAGGCAGACAGGGCCTCAGCTCCAGGCCCTCTCCCGCCCGGTGCCTGGCCCTGAAGGCACTCAAATCTGTGACCGCTCAGTCCAATTCCCTGTCCCGCAAGGGGCTGAGCCAAAGTTTGGAGCCAACAGCCAAGGAATCCTGAACATTACTGAGCAAGGAACCCATTCTTGTCCCTGAGCCAGGGTACAAGCTCCTGGGGACAAGGACAGGGAGGCTGGGGGTTGCCCTGCAATAGCACAACCCCAGAAGGCTTGCTGGGGCATTAGTGCTGCGGGGCCTCCACAGAGGGTGGGATTGGGATGGGGCAATTGGTGAAGTGGCAACCCCAGTGCAGGGGTGGCAAGACGGTGGGGAAAGTGGGTGTGGGAAGTCCCCCTGCCTGCTGGGCAGGTGTGGGCAGACCCAGGGGCTGATCACAGGCCCCGCCAAGATGCAGGACCAGGCTTCTGACTTAGGAGAAGCACATGCCTTCAGGACTGTGGATCCAGTCCTGCTGGGTCACCCACCAAGGGAGCCAAGGGCTGGGTCCAGGCAGTGGTGGTGGAGGGACAGAGACTGTAGGGATTCTGGAGGCAACGCACCCGTGGTGACCGCAGAGGGCAGCTGAGTGGGGGTGGCAGAGGGACGGAAGACCGTGTCCTGATGAGTGAGCTCTAAGCCTCCCTTGTGACGGGAGGAGCCTGCCGCCCCACACTGACTCCCTCCCAGGCCTCTGCTCTGGGGGGACTCCCGGGACACCCTCTGTGTCCTCTCACCCCACCCCCCTCCCTGCCACTCGCCCTATTCCTCGAATGCACTGGGCTCCTTCCCAGGCGGCTCCGCCTGCCAGGACTGCTCTGGGCTCCTGTCCTGGCCACTCCCCTACCCTTCTCTCAGCTCAGACATCACTCCTGCAGGAAGTCTCCTGGTAGGGGTCCCTCATTTGTGTAACATCTGCCCTCCACCCCCTCCAAAGGCACCCAGCCAGGGGCTGTGATGGGCCAGAGAGCGAGCACTTCCCGCAGGGCTGCCCACAGTAGGGAGGGGACCTCTGTCGGCAGATCCGCCCCTCCCCCAGATGGAAGGCCTCGCCAGTGTCCGGCCTGGGCCGCCGGTGTCCCAGTGCACAGCGCCCGAATGAATGAGGCTGGGAGGAATGAGTGAGGGAGGGAGGGAGCCCCCTCCAGCCTCTGGCTCCTCCTCCTTTGCCCCCAGGCTGCTGCGGTTCCCCACAAAGGGAGGGGTTCGCAAGGGGCTTGGTTGGGGCGCTCGGGCGTGGGCGGCCCCTGAGCAGATAGTTCTGAAACCTGTGCGCTGAACTCCACAAACAGCCCCAAAGAGGAGCCGAGATCGATGCGCTGCCCTATCGACAAAACCTCAGCCGTAATGCAGATATTTCTCACATTTTTATTGTGTTCATGTATGTTGATTCACAGCGGTTTTTGTCAATAAAAAAAAAAAACACCGCACAAAGTCTCACAGTAAAACTGTCACCAAAAATTATTTATTGCTGTGATAACAGCAAATTATATGTTAGATGAGATTTGTGGCGGTGGTTCGGACATAGGCTGGTGGCATCTGGGGCCCAGGCGAGGGTCGCTCTAAAACCTGCGCGAGAAGGCAGGTGCCCCTGCCCACCGTGGCTGACCACGCCCTCCTCAGCTGGGGCTCAGGGTCGCCCCTATAGGGCCAGGGTCGGGAGCCGAAGGCCTAGGCAGAGTCCACACCCACCAACCCGAAGGAGAAGGTGGGGTGCGGGCGACCGGAAGCTGGAGAGAGCGATTCTGATGTGAGCCAGGAGGGTGTCCCCAAGGGGGTGAGAGGAGGGCCACCTGGAACATCAGGTGGGTTTCAAACGTACACTTCCCTGAGAAGGAAGCAGCAGGAGCAAAAGCTTGAAGGCAAATGCCCGCGTGTTCAGACGCAGGGCAGGACTCGCTTGGCTCATGTGAACCGAGGGGCACCTGGGCCCGCAGCACCTACTAAGCCCCGGCTCCTCTCCCCAGGTCTAGTCAATCTAGGGAAGCGTTTTTTTATACGTTTCTTCCTTGGAAAATTTACTCCCGGGTCTGGTATTTCATGGGCAAAGTATAAATTGTGGAGGTGGCACAAACTATAAAAGCCAGCTCTTCTTTTAAAATATAAATGTGCCGAGAGGTGCAAAGTGCGGAGGGTGGGAGAGAACTTAGATCATTAGTGGCTCCTGCCCGTCTCCCCGACAATAATTGGTGGGCGGAGCGGCGCGGTCTGGGCGGGAGCGGTGGGCGGCGGTGCCGCGGAGGGTAAATGGCACCAGAGGCAGGGAAATTGGCGGGGAGGGGAGGGGAGAGAGGGGGCCACCTCTCTAGAGCCGCGTTTGCTATTTTGGGCAGTTAACAAGGGGGCAGGGATAATTTTTTCCCCCCTGGAATGTCTGCTTGTGGGTCAGAAATTTATATTTACACCAATTGGTTGAGCAAATGGGAAAGAACGCATTTTTAAAAAGAATTAATGGAAGATTTCTGCTCCATACTGGCAGCCCTTTGCCTGCACATCTTTCTCTTTATGCGGTTTTGTCTCAGTGATTTGAGCATGTTCTAATTTTGTCATTCAAGCCATCTGACTTTCACTGCTCTATACAAACAAAACCTAATTTAGTCTGAGATGTTTTAAGTCATAACAATGACGGATGGCCAGGGTTCAGGTGTGGTGGAATATTTAAATACCTAGTCTATATTTTTCTGATATAAAGACAGGCAGCTTTTTGTACTCTGATTAATTATGATTTTGCATTTCAGAAAAAAAAAATAGCTTTTCCTATTCTACATTATTAATTGGTTATTTAATTAGGAATTCTCCAAGCTTCAGATGTTGGGAAGCTAAATCTGTGAGTGGGTTTAAAAAAAGCCGAGCTCCATCCTGTTGCCTTTTTGTATCTTATGAAGGTCACAATAAGACGTGATTGTTTGGCATAGCGGCAGTGAATTATGCCACCCAGACAAGCTTTTAACCTATGTGCCTTCACTCTGAGTGAGACACACGGGCATGTGCTCTCTTTAAACCGTTCTCTATTGAAGAGGATTCAATCACCATAATGAATCTGAGGCCAGGCAGCAATCTTCCGCACTGAAAGAATTTCTAAAAGATTGTAGAATTTGTAAAACGAACAGCTCGCAGACTAAATGGCTGTGTGGGTGAATCAATTATTGCAAGGCCCCGAGTAGTCATAATATTTAGTACATATCATAGAGTGTTTCAGGTACAATAAGATATGCTCGTTTTTCCCTGTTCCTGCTGGAAGTGGTCCCGGATGCCTGCAAACAACCCCAGCTGAACCCTCTGGCATCCCATGAGAACGAGGTCAAGCCTACCGCATCCACACACACCAGTTCATGGTACAGCAGGGTGTGGGCACCCGTGCATGCATGGCAAGAAAGAGGCTGGCGTCTGGAGAGGCAAGGAGGTGGCAAAGGTAGCCCCCATCCCATCAAGCCTGCCTTACTACCCACGAGATGCTAAGTTGCCAGTTCTCTTTTTTAAAGCCTGGTTTTGAACGTTTCCTTATTAATACAATAATTATTTTCCCCTGACAGCACCATTTATAACCATCTACTCTATGTCCAACTAGCCCTGTTTTCATTAATCAGTGGACATGGAGACTACTGTCATCACCTCTCTGGATTATGACTTATCAGCCTCCTGCAGCATCCTTTGGAATGAACACAAATCAGATGAAGATGGAGCGTTTTTTGGCTCCTTGTGGGGAAGCTTCTTGCACCTAGGCAGGCTTAGGTATTGTCTACAGACCTTCAGAGAAGGTCCTTCAGAGAAGGACATCCAGGAAATCCCCAATGCACTCAGGAAAGACTGTCCCACCTTGCTTTAAACATTGTGAGACAGGCAGTGGCCCCCTCGAACACAGTGGGGAAGCCTGCATTGGGTCCAAGAGGAACTTGAAAACCTCATCGTGTCATCAGGCCAAGAGTCCCAGTGGTTGGAATATTACAGCCTGCCTACAACAAGGCTATAAGCGTGTTAAAGGTGGATGTTGAAGGGATTCAGGCTGGGGTAGGGCCCCATGTGAGCCACCCTAGAATGAAGCCGGGGTATCCTTCAGGTCCCTAGGCTTCTACCAACACCACAGTGACCCTCTCCTCTATTAGCATGCGACCATAGAAGGGCTCACACAGCACATGTGCCACAGTTTCTCAAAGCCCCGGAAGTGGCACTGTTCCATTTCCCCATAACTTATGCTCCCTGGATAAATCTTGTCACTTTGAGGCCCAAGAGGCCACAGTGCTGCCTCTAGGGGATGGGAACATGTGTTCTGTTATGATTTTTAGCCCAGCTTTGCCTCTGTGGCTGCATGTTTGTCCAAAACACTCTGACGACATGAGTGACTCACTATTCTCAGCTGGTTCAAAGAAAGATTCAAAGAAAATTCCTCATATAGTTTTAACTCCATGCAGATCTTTCCTCCAGTGAACTTCACTCTGGGGCACCTTTGCTGATGTAGGACAAAGAGTTAACCTAACTTAAAGGAAGGATGCCAGTAGCTGCAGAGCCAAGACTCAAACCTGGATCTTGGGAGCTCTTCCCTCCTCCTCCCCTCAGGGCCTCTCCTGGCTGGGTGCTTCTCCCTTAACCAATTCCTCCCTGGATCACCCCATACACCCATGACTCTTCTCTAATGAAGAGCATATGCTATCCTCCCAAATAGGTCCAGAACAAAGCTTCCTCACTAGCTTTCTCAAGCAGCAGAAAGTGTACCAGACCTTCCATTCCTAAAATATCCTCCGAGTTCAGTTCTCAGCTGCCTCACTCTCACAGTCTGCCGAGGTAAACAGGAAATAAACAGAAGCAGCTTGGAGACCTACATGGCAAAAAGATCCATAGATAGAGAATACCAAGTACCTCAGAAGAAATCTAACAAAAGGTTTATAACTTACACAGGAAAACTTAGTTAACAGCTGTTAAAGAAGTCTTAACTAAACAGAGGGATATACCATATTCATGGATAGGAAAGTTTAACAGTGTATACAGATGTCACTCTTCCTCAAATGGACCTATTGATTTGATATTATTCCATTCAAAGTTGCAACAGGGATTTTTAAAAAGCTTATTAAATGATATGGAAGAATAAGAAGCCAAGAATAACCAGGATACTTCTGAAGATGAAAAGTAGACAGGAAGGACTTGATCCACCTTATGTCAGCACTTAGTGTGAAGCTACGGTAATTAAGGCAGTGTGGTATTGGTGAAAGGAAAAATAAATCCACCAGAAGAATATCCCAGAAACAGAACCTCACACTAAGGTATATGACAGAAGTTATGTCAGAAAAGCAAAGAGAAAATGGCCTGTTGCATAGATGAAATTGAAAAAACTGATTAGCCATCTGGAAAAAGAAGAAATTGTACCTCCCCCCCCCCAATTGTACCATGTTGGGAAACCAAGTCCAGATGGATTAAAGATTTAAATGTTAAAAACAAAACTTTAAACTTCTTAGTAGAAAATACATCTAAATATCATTTAAATATCATTTAGACCTTGGGGTAAGAATAGATTTTCTTAAACATCAATGACTATAAAGAATAAGATTAATACATTTGACTATATTAAAATTAAAAATTTTATATTTATCAAAAGACACCTCTATGCAGCACATGAAATATAGCCAATGTTCTATAATAACTATAAATGAAGTATAGCCTTTAAAAATTGTGAATCATATTGTACACTGTAACTTATATACTATTGTTTATTAATTATACTTCAATATAAGATATCTCTAAAAGTAAAAAACAAATGTTTATAATACACATAAATGACAAAAAATTAATATCACAAATGTACTGAACTCAATATCAATAAGAAGACCAGAAGCAACCCAATGGAAAAATAGGCAGAGAGTATAAATAGGAATTTCATCGAAGGATAAATAAATATGGCCATAAAAGAAAATACTATTCACTGAATGTATGTATCCTTCCAAAATTAATATGTTGAGGCTCTAATCCTTTGGAGGACCCTGGGAGGTAATTAGGAAGATCCCTTCCTGAATGGGATTAGTGCCCTTATAAGAAGAAACATGAGAGAAATGATCTCTCTCTCTATGATATGAAGAGACAGCAAAAAGGCAGCCATCTGTAAACTAGGAAGAGGGCTTTCACCAGGAGCTGGATCTGCCAGCACCTCGGTCTTAGACTTCTCTACCTCCAGAAATGGGAGGAATAAATGTCTAAGCCAGCCTGTCTGTGGTATTTGTTATGGCAGCCTGAGTAGATTCAGACAGACTGATATCATTGGTGATCAGGGAAATGCAATCAAGACCATAACAAGAGACTACTTTATACCTATTTGATTAACAAATAGTACCAGTTTCCAATAATACCAAGTGCTGGAGAGGATGTGGATTCACCTACATTATTGGAGAGGCAATCACTTCAGAAAAGCATCTTGGGATAGTCTCCTAAAGTTGAATATTAACTTCTGCTCTTAGGTTTATATACTCAAGAGAAAATCCTGCACGTGTATAAAAGGAGACCAATGACAGAATGTTTGCAGCAACACTGCTCACAGTACTACAACCCCAGAAATAACCCAAACACTCATCACAGGAGAATGGGATCACTGGCTGGTATTCTCACCCAATGGAACACACTACAGGAACACAACACATGAGTAAACAATGTTATGGTGCAACAATATGCAGCAGTGATTACAAGAACTAAGTCACAAAATATTATATACAGGATGGTGCCTTTTGAAAGCTGGAAACAACTAAATAAAAATACATGTCTTTAGGAATACAACACAGACACAATAAAATGTACAGAAAACAAAGGAATAAACAGAGAATTGAGAGAACTATAGAGGGAGGTGGGAATATGGAAGGAATCATAGATTACATCAAATTCTTAGTTTGCATTTTGGAGAGTGAGCTCATGTTACTAAAAATACCATTTAAATAATTATACTACATATGGGCCATGCATAGTCCAAGGATGAGCATGTATGAACCAAGGATTATGATAAATCCGTTCTAGGTACTCAGATCAAATTTTTTAAAAATACATATGCTTTGACCCAGAAATTTCTCTTCTAAGAATTCATTTTAAGGAGCATAATCAGATACATGTGCAAAGAGCAGTGTACAAAGCTGTTTAGGACCAAATTGTTTCTAATAGTAGAAAACTAGGAAAGACATTAATGTCCGACAATAGAGGATTAGATGAATCACTATCATGCAATAGAATGCTAAAGAAATTTTGAAAAGTTAAGGTGAACTGTCATGCCTACATACGTACACCATGGGGAAAAAAACGAAAATGAAATGTAGCAGAAAAACTACAACTCTGATAGCATGGTAAGATTATAGATGACTTTTTAAACTGAAGTGTAGTTATCTTCATGTTAGTCTATAATTTTAGGTGGTAAATTTAAGAGATAATATCAGTACTACTGCTGGGCATGGAGTTGGAACAAACAAGCCTCTTTTTCAGATACTGAAAGAATTATTTCCTGATACAGGCAAGGACAACACTTTTATTATTTTAATTGTTTATATTTTATATATTAAAATTTAAAAACTGTTTACTATTGAAACCTGGGGAAGGGAGAGGAAAGTATAAATAAACGCCCTAGAATCCCTTTAACACAGACATTCTTCCTTCTACTCTCCTTCATCATTACCATGATGGTTAAATTTATGTGTCAGCTTGCAAGGCTGTGGTCAGTTATTGGTCAAACACCAGTCTACATGCTGTTTTGAAGGTATTTTTTGACATGATTAACTTTTAAATCAAAATCCAATTAAGCTCCATTATGTGGATGGGTCTCATCCAATCAGTTGAAGGTCTTAGAAGACACAGGTCTCCTGAGGAAGAAGAAATTCTGCCTCCAGACACCCCTCAGACTCAAGCAGCAACACCAGTTCTTCCCTGGGCCTACAGCCTGCTGGCATGCCTTGCAGACTTTGCCCAGCACCCACAACTGCCTGAGCCAGTTCCTTAAAATAAATCTCTTTCACTCTTGCTCTCAATTTACACACATATGCGTGCATGCACATGTGTGTGTATACATACATCCTATGGGTTCTGTTTCTCTGGAGAACCCTAATACAATTACCTATATTTACATGTAGATCTTTTTCACAAAATAGAGTATTCATATCCTGTTTTCATATAACATTGGATACATCATGAGCATTAACCAATGCTATTCTATAAGTCTTAAAAACCATTTTAATAGTCATATTTTCATTTTATTTTTAGCCAGTTCATTATTGGTAAGACACTTGGATTTTCCTAGTGTTTCACTCTTGTATGAAATGTTGCAAATAACAGGTCAGAGATATTATCTTTACATCTCTGATTCAACTATTTTTTTAAAATGTGGTTGAAGAGATGCTGGGCTAGAAGGGAGGGGCCAGGGTTCTAGAACTGGTTTAACTGCGTTGAGCTGACAGTTTCACCTCTCTGGCCTCGGCAAGGTGACTTATGTTACTTCCACAGCACTTTCCAGCCACTAACACCACAGCTCCTTAGTTTCAGCCCAGTTGCCCCACCCATGTGGGGTGGCTGCCTTGGCCCTGGCTGCCCCACCTTCACCATAACCCTCTTTCCGGCGCTTCCACACCTTCCCTCCCCCATGTCCTCTGTCCCATCACGCGCCCCATCACCTCTCGTTCCCATCCACTCCCGTGGACACACACTGCCACCCAGACACAGTGAAGGACCACAGCTTCCATTTCACATCCCTGGGACTTCTGTGTTGCCAGGCCAGCACATGAACAATGCATGGCTGACACTTCTTGTACAGACTCCGAAGAGTCCAGGAAGAGGATCTGAGCAGACAAGGGAGATCCAAAATAAGAGGGTCAGAAGCAGGGCTGGGCTTGAGTCTTGAAGCAGAAGCAAGAGCTTTGGGTTCTGGACATCTCAGGCATGTTTCGAGTGCCGCACGAGGTCTGTTCTCTTTCTGGTCTCCAAGGTCACTGTCATCTGCACCCCTCCCACGCTCCTGCATCTCCTTCACTTCACGGCCCCAGCCGCACCCAGCCACCCAAGCTGGAAGGTGAGGGTTCTCTTCTTCCCCACACTGGTCCACGAGTAAGTCCTACCATTCTGACTACAAAAATGTCTATTAAATTTGTCCCTTTCTCTCCACCTCTGTTGTTGCTGCCAGTACCTCACTGAGTGACTTTCCTGGTGTCTCCGTTTCCATGCTTGGCCTCCCACAATCAAATCTGAAGGGAGTGGACCCAGTGAATTTTCTTTAAATGTAAGTCAGGTCCAGTCAGTGTCCTGCTCAGAACCCTCAGGGGCTTTACACTGCCCTGAGAACAATACCCTTAACAGCCAGCACGGCCCTGGCGACTCTCCTAACACCTGGGGCCTCTGTCGGCCTTGGGTCCCAAACCCCAACCCCACAGACCACCCCCAGGCATTCCTACCCATGGCTCACTCCTGTTCATCCTTTATATCTGGTAGCTGCTGCCCCCTCCAAAGAGGCCTTTCCTAACCCTCATCTCCACCCAATAATCCTCCAGGCCCATTCTGTGTTTATGTTCTTTGTCTTTCTCACTAGACTCCAAGTTTCATGAAGGCAGTGACCAAACATGTCTTGTTTCATTATTCTGTCTGCAACAGCTACTACGTAATAGAGGCTCAGTAGCTCAGTGGCTCAGTGAGGACTAAACAAATGAATTTGGGAATCCCAGAATGGAGAAGCAGCAACCCGCGCCCCCCCTGACCCCCGCACCTCTGCCCCACACACAGGACAGCCACATATGAAGGCTCCCACCTCTTACCTGCTCCCCCTCCTCTAGATGTTTGGGCTTCTTTCTGCCTACAGGAGCCTTCACAAAGGAGGGGAAGAACATCAGGGCATCAGGGCCCAGCAACTGGAAGAGGGCCGGAGCAAATGCATGCTCTGTTTAGAGGAGGTGAATGGCACTAACCCTTTCCAAAACAGCCTTCGTTTTCCTCAAGTCTGCCCCTTCCTCTCCCACAGGACCTAATGAGGTACATGAAGCAGGTGCCATGCCTTCATCCATCATATGGGGCGGGGAGGGAAGGCGAGCTGTACATCCTGGTTTGGGGACCTCTGGGCCCTGGTGACCAGCCTCGGGCAATGAGGTGGGGTAGGGGTGAAAGGGAGGCAGGGTGAAATCTGAACTTCAGATTTCTGAAGTTCGATGAACTGGGAGAAAAGGAGGCATATGGGCAACCGCTTTATCCATGGGATCTATGCACGCTTACCAGGCAACCCATACATACATTCCCTTCCTGCCTTATGTCAAATGCACATGTGAAGGAGTTAAGGCTGAAACACTGGGACCTTAGAAAAGACTTTTTCTCATCTGAGCCTCCATTGACTTGGAGGTCCTCTGGGTCTTCAGCCCACCAGTCCGCAAAGATGTGATGGAAGAGAAAAAGGCAAGACCACTCAGTCAAGGATACAGAACCAAAGCAAACCTTCAAAGGACAAAGGAAATTTGTGCTCACTCCACACAGAAAAATGATATGGATTACCTCCCACCAGGCACTTCATCTCGACCCCACAGCTTTCTACATGGTGCTATCTGGATTTCTGCAGTGAGGACATGGCTCAGAGAAACAGAATGAGGTGCTCGAGGGTGAATCAGCCAGGAAGGGGTGGAGCTTGAGCGTGACACCCAACCCTCTTGCCTCCACATCACAGGGACTATTGATGACCACTAGGATCAGGGTTCTGTTAAAAAGGAGTTAATGTTCATTGAAGGAGCTGGTCTGTGCTTCCAAAACGTGAAGTTCCCCTGAACTGTTCTCCAGCCTTCTGAAAACATGCCCCATGGGCATGGAAATGAGATTCCCCCCAAAGAACCTACATCAGATAATCTTTTCTAAGGTAGCTGTCGAGCACCATCTCAGGCTTTCTAACCGTGAAAGGAAACCTTTTCCTGGGGAATTCTTGATATGTCTGCACTGCTAGCCTGTGCCACTGGTCCCCTCAACACTGAGACCATGGGCCCTTCACTCCCACACACACACATTACATACATTTGTTTATGTGGAGCTTTGGCACGCTCTTGATTGCACAGCAGTGCAGCCTGCTGATGAGGTTTGCGTTGACATTTGAACATTAGCTGGCTTTTGTCAATTGTGGCAGCCTAAGAAATTCTATCTTAAGGGCTGCTCTTTATTAAATTTGCAAGATACAAAACTGTGACTGACAAATAGTCTCCTTTCCCTTTGCAAATGCATAAATAATGGTCAGCAACTCTAAAGTAATTAAAATATGTTCTAAATTTAAACAAAAATGAAATTGCCAAAGAATTTACAGGGTTTGGGGTAGGGTACATTTGGCCTAAGAAAAACATTTTCCCCGATATTTTCCAACAGTTATCAGCAGATCTTTGGGGGTGAGAATGAGGGAGAAGGCGCAGCAGGGGAGAAAGCAGAGGAAAGAACATTTACATGAGCCTCCTTGTTCTATGTTTTGCCAAAGTTTGTCTCAGACTCTTCTGTGCAACTCTTTTATGTGCTATCGGTGACATAATTCCTGTTTTTTTTCACCAGCCATTATATATGATAAATAAAACAATGCTCTGAAAACACTGAGATCTCTCATCAATGTCATTGTGAAAAGGGCCCAGATAAATGAGTCCTGGAATCAAAGGCAGATGACATGGCTGACCATGTATCATCTTCTATGTATTGAACGTAGTCTTTGTAAAGATAGAGCGGTAATAAAAAGTGGTATTGTGTGCTCTGAAAGGCTGTGTGGGTCTGTGCATGACTAATCTGTCTTTCTGCATTATTTTATTCAATCTTCTCTGACTTTATGCCTTTGACATTTTTGCTACACTCAGTAAATTTGAGTGAATAGGCAATTTTAAAGAATTTTTATAGGGCTTCAGAGAAGTCATATGCAGACAGTATCTTTGTTCAAATTTAACAGTTTAAATATTTCCTTTGTCTAGTGTGCAGAATCATCTTTAGACAAAAAATATGAAAGAATGTTTTAGCCTTAAGATTTTAATACTGTTTCCTAAAACATTTCAATTATTAAAAAAAAAAAAACACAGAAAACAAGCTTATAATAGAGTAGTGGCTCAACTTTTCTTATCTTTTCCTTATTATAAACAGGAGACACCTCTTTCTGCAGATTAAGGTGCTCCTTCTTTCTCCAAAATCCATAGATACAGAAGATGCCATTAAAAGGGATTATTTTGAATCCAGAGTTCAAAATAGCCTCGTTTGAGATCACCCACTTCTTCTGACTTCGTATTGCAAGGGTACTTATCTCTAAGGAAATAATGACTTCATAGCATGCCTTTAATTTACTATGTACCTTGTTATCAATTCATTATCTAATCTATAACATTAGTTTAGCTAAGCACTTTAAATAATTTGCAGCACAGAGAGGTATGCAATATGAAATATAAAATTATTTCCTTTGCTTAATTGGGCAGCAAACATTTCAGGAAAATCACTCCCTTCTATTTAGGCTGTTCAGAGGAAAACTGGGATTACTTGATAAAAACTGTTTGGGCTAGCAGGTGCCAGCCTCATAGTTTTGGCTCATGAATAGTTTTTAAAAGATTATTAAGCTATTTTAAAGTAAACCTAAACTTCAGATGACCCCATCCTGATGGAGTCGTATAGCCAACTATATTTTACAGTATCTGTAATATCAAAAACATACTCCACACATTTCATTTTTATGAATCACTTCATAAGCCCACATCCAACAGGGTGACTGAAGACAAGCTTAGTACCTTTGAGGTGCTTTCAAGAAACTGGACTTCAGGATTCCTTTATGTGGGAAGTGGGATATTTTCGGGCAATTGGTGACCGACATACTCTCATAGCCCAGTGCAGGTGAGTCCTAAGCCCATATTCTAGAGCAGAAGTTGGATCAATGACAGAAGGCGATTTTCCCCAAACACACAGGGAAACTAAAGGCACAGAGCTGTCAGCGCTGGCCTCTTGAGGGACCAGGTCAGCACACACCCCTGCTCAAGGCTTCCGTACCTGACCCAAGGATCACCAGCACCCCACATATAGGGTTAGGGAGCCAGGTGCTATTTATACCCCTCTAAGGGGAAGCAGGGGGTCAGTAAACAGTCCCCTCAGGTTCTCCTCAGACAGCAGGAGCCTCTACAGAGAGTAAGAAGGCCCAGAACCCAGGAACCTGGCCATGGCTTAGATACAACAAATGAAACCATCAGTCACAAGTGGCTCTGAATCGGCCTCAACCCTCCATGCAGACAGAGTGGCAGACAGCCTTCATCTCACTGAAAGCACAAGGTAATAAATACACAAGTGAGGTCCCCAGCGCTTTTGTAATCATCGAGCAGAGAATGAGATCTGGATGCATCATGTCTGGGTTTGTGACTTCTGCCTTGTAAATGGATAAACATTTCACATCTCTATGAAAGACTGAAACACGAATCCCCTATCTTTTTTCATAGCAGACACAAACAAATACTACTTTTTATCACTGCAAAGCACTTGATGTAAGTTCATTAAAATGAAAGATTTTAGAGAGCCCCCAAATGTAGGATATGATTCATGTAGAGATCCCGGATAACAGATGTGGTTTCTATTATTTTCCTACCACAAAAAGGACTAATCCTGCTTCTGCAGGAAGAATGTGTTACCTTCCTCTTTATGAACCATTTTCATAAAACTGAATAAACAACAAACACATCCATGATTAGCTATGACAGATCTCCATTGATTTATTTGACTCAAATCCTAAGGAAAGTTCTCGTTTCAGGTCTGTTTCTGCACATTTTTATTAAGTAATAAAACTTAAAAATGAAATTGCCCACTATTTCCAAAATAAATAGAAAATAAAATGTTCTACAACTTACAGAGATCTTACCAATGTTATCAAGCAGCTTGTGGAATTTGCATTTTTAGAGCAAGCTCTGTTACTTAAAAGTGCAACAGTGGAGGAGAGGCCCTCTTGCCGGTCTGCTTTTTCAGCCCAGCCTGAGTTCTCTATGCTTGAGAGCACCTTATGATGCTGTAACTAACCTCAAACCTGGAGCAGCAGGGGGGCAACAAACCTCAGAATACAGCAATGTCATGCTTTACAGACACTCTCTCAGCAACAGCATGAATGAGGGGGGAAATTGGTTGCCTAGGAAACCCTCTAGTCCTGGTAATTATTACTGTAACTGACTGCACACCCCACCTATAACAGAAATGAATAATAATTTATAACCACTGACTGGCAGCTTTCTGTCGGTGCCTCTGCTCACCACTGCTACCTACTGGCGTGCAAAATTAGTTACATGCTAACAGTGGGGTTTGCCAGAGAGAAAAACCACCAGCAAAAAGGACATTTAGAGAAATCCCCCATCTTCTTCCACCGGGTTCTGAATATAGTTCAAGCAAATTGCTGCTCGATCAATAGAGCAAAAATGAAAAGTGCTTTGTGTTCGTGTATACAATGGGGGTTGAACAATCTAATGGAAACTGGTCATCTCAATTAAAAGCAATTTCATATTGTGACATGAACTAGACCAAAAAAAAGGTACTTAATAAGGTTAACAGAGGCTAAATAATAGCATATATCTTAATAACCTCAAATATATGACTCGCAAGCTATTTAATAGTATAGAATTTGATACTAAGCAAAACTGCTATAAATAAAACCCTATCTGGTAGTTTTGATCAATTAAACTACATAATTAACAAAGATGGTTCATTTATCATAGGTTGTCTAATTTGCAGTACAGTGTTAAAGTACCTCTACTGGAAGACTAGTTTGTTTAGAAATTAGAACATTCACAGTGATTTACTGGATTTGATTTAAAAGACACAGCAGGAGTTGGCAAAATTCACATATCATGGGGTTAATGTGGGTTAGAATGTAGCTATTTGTAATACAAAAAATATTGCATACCAAATACACACATCTGATTTCTTTTAATCCTAGTTCATCTTTTTGCACAAGTCGTTACTTTGCTAAAATGAACAACGAAAACAGCTGCATTCACCACTATCAGGATACAGAAATCTGCCATTTTCAATTTCCAAAGTAAGAGAATGCTGCATGGGTAATGAGTCAAGTACTGGTTCCTGAGATGATATAACTGACAGCTTCTCCAACCCCAGTCCAATCCAGGAGGATGGGTATTCCCAATGCAGGCAGCCAGTTCCAGCCTGCGGCTACCATATGTTCAGGCTCCATGAGTCACAAACTCTGTCTGGTCAGCAGAAAGGACAAATAGCCCCAAAGGTTGCTAAGGCTAGGTTAAATATCACAAAGATGTAGGGCATGAAGAAGAATAGTGAGACACTCAGCCTTTCGGTGGTATGATCCAGGCTCAACCCCCAGAACTCTCAAATCCTTCCATATTCCTGGGATTCACTGTCATGAGGGAATGTTCCCTAGTACATCTGATATTAAACATCATGGAATTTTCCACCCCAGACCCTAATTAGCTGATTATACTGTAACATAAAAAGTAATTTTTCAGAAGTATTTACAGTTTTAAATCAATAGATTTGCTTTTTGAGTTTTCTTCCCTTTAATCAATTCTAGGTATAATTATCATCTACTTATCTCTTTGCTTTTCAGAAATCAACAAATTTCAAAAAAATTATTTCTAAATTTTCAGATTCTTGCATAGTTCTAACATTGACACAGTCACTAAGAGTCATTCTCTTACTAAGACTCACTAGACATCACATTTGGAATAGGCAACAACTACATACAAGTCTTAATTATGAAGAAGACACCAGACCCACATCCCAAAACACATTTAAGTTCTGATAAGCATTTGCAAACTTCACTTTTCTGAAGAGGGTCTGAGTGCTGTTCCTAGGCTACACCTCAATTATCTCCTAACAAGTGCTCCTTGAATTATTTCCAGTAACTGTAGAAAATTAAACTCACTCTTTTAGCCTTTGTGACCACAGGTGGATCTAGCCTAAACACTGCTTTTTATATCTTAGAATATCAAAGTCTGCTCTAATGCACAGAAATTTTGACTTCATAATTTTCACCAAATTATACCATTCCCCTCTTGTAAACAGGTATCATCACCAAATCATCACTGACATCCCGTTCTTACCTTTAATTCAGCTTCCAAGACCCCAAATGTGCATTGGCAAAAAAATCTTGGATCCCCCCAGAATAGTCCTCAAAAATAATGTTTACTCATTAACAGACTCAGGGTTCTTATAACTTGAATACAGCATAAATAAAACCCTACCTTGGTTCCAATTTTACTAGCTTGATCCCCAGTAAGAACACCAGGATTCTTTTCATTCTGTATGGCTATTGATTTCTATCCTACCTAAAGTACTTCTTCTAACATGAAGAGCTCAAACCAGTCAATCCTAAAGGAAATCAACCCTGAATATTCACTGGAAGGGCTGATGCTGAAGGTCCAGTATTTTTGCCACCTGATGCAAAGAACTGACTAATTGGAAAAGACCCTGATGCTGGGAAAGATTGAGGGCAGAAGAAGGGGTCAAAAGAGAATGAGTTGGTTGGATGGCATCACTGACTCAATGGACATGAGTTTGAGCAAGCTCTGGGCGATGGTGATGGAGAGGGAAGTCTGTTGTGCTACAGTCCATTGGGTCACAGAGACGCGGTCATGACTTAGCGAGTGAACAACATGAAGTAGCTGTCAATTCTCTTACCCTAAAAAGGACAGAGGACTCTGAGTTTGAACCCTCACTGCACATCTCTGAGGCACTTCTGGTGTTCTCTTTGATGCACACACTTAACCTGCCTTCCAAAAACAAGATAAACCACTTGAAGGCAATAGATGGCCTTCTTTACAGCACTGAACATCACTTCACAGAGAACATACTCAAAAACACTATAGACAATATACTATCAGCCTTCCTCCTATAAAATCTTGAGAAATGCTAGATAAAATGGTAAATATCTTCTCAAATATAGACCCTACCCAGTATGCCAGAAAGTAAACAGAAAGCTAAAACCATTAGCATCAGGTTGGAGCTGCCCTGGGCAGAGGTTTCTATTTTGAAAGCTCAGGAAATAGGAAGCAAGTCTTTGGGGTCAATGAAGGAGTGTTAAACTGCAACTGGCCACGAAGATATGCAGCCAGAGTGAAAGGACGGACCAAGATACATTTTCCCACTATCAAAATAAAACGACAGGAAAACTTGTTTTTATCTGCCCAAGTTCTAAGTGGAGTGAATTGGCATGGAGTGTTCCCTGGGAATGTGTAACCATAAGCTAGCCCTTGCCAGGGTGGTGATCTGTGGAAACGCAAGCAGTGAGATTAACTGAGGAATTCCAATCAATGAACTTAACATGAAGAGGTCCTGCTAATGACTTGGACTGGTATATAACTTGCCCTTCTACCATAAACAACTGAAAAACTGCACAAAATACATGACACAAGTGTTTTTAGGCACTAGGAATAAAGAGAAACAGACGAGGTGGGTCCTAGCATCAGCATAGCTCGATCGCTCTGACTTACAACAGGAGGAGTCCAAGTAGAACAAGACTGGTTTTATTGCGGAGAAGCCAACCAACAACTTAGTGAAGCGCTCAAGAAAAAGTTATATAAAGAGAAAGGCACCTCACCTTTAGGATATTCTTTCCCAAACTTATAACCCCACACTAATCGTAAGAAAACACAGGACAAACCCAAATGTGGGACAGCCTATAAAATTAGCTGACCAATACTTTTCAAAAGATCATGATCACTGAACATCAAGAAACTGTCACAAACAGGATGAGACTAAAAGACATGACCACTAAATGCGATGTCAAAGTCAAAAGCCAAAGTGTTAGTCGCTCAATCGTGTCCAACTCTTTGCGATCCCATGGACTGCAGCCAGCCAGGCTTCTCTGTCCATGGGCTTTCCCAGGCAAGAATACTAGAGTGGGTTGCCATTCCCTTCTCCAGAGGATCTTCCCAGCCCAGGGATCAAACCCGGGTCTCCCACATTGCAGGTAGTATCCTAGGGTGGATGCTGGCAGGGAAGAATGACAATGGTGGAAGAACAGATGAAATGCAAATAAAGTTTGTAGTTAATAGTATTGCATTATACTTATTTCTTAGTTTTGACAAATATACCCCCTGCCAATGCAAGGGACACAATTTCAATCCCTGGTCTGAGAAGATTCCACATGCCATGGAGCAACTAGGCCCAAGTGCCATGCTACTGAGCTGATGCTCTGGAGCCCGTGAGCTGCAGTCATTAATAATAAAGCCCATACATTCTAGGGCCTGTGCTCCAAAACAGAAAGAAGCCACAATGATAAGCCCACTCACCACAAAAAAGAGTAGACTCTACTTGCTGCAACTAGAGAAAGCCAGGGTGCAGCAATGAAGACCCAGTGCAGCCAAATATAAGTTGTTTTTAAAAAGTTGACAGAACTTGGTCGGTCACACCAGTTCGAAAATAATTGCTATAGGAAGTTCTACAGACTGGAGGGAAATAAAATCAGACGGAAACTTAAACATACTGAAGGTAATGAAGAGCACTAGAAATTGTAAATTCATGAGGAGACGTTAAAGAGTTTTATATGTTTAAAAAAATTCTTTAACAGATAATTGAATAACTGATAAGAATAGCAAAGTGAAGACCTTTGCTAACACATTCCCCAAAAAGAAGAGATAATTGGACAACACGGTCAAAAACAACTATTTCAGTACTCTGAAAACTGACCAAAGGCATGAAACAAATGAGAAGTTTGCACTGAAGAAAACTATTGAACCTTAGGTAAGAACGACAGCAGTATAACATCTTACCCACCCTCCTTTACCCCAGCCCCTCTGGAGCAATAGTTCTAGCAAGGTGGGTCAATCTTTGAAAACCAGAGGTGTTTATGCACAACAGAGCTGACTATATTTGTAGCAATGCTCAGGAGCTTTGCCAAAAAAATAAGAGGAAAAAGCCCACATCACAGTTGACCTGACATTGCAAGCCAGCTGGGTCAACCAAGAGACCAGAAAACTGGCTGCAAATTCCACAGGAGGATCTAGGGAGACAATCATAAGCCTTGAACACACTCATATTATTAAAAACTGTGGGCATGTTAGGCTGTCTATGGACATGTTGATGAGACACCTGAGAGAAGGCTCTAGCTATCCTCACTCTGAGGCCATGTGCATGCATACATACATAAACACACAGAGGAAAGCCTGAATGAAGTACAAACGTCAACTGCATGAATCTTTGAGTGTGTTCTCTAAACCATACAGATGTACTGACAAATGATAGAGGCCTTATGATCCCAGGATGTTTCAGTATAATCTCTGACCAATCACTGGCTGGCCACTAAAATACAATGATCCAAGAGCAGTCCATAAGAAAACAGGCTTAAAAAGAAAAACACACTTAAACAGATTCCACATAATTACTCCAGGAAAATGACAGAAACAAATAAAACCTAACAACCATCCCAAACAGGAGAGAGTCAGAGTCTAGAGTTATTAAAATGTACTATTTTAAATGTATGATTTGAAGGTATAGGCCCAAACACTGTGGGGGGAAAAGCAGTAAATAGGAACTATTTTGTGGGGGTCCAAAAAACAAAGACTTCAAAGCAGCCATTATGTTCAAAGAACTAAAGGAAACCATGTTTAAACAAAGCATGAAAACAATGATTGATCAACTGAAGAACACCAATAAAGAGACTGAAATTACAAAATAACCAAATGGAAATTCTAGAGTTGAAAAATACAATAAGTAAAATGAAAAATTCACTCAAGGAATTGAACAGCAGATTTAAAAACTGGCTAAAAGAACAATCAATAAATTCAAATACATATAAGGGAATTATACAATCTGAAGAACAGAAAAAAAAAAGGAGAAAAATGAATTAAGTACGGTATGTAGCCAACCATATCAACAAATACATAACAGGGGTCCCATAAGGAAACTGTTCTTCAGATTGCATAATTTCTACTGAATCATGTTTGAGTTCACTGGTTCTTCACTTAGGTTATTGTAATACTTTTCAATTCCCGATTCAAATTCAATAGACTGTGATGTTAAAATATATACTATAACCACTAGAGCAATCACTAAGACATAGTTTTAAAATAATCAAAAGAATTAAAAGGTTATACTAAAAAATATTTGACACCAAAGCAATCCAAGAAAAAAACAGAAGAACAAAACAGACATAAGATACATTAAAAACAGTAAAATGGCAAACGTAAATGACCATATCTACAATTACATGACTTAATAGGACAATCAGTATGTAGACTGTCAGAATGGATTTTTTAAAAGCAAGGTTCAACCATATCTATATCAACTATATCTATAATATACAATTGCTAAATTGAAAGACACAAGTAAGGTTGAAACTAAAAGGGACACTATGTAACTGCAATCATAAAAGCTAGACTAGTCATAATAATATCAATAAGAGTATAATAATACTCTTATTCATAATAAGAGTATCAATTAATCAGGAAATATAACAATGACAAACATAAATGCGCCTAACAACAGAGCTTAAAAAAAAAAAAAATACATGGAGCAAAAACTACCAAAAATCAAAGATGTGACAGCTCGAAACATACAGATTGAGACCTCAATATCCCACTCTCAATGACTAAAAAAGGTAGGGAGAAGATCAGCAAGGATACAAAAGACAGCTATATCAATGAAGATGTATGTATAGAATACTCCATTCAACAACAAGAGAATACAAACTTGTCAACAACACACAGGAGAGAACACATGCTACCTATAAAAATAGTCTTAATGAATTTCAGAAGACATACTAAGTATCCTGACTCAAGAAAATTAAAAGCAGCAAAAAACCTGGAAAATACTCAAGTATTAAAAAACTAAACAATACATATTTAAGTAAATCATGGATCAAACAGACATTGAGAAATGTCTCAGTGTTTTGAAATAAAGGAAAATGAAAATATCACAGGTCAAAAGTAACTGGATATATCTAAAACAGTGCTTAGAAGTTAAATTTTATCTTTAAATGCCAAATGAACTGAATACCTTAAACACCTTAAAAAACCATAAAAGGAAGACCAAACTAAGCCCAAAGCAAGGAGAAGGAAGGAAAGAATAAAGACTGGAATAGAAATCAATAAAACAGTGAACAAGAATAGAGAAAAAAAAAAAATCAATGAATTTTTTTTTATATGTTTCTTTGGAAAGAGAAACAAAACTGACATATCTTTTAGCTAGACTGACCAAAAAAATAAGAGAGAAGACACAAATAAGTAAAGTAAAAAATAAAACAGGAGACATCATTACCAACCCTACATAAATGAAATGGATTATAAAGGAATGCTATGAACAAATTTTATGCCAAAACAATGAAATAATTTACATGAAATGGACAAATTTTTAGGACGGCAAAGTTACCAAAATGGGCTCAAGAAGAAATAGAAAATCTAAACAGACTGATAACAAGAAACTGACTATTAATTACAAACCTTCCCACAAAGAAAAGCCCAGGCTGGATGGTTTCACTGGCAAATTCTATCAAACATTTAAAGAAGAAATAAAACCAATCCTTTACAAATTTATTCAGAGGAAGAAATACTCCCATCTCATTCTATGAGAACAGTACTATCCAGATATAAAAGCCAGACAGAGACATTATACAAGAATAGAGGACTACAGACCAATATCCCTCATGAATATCTGTCATATCAGCAAACCAAATTCAATTATACATAAGAAGGATTATATATAACATAAGATTATACAATATACAACAAAAGGATTATATAAAGTGGGATTGAGCCCAGGAATGTAGAATTAGCTTAACAATAGAAAATCAATTAATGCAACACACGGCATTAACAAAGAACAACCACACCATTATCTCAATAGATGCATAAGCAAACATTTGACAAAACCCAGTCCTATTCATGACAGTAACCTTCAGCAAGACAAGAAATACAAGAAAACTTCCTCAACCCAATAAAACGAATCTATGTAAACTCTGTCACTTAATGGTGAAAAACTGAGTATCTTCTCACAAGGCAGAAACAACACAATGACATCTATTCTTACCACTTCTATTCAGTATTGTACTAGAGATTCAACCTAGTGCAATCAGTTAAGGAAAAAAATCCAGACTGGAAAAAATAAAATTCTTATTCACAGATAACATGATCATGTATATGGCAAATCCTGAGAAACACACAAAACAAAAACCAATAACTGAGTTCAGGAAGGTTTCAGGGTACAAAGACAATATATAAAAGTCAATTATATTTCTATATACTAGCAGTGAACAAAAACTTACACAACTTAATGTCATATTAAGGAACAGTCCTATTCACAACAGCATCAAAACAACAATAAAACTCTTAGGAGTACATTTAACAAAAGAAGTTTAAGACTTGTGATCTGAAATCTACAAAATATTCCTGAGAGAATTAACGATAATCCAAACAAACGAAGAAACATTCCGTATTACTCATTCAGAAGACAATATTAACATGACATCCTCCCACAAACTCATGTATGAATTCAACACATCCCAATAAAAATCAAAATAGCATTTTTGCAGTAGTTTTAAGATGAACCTAAAATTAACATGGAAATGCAAAGAGCCAAAATAATCAAAACGTTTTTTAAAAGAGAACAAAACCTGAGAGAGATTAGTTTACTACAAAGTCACAGTAAATCAAGACAATTTGGTACTGATATAAGGATAAACAAATAAAACAAAATGAAGAGTACACAAAGAGTATAGAAAGAAACAACTTTATTGTAAACTGATTTTCAAAAAGGATTTCAAAATAATTCATTGTAAAGATCAGTTCAAGACGGCAGAGTAGAAGGATATACATTCATCTTCTCCCACCAGAGCAGCAAAATTGCAACTACTTGTTCAACAGGAAGACACTGGAACCCACTAAAAAAAAAACATACACCACATCCAAGGACAAATGAGAAGCTGCAACGAAATGGTAAGGGCACAATCATGATAAAACCAAATCCTATACACGCCAGGTAGGCAATCCACAAACTGGAGAACAATACCACTGTTGTGCACTGTTGTGAATGTTCTAGAACCCATATGAGGCTCCCCTGCCTGGGGATCTGGCCCAGGGACTAGGAAGCCCTAGGAAATCTGACTTTGAAGGCCAGCAGGATTTGATTACAGGATCTCCGAAGAACTGGGGACTCCACTTTTGGAGGGCACCAACAAAATCCTGGGTGCAACAGACCAAGGGGAAAAGAACGGTGATCCCACTGGAAACTGAGCCAGGTTTACGTGTCTCTGGAGGTCTCCTGCAGAGGCATGTTGGCAGTGGCCTGCCCCTGGGACAGGGGCACTGGCAGCAGCAGTTCTGGGAGATGAGTTTTGGTAAGCCCTCTTGGAGGTGGACAACAGCCCTACCATAGAGTCTGTAGACCCCCAGAACTGGGTCACCTCAGGCCAATCAACTAACAAGGAGGGAGTGTAACCCCACCCATCAGTAGACAACTGGATTAAAGTTTTACTCAGTCCTGCCTGACAGAGCAAGACCCAATTTTCCCCATAGCCAGTCCCTCCCATCAGGAAGCTTTCCCAAGTCTCTTATCCTCAACCACCAGAGGGCAGACAGAAGTAACAAGAACTCATCCCAGCAGTCTCCATAATTAATACCACAATCACAGAAAGCTAACCAAAATGAAAAGAAATAAGATTATGTTTCAAATGAAGGAACAAGATAAATCCCCAGAAAAACAACTAAATTAAGTAGAGATAGGCAACCTCCCAGGAAAAGAATTCAGAATAATGACAGCAAAACTGATTAAAGATCTTGGAAATAGAGTGGAGAAGATGCAAGAAATGTGTTACCAAAGACCTAGAACTAAAGAACAGAGATGAACAATACACTAGATGGAATCAAAAGCAGAATAACTGAGGCAGAAGAACAGGTGAATGACCTGGAAGACAGAATGGTGGAAATTACTGGGGCAAAACAGAGTATAGAAAAAGAAATGAAAACAGACTAAGAGACCTCTGGGACAACATTAAATGCACCAATATTTGCATTTTAGAGGTCCCAGAAGGAGAAGAGAGAAAGGATGTGTGAAAATATTTGAAGAGATAATAGCTGAAAATTTCCCCAACATGGGAAAGGAAATAGTTAAAATTAAGTCCCAGAAGTGCACATAGTCCCAGGAAGGATAAATCCAAGGGGGAACACATCAAGACACAGTAATCAAACTGACAAAAACTAAAAACAAAGACAAATTATTAAAAGCAACAAGGGAAAAAAGACAATATACAAGGGAAATCCCATAAGGTTATCGGCCAATTTCTCAACAGAAACTCTACAAGTCTGAAGGGAATGGCATGATATATTCCAAGTGGTGAAAGGGAAGAGCCTACAACCAAGACTAGTCGACTCAGCAAGCCTCCTGTTCAGATTTGATGGAGAAAGTAAAAGCTTTCCAGACAAGCAAAAGTTAAGAGAATTCAGCACCACTATACCAATTTTACGACGAATGCTAAAGGAACTTCTCTAGGCAGGAAAAACAAGAGAAGGGAAAGATCTACAAAAATAAACCCAAAACAATTAACAAAATGGTAATAGGATCACATATATCAATAATTACCTTAAATGCAAATAGATTAAATGCACCAACCAAAAGACAGATTAGCTGGGTGGATACAAAAATAAGACCCATATATATGTTGCCTACAAGAGACCCACCTCAGACCTACAGACACTTACAGACTGAAAGCAAGGGGATGGGAGAAGGTATTCCACACAAATAGAATTCACAAGAAAGCGGGAGTAGCAATACTCATATCAGACAAAATAAGAATTTAAAACAAAGACTGTTATAAGAGACAAAAGACACTACTATATAATGATCAGTCTTCTTGGTTCAATCCAAGAAGATGATAAAACAAGTATAAATATACATGCACCCAAAATAGAAGTACCTCAATATGTAAGGCAAATACTAGCAAACATAAAAGAAGAAATCAACAGTAACACAGCAATAGTGGAGGACTTTAATATCCCACTTTCATCAATGGACAGATTGTCCAGAGAGAAAATTAATATGGAAACGTAAGCTTTAAATGACAGCTTAGACAAGCTAAACTTGGTATTTACAGAGCGTTCCATCCAAAAGCAGTAGACTACACATTCTTCTCAAGTGCACATGGAACATTCTCCAGGATTGATCACATGCTGGTCCAAAAGGACAGCTTTGGTAAATCTAGGAAAATCAAAATCTTATCAAGCATCTTTTCTGATCACAATGCTATGAGATTAGAAATAAATTACAAGAAAAAATCACCGACTCGATGGAAATGAGTTTGAGAAAGCTCTGGGAACTGGTGATGGACAGGGAAGCCTGGCATGCTGCAGTCAATGGGGTTGCAAAGAGTCAGACACGACTGAGCAGCTGAACTAACTGACAAGAAAAAATAAGAAATACAAACGTGGTAGTTAAACAACATGCTAATAAACAACCACTGGAATACTGAAGAAATCAAAAAAATAAAAAAAACACCTAGAGAAAAGTGAAAATGAAAGCATAACAGTCCAAAAATTATGGGATGCAGCAAAACCAGTTCTAAGAGGTAAGTTCATAGCAATACAACATTACCTCAAGAAACAAGAAAAATCTCAAATAAACAATCTAAGACTACTTACAGGAAGAACACTTACACCTCAAACTACTACAGAAAGCACAAACAAAACCTCAAGTTATAAGAAGGAAGGAAATCATAAAAATCAGAGCAGAAATAAATGAAGCAGAGACAAAACAATTGCAAAGATCAATGAAACTAAAAGCTGGTTCTTCGAAAAGATAAACAAAATTGATAAACCTTTAGCCAGACTCATCAAGAAAAAAAGGGAGAGAACTGAAATCAGTAACATTAGAAATGAAAAAGGAGAAGCTACAACTGACTCCACAGAAATATCAAGGATTTTAAGAGACTACTATAACAATTACATGCCAATAAAATTGACAATCTAGAAGAAATGGACAAATCTGTCTCCCTAGACTGAATGAAGAAGAAATAGAAAATATGAACAGACCAATAATCACAAGCACTAAAATTGAAACAGTGATGAAAAAACCTCTCAACAAACAAAAGTCCAGGACCTGATGACTTCACAGGCAAGTTTTATCAAACATTTAAAGAGTTAAGAGCTAGTCTTCTGAAACTGTTGCAAGTTGCAGAGGAAGGAAAACTTCCCAAATTCATTTTATGAGGCCACCATCACCCTTACACCAAAACCAAAGATACCACACACACACACACAAAATTACAGGCCAATATCACTGATGAACATGGATACAAAAGTTCTCAACAAAATACTAGCAATAGTGTCCAACAATACATTACAAAGATCATACAGCATGTTCAAGTGGGATTCATCCCAGGGATGCAAGGATTTTTCAACATCTGGAAATCAAGGTGGTACACCATTTCAACAAATTGAAAAATAAAAGCCATGTGATCATTTCAATAGATACAGGAAAGCTTTTGACAAAATTCAGTACCTGTTTGTAATAAAAACTCTCCAAAAAGTGGGCAAAGAGGGCAATCCCTCAACATAATAAGGCCACATGTGACCAACCTAGAGCTAGCATCATACTCAATGGTGAAAAGCTGAAAGCATTCCTTCTCTAAGATCAGCAACAACGTAAGGATGTCTACTCTCACCACTTTCATTCAACATACTTTTGGAAGTCCTAGCTACAGCAATCAGAGAAGAAAAAGAAGTCAAGGGGATTGAAACTGGAAAAGAATAAGTTACACTGTCCTGTTTGCAGATGACATGATACTGTATACAGAAGATCCTAAGGATGCTACCAAAAAACTACTAGAATTCGTCAATGAATTTGGTGACGTTGCAGGTGACAAAATAAATACACTGAAATCTGTTGGATTTCTATACACTAACAATTAAAGATCAGAAAGAGAAATTCAAGAAGTAATTCCATTTACCACTGCATAAAAAGAATAAAATAGCTAGGAAAAAACCTAGCTAAGGAGACAAAAGACCTGCACTCTGAAAATGATAAGATGCTGATGAAAGAAATCGAAGACATAAACACATGGAAAGAAACACCATATTTGTGGATTGGAAGACTCAGTATTGTCAAAATGACTACACTACCCAAGGCAATCTACAGATTCAATGTAATTCCTATTAAATTACCAATGGCATTTTTCAAAGAACTAGAACAAAAAATGTCAAAATCTGTATGGAGACACAAAGACTCCAAATAGCCAAAATAATCTTGATAAAGAAAAATGGAGCTGGAGGACTCAGGCTCCCTGACCAGGCTGTACTACAAATCCAAAAATAAGCCCATGTGTCTGTAGTCAATTAATCTATGACAAAAGAGGCAAGACTACACAATGTTGAAAAAATACACTCTTCAACAAATGGCACTGGGAAAATTGAACAGACACATGTGATAAAGTAAAATTAGATCATTCCTCAACTCCATACACAAAAATAAGCTCAAAATGGTTGAAGACCAAAATGTGAGACCAGACACTGTAAAACTCCTAGAAGAAACATAAGCAGAACATTCTCTGCATAAGTCACAGCAATATCTTTTTTGATCCTTCTCCCAGAATAATGGAAATAAAAGCAAAAGTAAACAAATGAGACCTACTGAAACTCAAAAGCTTTTGCACAGCAATGGAAACAATAAACAAAATGAAAAGACAACCCACAGACTAAAAGAGAATATTTGCAAATAATGTGACTGTTAAGGGATTAATCTCCAAAATTTACAAACAGTTTATGATGCTTAAGAGCATCAAAACAAATAATCTACTCAAGAAATGGGCAGATCTGAATAGATATTTCTCATAAGAAGATATACAGATGACCAATATCACACAAAAAGATGTTCAACATCGCCAGAGAAATGCAAATCAAAACTATAATGAGATACCACTTCACACTGGTCACAATGGTTATCATCAACAAATCCACAAACAACAAATGCTGGAGAAGGTGTGGAGAGAAAGGAACCCTCCTGCACTGTCGGTGGGAATATAAACTGGTACAGCCACTATGGAGAACAGTATGGAGGTTCCTTAAAAGACTAGAGCTACCATACAACACTGCAATCCCATGCCTGTGCACAGATGCAGAGAAAAACGTGGTCCAAAAAGATACACTGCAGCACTGTTTACAACAGCCAAGACATGGAAGCAACCTCAGTGTCCATCAGAATAGAGGAATGGATAAAAAAGATGTGGTGCCTATACAAAATGGAATACTATTTAGCCATTAAAAAGAATGAAACAAGGCCATTTGCAGAAACATGGATAGACCTATTGTCATACTGAGTGAAGTCAGAGAAGAAATATCATATGACATCTCTTACACATGGAATCTAGAAACAAGATACAAATAAGCTTACAAGAGACTCAACAGACTTAGAAAACAAATCTATGGTTCCTGGCGGAGAAGGGATCATTACGGACTTTGCAATTCTGCTCAATGTTATGTGCCAGGATGGATGAGAGTGGGGTTTGGGGGAGAATGAATACACGTACATGTATGGCTGAATCCCTTTGCTGTTCACCTCAAACTATCACAACACTGTTAACTGGCTATATATACCCCAATACAAAATTTTTCTGGTGTTTAAAAAATAATAAAAATAATAATTCATTGGTTAAAAAAAAAAACAGTCTTTTCAACAAACAGTTCTGGGACAACTGGGTATCTAATTGTATTTAGACCTTTGTTCATATCACATACAACAATTAACTCAAAATGGATCATAGCTTTAATTCTAAAACTATAAAATTTCCAGAAAGAACACAGGAGGAAAATTAGTGTGATTTTGGGTTAGGCAAAGAAATCTTAGATGCTAAAAAGTACAATCCTTGAAGAAAAAACTTATCCAAAATAACTGGACTTCACCAAAACCAGACTTTTGTGCTTTAAGAGATACCATTAAAAAAAAAAAAAGTCAGAAAAATCAAAGACTTAAGAGAAAATATCTGTAAATCATGTAACAAAAAAAGAATGTACATTTAGAAACTAAGCAAAGAACTTGTACAACTCAATAATAAAAGCCCAATCAAAAATTCAGCAAAAGATCTGAAGACAGTTCAAAAATATATGCACATATGTAAAGTACATGAATAAAATCTTCAACATCATTAGTCACTACAAAAATACACATTTAAAACACTGAGATAATACTTCATAGCCACTAGAATGACTATAATGGAGGAAATAATGAAAAAAGACACTAACATTACCAAAGATGTGGATAAACTAGAAACTTCCTACATTGCTGGTGAGAATGTTAAATTCTACAGCCACTTTGGAAAACTGTAATCTCTCAAAGTTAAGCTTAAATTCACCATTTGATCCAGCAATTTCATGCAAAGGTTATCTACTCAAAAAAGAAAAAAAATTTTTTTAAAGAAACAAAAATATACGTCCACACAAAAACCTGCATATGAATGTTCATAGCAATATTATTCACAATAACCACAGAATGGAATAATTGAAGTATTCACCAACTATGAATGAACAAATAATTGTGATATATCCATACAACAGAACACTATACAGCAATGAAAAGGAACAAAATGCTGAAGTATAGTACAACACGGACATAGCTCAAAAATCTTAGGCTAATTGAAAGACAGATGCTAAAGACTACATATTGCATAATTCTATTTAAATTAACTATCCAGAAAAGATAGTTAATAAATCTGTAAAGAGGAAGCAAATTAGTGATTACCTGAGGCTTGGGGATATGAATGGGAACTAACTATAATTGAGGAAAAAAGGGATATTTTTAGCATGATGGAAATGTTCTTTGATGAGTTAGTGGTACAACTCGAAATCTACTAGAACTCATCAAATTATATATTTAAAAAAAGAATGTTATGCAGGCTCATTAAAGGTGTTCAACATCATTAATCATCAGGGAAATGCAAATCAAAACCACAATGATATCATATCACATGTCAGAATGGCTAGCATCAAAAACAACACAAATAACAAGGTTAGTGAGGATGTGGAAAAAAAGCATCCTCCTACACTGTTGCTGGGAATGTAAACTAGTGTAGTCACTGTTGAGAACAGTATAGGAGGTTCTCAAAAAACTAAAAATTGGACTACCACATGACTCAGCAACTCCATTCCTAGGAATATATCTGAAAAACAACACTAATTTGAAAAGATACATGCACCCTAATATTCAGAGAAGCATTAAGGACAAGTGCCAAGATAAGGAAGCAACTTAAGTGTCTGTCAATAGGTGAATGGGTAAAGAGGTGTGTATGTATATACACACATACATATAATGAAATACTACTCAGCCATAAAAAAAGAATGAAATTTTGCCATTTGCAACATGGATGGACTTCGAGAGTATTATGCTAAGTGAAATAAGTCATACAGCGAAAGACAGTACTGTAATGGTATCACTTATATGCAGAATCTTAAAACTACAACAAACTAATGAATACAACAAAAAGACAGCAGACTCACATATAGAACAAGTTAGTCTTAACTAGTGGGAGAGGAAAATATAGGGGTAAAGGATTAAGAGGTATAAACTATTATGTATTAAGTATATATTGTACAACCAGGGAATATAATCAATGCTTTATAATAACTACAAGTGCTGCATAACCTTTAAAAATTGTGAACCATTATAATGTACACCTGTGAAAGTCACTCAGTCGTGTCTGACTTTTTGCGACCCCATGGACTATACAGTCCACAGAATTCTCCTCCAGGGGTTTTCCCAACCCAGGGATCAAACCCAGGTCTCCTGCATTGCCGATGGATTCTTTACCACTAAGCCACCAGGGAAGCTACATCAGCTATACTTTAGAAAATAGGAAAAGAAAAAGGTGATGTTATGGCATACAAATTATTCAATAAAACTGTTGGAAAAAATGGAACCAAAGTACCACAAACACTAAAGTGATCACCACACTGTCTGGAAAATGCACATTTTCATAGAAAAGTGTCAAAAATTAAAATATAGCCAAATATATAATTTCCAAGTCAATGCAGAGAACAGAAAAAACAAAGTTTTTCTGAACAGTATTAAAGGGAGTTGTAGAGTTCGGGCATAGAAGGCAATAAAAAAACAGGGTAAAAAGAATGCCCAAAACAGCAGAGTATGTCACTGTGTACATATATAATATGCATATATGTCACATATATAATAATGTCTGTTGTTGTTCAGTTGCAAAGTTGGGTCCAACTCCTGGCAACCCTGCAGACAGTAGCCCGCCAGGCTCCCCTGTCCTTCACTAACTCCTGGAGCTTGCTCAAATTCATGTTCATCGAGTCAGTGATGCCATCTAACCATCTCACCCTCTGCTGCCCCCATTCACATAAAAAGGAATTTTTCAATGAAATATTGTTAAACTGATTCTTTTTACTTTTCTCCATCTTACATTCCTCTTTTATACATATGGCAAATCACTGAAACTTCACCTCCATTCCAAAAAGTCAAAATGAATTCTCTTCATGTTTAAAGTTTAAGAAACAAAGTTTTCCAACTCACAGTTTCTAAAAGGTGGCCTCATTATGAATAAACAAAATTATACAGATATACAGAGCACACATTTCCTTACTAGCCATGCACTCTTCTTTGAAAGGCAAAAAATTTAAACTTTTTAAAAAATGGGAAAAACGTATGACTCCAGAGCAAAGCTGCCTGCATTTTAAACCCCAATTCCATTACTTAGTAGTTCTATGGCTTAAAAATGTTGTTCAATCTCTCTGAGTTAGTTTCCTCATCTCTAAAATGGGGGAGGGGAGTGGGAGGAAAAGGATTGAAAAATAGTACCTACCTCTCCTGGTTGCTGTATTAAATGAAATAATTCACATAAAGTACACAGAAAATGCTTGACACAGTAAATGATCAAAATTACTTGATTCTTTACAATTCATTGGTTATTTAAGGGAACTGCAAAAACCTCCTCATATCCTAAACAACGTTCCTTTAAAATGAAATATAAATAACTGATAAAGCACTGTAAAATGTAAAAACTTGACAATATTGACCAATGGATTAAACATAAAACCATAAATATTTATTGTAGTTGAGGAATTCATTTAACAGGCATTTAACTGAAAGCCTATATACCACACACCGAAAGGATACACAGAAACTAGCATCCTTGATTAGCTGTTTCCTATGGAGGAGAAAAATAAATATAATGAGGTGTCTGTATTTTATAAAACTGGGAATATTCCAAATTACAGAAAGGCCTTATAAATTATTTGCATGACCAATTCCCTTCCCACCCCAAAATAAAAATATAGCAAAATGAGCATAATCACTACAAACCCTTAAATTCCCTTTAGGACATTATAGTGTCCCAAAGTTAATATTAAAGAATCACCAATAAAATGTAGATATGCAAGCAAATTTGTTAAAACCATGTCCTTGATAAGAGAACAACAAATACTTCACTTTACATACTTTTATCATATTTAAAAGAAATCATACAATAAAGACAGACCATTAATCCTACTTCTAGAAATCTACCCAGAAGATACTTCCAATGATACAAAATATGTATACGACAAAGTTATTCATTGCATCATTTGCAATTGCAAAATATCAGAAATCTAAATGCCTGTACACAGTAAAGTTGCTGAATAAACTGTTGTATCTACACAAAAAAGTATTACACCTCTGTTATCAATTAAAAAAAAAGAATGGGGCAGAAAGAGTGGAATGTTTATCTTCTCTGTATTTATCTTTTTATATAGCTGCGACCCTTAGAACCACATTAATGTTTCATGTACCCTTCACACACACCCCAAATAAACTATTAAACCCAACCACAATATGGGGAGAATCCAAACTGGAATACAAACACAGACAAATGAACCTAACCCTGTTACACAGGAAAGATCACAAAAAGGGAATGGGAAAGAAAAAACCTCAGAAAAATTTCTTGACTTAAAAAGAACCAAACATAAATAATGAAATATACTTCATAAATGTTTTTCTCCTGGGGATTATGGTTAACAGTCTGAAATTGTGTGTGTCAACAGTTGACCTTTGAACAACATGGGTGTGAACTTGCCTGTTCACTTACATGCTGGGTTTTTTTTTCCCCCTCTTCACAAGATCTGTACCACAGTACTATAGACAGCTGTAAAGTTATATGACAATTTTTGGACTGTGGGGAGAGTCAGCGCCCCAACCTCAGAGTTGTTCAAGGGTCAACTGTATTAGATATTTTAAAAATAAGCAAACACATTATATATAATAAAAGCTAGATTTCTCACTATTGAAGGAAGAAGTCATATATGAAAAAAAAACTAAAATGAACCCTGTGGTCTTATATTAAAATCAGGAAGTGTGTATAAACTTACATTTTTTTAATGTACACAAGCAGATAAATATATAGATATGTACATTAGTTAATAACAAAACTTCCTACACCTGCTAAAAGGGCTTGCTGCTGCTGCTAAGTTGCTTCAGTAGTGTCCAACTCTGCACGACCCCATAGACAGCAGCCTACCAGGCTCCTCCATCCCTGGGGTTCTCCAGGCAAGAACACTGGAGCGGGCTGCCATTTCCTTCTCCAGTGCACACACACATGCTAAGTCACTTCAGTCGTGCCCGACTCTGTGCGACCCTATGGACAGCAGCCACCAGGCTCCTCTGTCCACAGGATTCTCCAGGCAAGAATACTGAAGTGGGGTGCCATTTCCTTCTCCACTAAAAGGGCCTAGAAACAACAATATCAAAATGGTAACATACACACCTACATGAGAAGATGTCGATTTTTAAACACTATTGTCCAACAAAAGGATCAAGGGCTCTTTGGAGAAGTGGTTACTCCTCTAAGGCTGGGGCAGGAAAAAGACAAGATACGCCTATAACATTTTGTGACTTCAGTGTTCAAAAAGAGATGGAGACTTGTTGAAAGAATTCAGGAGCCAACTCAAAGGAGTTCCTAAAGGTCAAAGGTAGAAAATTCGAGCAAACAAAATAATGATAATTGGATTTTGACTCATAGAACAGAATATCCAAGTCCATACTGATACAAAGAAATGAATTAACAAATGGAACGGGGGTCAGGGAGGTGAATGACAGGTTTTCATCACAAAAGAATTCCAAGAAATAAATGTTGAAAGAAAGGGCAAAACAGAAAACCACCATTAGGCAAATATCACAGTAATAACGCTGAATGCAAAGTTGGTGAAATTGAAATAAGATCTGCAGATTAGTTAATAGTATTGTGCTAAAGTGAATTTCCTGGTTGTAATAATTGTATTTTGGCCATACAAGATGAAATGACTTTAGGAGAAGCTAGATAAGGGGGTATATGGAAAATCTACTATTTTTTGCCAATTTTTCTGTAGATTTAAAATTAGTTCAAAATTAAAAGTTAAAAAAAAAATTCAGTCTGTTCTATTTTACAATGATTTTAAAGAGAACACTTAAGACCAATTTCATTTTATCATATTGAATACTGAATTTAATATAAAAAATAAAGGTATATGGTTAAGTTACAATTTGAAACTGTTTTAAGACTGAAGCTATGAAAGGGGGCAACACTACTTCAATTCGGTCTTCAGCAGAAAATCTAACACTTCTTTGTTTCTACTACCGTTTTGTTTCATGATGGAAAACATCTACTTGCAAGAAGAAATGTAAACTACAAAAACAACAACAGGCTCAAGATGAAGTTGAAGAACATGAAAAATTATTTAATGACAGTATTCTTGAAATTACATGTCTGTAAAGAACACCACAGTAATCCCATAATGAAGTCTGTTTCTGGGGGAAAATCAGAGAAAGGCTCACCTGACAAGCAGTTGGAACTATGGGCTCTTTTGTGTGTATGGGATTATACTCTTGGTTATTTTCTTTTTTGTGGGGGATGGGCTGAGAGAAAAAGTTTTCAACTAAAAATATATACAGTTAACCAAAATTTACTAAAGGAAAAAAATCTACATTTTTAGGCAATCTTTTAAAATCAGCCCTCTGTTCTGCATTATCCATTAACTTGTGGGGATTCAGGCTCATCCCCTTATTATGAAGATACATATTCATAAAATTTTTACAGTTGTGCTGCTCTAGTTACAAATAGCTTCTACTTTTCTAGGACATAATTTCACTTTGTTTAAGCAGGAATTCATTAAAGAAGCTATAAATAACCTTTAAATATTTAGCCATGAATAGAGGGTGGACTGGCATTGATGGCTATTTTAGTACTAATGCAGAATGCTTTTTAAAAGCTACATTTTTAGCATGCATCAAGCTAATGATTAACACTTCCAAGTGTAATTTTCAATGTTAGAATAAATTTCTCTTTATTTTAAGGAGTTCTGCCAAACGTAAGTATGTTATTCAATTATTTACTAGTAGGAAAGTAGCCTTAAAGAATGAAAATGTTCAGAATGTTAAAACATAAAATTCCTCATTTAAGGAAATTTACTTATTTATTTCTATCATCTAGACAACCTTTCCTTCTCTCCCAAAACAAAATGCCACTTAAAACCGCATACCCTAGGGGAGAACTGCCTAAGGAATTGTAAGAATTCAAGGAACCACTCACTGTATGGTGCACATAGCATATACATGAAAGACACTCCTATATTGAATTCTGAATCATAAAGTTCACAACATTTTAGAGACCAAGTTTCATAAAATTTTTACTTAAAAAAATACAAACAAAAAACGTTTTACAAAATACCGTTCTTTCAATCAAAGCAACTTTCTGTTGGGTACATGTAGCTTTCTACCGTAGAGATTATCGAATAACAGTCAGTCAAACGGGGACAGATTTTTTAAATAGCCACCTAGCTGCAAAACCTACAAGAAGTAGATCTTTTTTTAAAGTGCCTTAAAAAGGTAAAGCAAGTAATATAATTGTTGAATCTATTTGAAATTTTAAAAGTTTCTTTAAAATGATCCATATGGTGTGCACAATATTGCAGCTGGAACAAAACTGCCAGTATTTAGTTTGAAACACAAAACAACACATATGAACAGCATTCTCTGAAAAATAATTCAAAATGCTGCCACTGTATGACACGGCAAACCTAAACAAGAGTGCTGATGGTATTCAGAGAATTAACAAAACAAGCTGAATATTAGAGTATTTAAATATTTACTTTGATTTCTTTTTAATACCACTGATAAGAGTAAGAGAACTTGCTGCCAAATTTACTCAGGATGCCTTATTTCAAATTACATGTAGCATATTTTGCTATACATTTTCTAAACAATTGCAAAACTAGGTTTTAGGATGTAAACTCCCATTTCCTAGGCAGGCCCTAGTTTTTCTGCTGCAATCTGGCAGCTTTGAACTTTGAAACCCTCTTTGTAGTTCCTTCTGATACTTCTGACAGAACTTCTTTTCGTTCTGGTATGGTGGGTAGCACAGGATGAGCCATGGCTGGGTGTGGTGTTATGGAGGGTGACAAAAACTCTTTTTCTATTACAGTTCCAGAAAAAGCCTAGAAGACAAAAAAAATCAAGATTATGGTAACAAAACACAAATAAGATGCCCACAAAATCTTTATCCTGCATTGCACTGCCAATCAGACATTTCTTTTCATAAGATTTTCTGATACACAAAACTACAACATCAAAATACAAATTGCTCACAGAAATCAAGTACCATTAAAAAAGTATCTTAATTACACCACCAAATATAAGTTGATGTTTAACAGTACATGTGTAAGAAAACAAAATGTAAAAAACAGGTTCATATGGGATTTTTAAAAAATGGGTAAATAAAAGGTCCTCAACTTTCATGCATTCATTCCATTTATATCCAGACCATGCTGTGAAAAATAATGTATTAAAATTAAAAATTCTATTAGAGTGTCAAACATCAACTGATGAATAAGCTATCCTATGGTGGCCATGCTGCCTGCAAGCCTACAACCTAGTCTCAGTAGCAGTGACATCTCTTAGGTGGTGCCCATTTATGCAATTATTTGATAATTTTATTGCATCTTGCCTCAATTTTGAGATTAGTGGAAACAGAAAATTAAAAGTGCTGGTGCTAGTGGAAATAATTATCTATCTCAAATTTTAATGGAATAAATTCAATAATGAAATCAAGACACCACAAAAATTATTCTTTAATTTCAACCCCCTTATTTGCTGGAATTTTTTTTTTTGGTCTACTGTAGTGTACATATAATGTGTACAAAATATATATATTAATGTATATACTGTGTACAAAATGATGGAAATAAAACCAAAGATAGGTCTTTTCTATATCTCTTTAGGGAGGGATCCATCAAAATCAAGTTGATATGTTTTTTTTTTAAAGACTTCTAGTATTTGGAATCTCCTTACTTTCATCTTCTAAAAACTCATTATGTACAAACTTAAATTTGACATGCAAACTGTCAAGTGTATTTTGTTTCCCTTTGTCTACCAAGAGTACAAATCAGTTAAGACACTGTATCACTTGAGCAGTTTTAAAAGCCAATCTGCTCCAGCCTGCCCAACCAAAGGAGACCCAAGAATGCCCTGACCCTCCCACAGTACTGGGAGACCCTGTGTGGAGTCCAGTTTTTTAAAAGGAATTCACAGCCTACTTTTCTAAAAACTCTATTTTATCATGATGAGTACCAAAGCCTTCTTATTATACAAAAAATGCTCTTGAAAAAGAATATTTTAACATTTAAATATATGGAAAAATATCTTTCAAAGTACTTGCCATAAACATGAACTATTTATTTTGATGTTAAAAAATTTATAGCATCTAGATGCTAACTACAACAGTTCAATACAAAACGCAAAGCTATTAAATAGTATGAAATGAAAATAAACTCTAGATTTGAGTTCTAACTATATCATGATACATTAACTCCTTACTAAAACCTAATTTTCAGATACTTAAAAACAGCAAAAGTCTATCACTTGTTTTTCTAACAGTATGGAAGACAATTAAACAAGATACTCTCCAGGTCAAATGAGATAATTCTATTAGGAAAAGGAAAGGAGAACATTCTTATCATACAAACTCTACCTAAATATTAATGATCTCTCCATCGCCAATTACTATTTAGTACAATTAGTACCACCTAGGGACACTTAGCACAAGCAATGGACGTTTTACGTATGTTTACTCATATATAAATATTTTAATATGTATCTGCTGTATACTCAAATGGGTATATCAGTTTGATAAGGGCCTGAGTTCCCCAGTCTTCCCAAATACTTTTTAAATTAAAATCTGAAATACCCACTACACACAGGAATAAAAAAATCAAGTGTGGGTGTAATGGAAACCATACCATTCTCATCTTGCTATCTCCCAATATCACTCTTTCCCCATACACCAAACTGTGTGTAACACGGTGGGTAAGTGTATGTGTGCACTCATTTTTCTGAGGAGAGGATCTATAGCTCTCACTAGACTGTAAAATGGATTCACTGGCACAAGCCAAAATACAGAAAAACTATAGATAATTATCTATCACACGTACTTACGTACTTATTTTGTTCTTTAACTCTACCAAAGTATTTAAAAGAGAAAAGTGTAATCTGTTGGGCCTCCCCAGTGCCTCAGCAGTAAAGAATCCGCCTGCCATGCAGGAGACGCAGGTCCGTCCCGGGTCGGGAAGATCTGCTAGAGGAGAAAATGGCAACCCGCTCCAGTTTTCTTGCCACTAAAATCCCATGGACAGAGGGGCCTGGCGGCTACAGTCCAGGGGGTCGCAAAGAGTCAGACACCGCTGAGGGACTGAGTGGGCACACAACCTTGCACATAACCTGCTACTTGAACTATTTTAATTTTATAACATTAGCTTTAAGTCTAGTCTAGTGGAATTTATTTTTTTTTTTTACAAATATTTTGTTTATTTTAATGAAGCTGGTACAGACACTGTCCATTTAAAACCCATATCCCAGGCCAAAAAGTACAAATAAAGTCAAAAAGAGCAGTGTTCTGTTGTATACACTTCTGCATGAATAACTTTAACTGCTAATGAAAATTAGATCTTTTCTGGGATCTTCTGACAAGATTTTTCTTTCATCTTAAAAATGCTTTCTCTTCAGTGAAGCCAATGGAGTTAGTCATTATTCTCTGTCATTTTGACTCCAACAGGATATTCCTCTTCTTTTGGTCCAGACCCTCAGATTTTAAAAGTAGCTTCAAGTTAAGGAAAGGTCATTTTTCCACAGTTCTGTTTTCCGAAAAACTTCCATCTCCCACTGAAAGTCATAGTCCAGGAGTGAAGCAATCACATGCTTAGTACTTCAGGGCCAATTTGAAAGTCATTAGGAACACTTGCATTAGTTGATCTTATTTATCACAAGCCTGCAAATGCACAGTCCTGGAAAAGGCGGGCTCTCTATGCACACGCGTAATTTTTAAAAAGGAGAGAATGATATGAAGGGGGCTGAGGTTTGATCACCAAAAATCAGCACAATAATGGATAATGGGCACTAGAATTCAAATTACCAGATGTTTTAAAGAGATGGGGTGCCAGTTTTCAATTCTGTTTTGAACACATTACAAAAGAACCATTTTTAAAAATAAAAAAGGATTAAGGGGAAAGAAAAAAAATTAAAAGAATATCTAAACCGTTGAATGACCCCCTGTTTGTTCCTGATAAACTTCAATCACATCTTCTTCCTCCATTCCCAGTTCTTTTGGAGTGTGATTATCAGCAATTCTCTGACCTTCAAAGAGAAACCTGAGTGAATTCATGGGAACTCCCTGTCTTTGACAGTATGATTCTTTGAGTTTCTTGAGATGTGTCGTCATTTTCACTTTGAAGTGAATCTCACTGCTATCCTGTCCAATGACTTTGAGTTTAATATATTCTCCTTCTTTATTCCCCAAGTCCTCGGTTGACAGTTTTGCTTCCTGGTCAGACATGGTGACGGTGGCTTCCCCCGGGGTCTCCGCACACCAGCGGCCTCCGGTAAGTAAAACCTCGCTCCGGGGTTTACAAATCCGTCTCTCTAACCTACAGCACAACACCGCGGCTGTGGAATTTATTTTTAAAAAGCTGCTAAATAATTTTCTAGCCATGAGACTTCCCTAGCGGTGCAGTGGTTAAGACTCCAGGCTTCCACTGCAGGGGACATGGCTTGGATTCCTGGTTGGAGAACTAAGATCCCACAAGTTGCACAGTGTGGCCAAAAACAAACAATTTTCTAACCAAAAATGAAATACATATTCTAATTAAGATACATTAAAATTTCTACTTCACAGAAATAGAACTTCAAGAGTGGTAATACTTTATTACCAAAAAACTTCTAATTATTCTATTTTAATACCTATACTGTTTTTGCTAAGGACTGTGTGCCAAGTTGCTCCAGTCGTGTCCCACTCTTTGCAACCCCATAAATTGCAAATGGGAGAAATCTGCCCATGGGATTCTCCAGGAAAGAATACTAGAGTTGCTAAGGACTTTTATGAATTATTAATTACCAAAAAATTACGATTAATTAGGCTCTATGACTTCTGAGACTAAATATATGTATGAACCAAAGAAGCTAAAAGATAAACAATGCCATTACCCTGTCAATTAATGTCAATAAATAAATATACAAAATAAAATAACTTAAAGACAATAAGATTAATGACTGATTCATAAACCATACCTGGAAGATACAGCAGCTGCAATTTTTTAAGTCTTTTCAACTCCCAAAATAACTATGTGAAAATGGGGGAAAGAAATTGCATATTCCTTTGAAATGGAGCTACCACTACCATTTTAACTCTCAAAGATACTATATGAAATAAAGAATTAAAGATATACACAAACCTCAGGTGTTACTGATAAAGGCAAAAGTTTCTTTTGATGATTTTCTTGTTGTTCCTCTTCCAAAATGCTCTCACTAGCATCACTACAAGTGGCCTCTTCACAGCTAACGCTTCTCAAAACTCCCCGTCTATCATCAAAATCAGCAGCACTACTTTCACTGGTATCACTGCAAACACTGTTCTCTCTACTTCGAGACTTCAGGATTGACTTACGAGGGACATATTCTCCATTCACGATATCAACAAAGACTCTATAATACAAAAATTATTTATTATATATATACTCTAGTTAACATAAAATGGGATAAATTCATAATGATTTTTTAAAAAGTCTTTTCTGGAAATTAATTAAAAACATTTTATTTTATTCAAACATATCCAAAATTTTTACCATCACAATAATTTTATAGCCTCAAATGACATTTTTATATTATCTATATTTTTAAAAGTATAATTTTTTGACCCAATAAAATACAGCAGTTTATTTATAAGCATGTTCTGGGTGATAGCAGCTTGATTGTTTTGTCAAAAATGTACATATATTTTCGAAGTCATTTAGCAATTTTCACTATTTTACAAATAAAGGTCATGAAAATAGTAGATATTTTCAAACGACAGCTTTCTCAGCAAACATTACAACAAAAAATTGAAAGAGCGTATGTAGATTCTGTGAAAAGGTAAACCATGCCAAAGTTGTGGTAGCAAAGTGCTGCCCCCAGCACACCAGAAACACAAACTTTCATTTCTAAAGTTGACATACAACAATTTTTGACCAGATTGGGAATGTTTTAAAAGCACTAGTAAAGGGGAAATACAAAAAAACTGAGCAATATTCTACTTGCTTTGAACTGGGAAGCTGTGTTGGGGCTCAGCAGCTTCTGTGAGAGCCTTTAAAACACAAAGCTAACTCTATCAAAACACCTCACTTTCCAGTGAGAGACTTCTGTGTTACAAGCAACCTTTTCCTGTAAATACTCAGTTGCAAAAAGGGAGAAAGGAAGAGCATACTGCTCCACTGTCTATGAATACCACTCACCTGTAAATGTCAGCAGGAGTCCTGATCATAGGCAGCTCTTGGGGAGAATGACCACTGCCAGAACTGTTCTTTCGCTTACGCTTGGCTTCTTCTTTTTTTTCACTGAATTTTAAGGTGGTATTTTTTCCAGTATTTATACGGACCTAAAAATTTCACAGCAAAAAAAAAAAATCACTATCCTTTTGAGAAATCAAGGCCAAAACTAAAACCAATAAACCCTACAATTAAAGAAATAACAGTAATATAGGCAGTTTACATATTGTGACACTGAAATAAGGTGCATTATCAGTTCAGACCTAAAAAGTCCTGACTTCATCATACTTCTACAGCATTACTTCTTGAATCAGGGGTCTCCAACCCCTGGGCCATGGACTGGTATCAGTTTGTGGCCTGCTAGGAGCTGGGCTGCACAGTAGGAGATAAGCAGCAGGCGAGCTTCATCTGTATTTATAGCTGCTCCCCATCACTCACAATACTTCCTGAGCTTGGCTTCCTGTCTTATCAGCAGCAGCATAATAAACGTAATGCACTTAAATCATCCCCAAATCATTCCCCCCAATCCTGCCCCATCCACGGAAAAACCATCTTCCATGAAACCAGTCCCTGGTGCCAAAAAAGGTTGGGGACTAGTTTTAAATGACCAATTCTAGTCATCAGCAACTATTATTACACAAAAAGCAAAATACATACATACTAAATGCTAGATTATTATAAGCTTTCACATCACCCATTACTTTGATATAAGTTTTTGGCTTAAATTATGCATTTCAAAACAAAGAGCACAATTAACCAAAATAAATATTCAGTAAGAATATAAAATTTAAGTCATAAAAACAATGAGATAATGCTTAACTATTTAAAATTTTTAAATACCTCTAATTTTTAAAACTTTTAGGATCAAAAAAATAAAATCAAAGCTATTCAGGATTAACACATTCTTCTTCTATCCCTACTCGGCATTTATACCATCTTTCCATATTAATGACTGTTCTTCCCACCACATTCCTGCAAATATAATTTATTCTTCCTGCTTTATCTAAATGAAAACTTAAAGCTTGAAAAGAAAATCACAAAACAAAATTTGTTTTTCTGGTAATAGGTCAATTTTTTCCAAAGAATTCACAAGATGCTCTTTTAGTCTGAAGTATGAGAATATATATTTTAAAAAACCATATAATTATTTCACTTCACATTAGAGTAGGGAACACTTTACAGGACCTAAGAAATAGTAAATATGTTTTCAATATGTTTCATTAAATAATAATCACAAGCACTTAAGACTGATAACCACAGACCGTTAACTTTAATACAGGCAATCCCTACCTTATAGCTCAAAAAAAAAAGAAAAAAAGAAAAGCAATAAATTAAGACAAAAGAGTCCCTGTTTTATTACTAACTCACTCTATGGTCTTCTATGCCTCAAGTTTCCTTGAGAAAGACAAATTAGAAAGATGAAATTCCCGGTGGCTCCTTAGAGCAGTATTATGAGGCCAAGAGAGCAAGGGAATGAGTTTAACGTCCTTCCTTCACTGAGATCCAACCTGCTTTGATCTGGGATTTTAAAACTGGGGATTCTACAATAAGTAAAGAGGGAACAAAAAGTCTTTTGATACTAAGAAAAGCTGTATTAGAAGCTCTTGCTCTAGTAACCCCAGCTCAGAACACCAAAACTCTATAAAGTCCTAAATACCCAGAGATGCTTATATTTACTTTGTGAGAAATGGAACTAATGTTTATCTCCTGATAAATTTTTCCTTTTTGCTCGTCATGCTCCTATTCATTATATACTCACACAGAAACAACCTGATATAATTAAAATTTTAACTAAGGCCAGTTACTTTCATCATAAATATACTCAAATATTCATCTGATCTCCTTCCTGACCACCAAATTTCAAACTGTATTGTGGCTTCAAGAGAACAACAGACAAATACCAGCTAACTATCTAGACTTTTTTCTTTTTCTCTTTCAGATAAAACTGGTCATAACAAGAGGCAAAAGATGGTTTCTTATTTGGCACTATCAACAATATTAATCCCTGTTAATACTGTTCTTTTAAAGAGCATTGTAGATGACCATTAATATTCAAATCATATGAAAAAAATCAGTTAAGTTAAAAAGTATACAAACCCTCTTAGGTTCAACAGTATGAGAAAAATATATTGTTGGTATAGAATTATCTTCGACCCCTAAGGTATCATGGTCATTTTCATTATCACCATCATCATCATTATCATCATCATCATCTTCATTACTGTGGTAAGAATTTGAACCATTCACTGAATAGTTCAATGGACTATTCACTTGACCATTGAAGAGTTCTGAATTTGTAAGACTGTTATAACAATTGCTGAGGGCGAGAGAGTCTGTTACTTGATGAATCATATTCACATTTATGTTCTGATCTTCCTTTTCCTCTTCAGAGGACATATCTTCTCCATTTGCAATCACAGTATCAGGCTTACTATTAATAGTAAAGAAAAAGAAAACAAGGTCAAACAAACACATTAGAATTTTTTTCAGCTAATTTCAATGGGTAAAAAATAAGTTTTTGCATAGGATATTTTTAAACTAGATTTCTAGGTTAATAAAAATGTTTTGAAATGAATGAAAAAATGGTTTCTATGCTAATTCTATACTATAGCTATTCAAACATAAGTAGAGCATATTTTTATCTTTGCAAGGAAGATATTGGCCATATAAAATTAACTACAATAAAAATAATACAATCATAAATTAGCACAAAATTCAGAGAATGTTCTCAATTTGAAGACCAGAAATTACAGCCACAGAATTGTAACATTTTCTATTTTCATAATCAAAATACTTCATAAGCATGTATTGTTATAATTTCTAAAATAAGATTTCTACATATGTACATGAGTTATACACATACATACACATTTCCCATGCTTCATTCTACAAAGAATTTGAGGGCCTTATAAAAATAACAAAACCAGAAATGCAACAGAATGGAAACAACATCATGCAAAAGTTGAAAAAGAATCACAAGGAAGAAAATCAAGATTCAAAACTGATTTACAAAAATGAAACAGTATCAGTTAATTAAAAAGACCTAAGTATAGGCGAAATTGTAGTGAAAAAAATATTCTTTGTGTCTTATTTTTCACAGTAACTAACTCTGCATATCAGTTAAGTAAAATAATATAGCAACTTCTATAGTAACACCTTTCACTAAGCACTCTGCCAGTTCTGAGTGAGTGCTAATGTGCATTTCAAACAGCAACTGGGTCAAGTTTTTCATACTTATAACTACTTGACCAGATTACAAATTTTGTTGTTTAGTTGCTAAGTCATGTCAGACTCCTTTGCAACTTCATGGACTATAGCCCACCAGGCTCCTCTGACCCTGGGATTCTCCAAGCAAGAATACTGGAGTGAGGTGCCATTTCCTTCTCCAGGGGATCTTCTCGACCCACGGATCAAACCTGCATCTCCTGCTTTGCAGGCAGATTCTTTACCACTGAGCCACCAGGGAAGCCCAGATTACAAACTACTTGCCCAATAAGCAAAAAAGTTAGCAAATGAAAGCAAGGATAAATACTTTATAGCCACAAACTTAAACTGAATGCATACTTTTCTTTTTAACAAGTCATTCAAACATACTACATTATCTTGACTACAGTAAAAAACATTTAAAATGTTAAAGTATCCATAATTATAAATATCTGGTATATCTTAATTTATTATATAAAATACGGCTAAAGTCTTATAATAAGAAACAGGTATATTGATTTTAAGTATTTCTATTACACACATATGTATGGGGCATGTGTATGAATGAACATATAAACCTAAAGGAAAATATTCTAGAGAATTAATATTTGCCTTAGAGTGGTAGGGTTATTGATATTTTAGTATAACATGCTTTTCTGTATTTTATTCAAGGGGCACATATTTTATAAGGAAATGTGTGTAAGGAAATTTGTCATTAGGTACCTATCAGTATCAATTTCACCCAGCAATTCTTCTTGTCTCTCTAGTTCTTCAAGTCGATCCCACAGCTCCTTATCAGCAAGCAGATCCTTGGATTTTAGATCATTTGCAAATTCTGCTTCAAAAATATCTGAAGTTTTTGGTTTGGAGTGAGGTTTATGAGCAATTCGGTGTTTTGCTATTAAAAAAAAAAGGACATGGCCATTAACAGCCAATTTTTAAAAGGCACAAACCTAGACATAATGAGACTTTCTTTTGAGGTGAGGAGGATGTTGAGAAAGAGCAAGACATGATTTTTAAGCCGAACAGTAGAGTTCCAAGGATGTATGACTTAGGATCCTGTTTAGTTCAAGGACCAAGCAGTGCCAGCATCCCTGGAGAACACTTCACAAATGCAGGCTCTCAGGGCCTCCCCAAACCTGCTGAATCAGAATCTGTATTTTAACCATAGCCCCAGAGTATTCACATGCACATTAAAGACTATAAAGAACTGCCTGAAAGCTTCAAAAATGCATAAGCAGAAATGGTCACAATGCACTCTAGTTATAACACAAAATTCAACACAAGTAATATCCATCTCCCATCCTTACTCAAGAGAATTTAGTTACTAAAGTAACACATAAAAGCCTTGTCAGAGGATACTTTCAACTCTAAGGCACTGCCAGACACAAATACCCTAGGAGAAATCTATGGAGCCTAATCCTTGGAAAATTCTACTATAATTTTATATATGAGTATTTCTAGCTTTTAAATTGCTTCCTCTTATTTATAATCCTCATGTGAGGTAGGAGATGGATAAAATCAGAATTCACATCCACCTGCTTTTCATTTGAAAAAAATAATCTTTTAAAAAAGCAAATTAGAGCTCTGAAAAATGGGAGGAAGTCTACAATGCTGTTATGTGACATGGTGCTAACAGATGACCTCCATCATATATTCAAATTTACAGAACTGTTCTCTAAACTTGGAAATATCAAAATTACATTTCATAGCCTATTCTTTATTACCAGTATTGATAAAAGAGTATTAACAAGCTTTATGTTTCAAACTTATAAATTACATACTGACAAATCTTTCAACTGTCACCACAAAAATCTTAAGTTGTTTTTCAACTCCAACTTAGATGTATGTCTGTTTTATTTCACCTTCCAAAGCCACATACTACTATATAACCTGTGTGGCTAGAACATAGCTTCTAAAATCACCTATTTCAACTAACGAGTTCTCTTCAGAGTTAATTACTAAAATATGAACTATCATAACCAAACTAAATGTTAAAAGTCTTCTACAGTGGTAAATTATAAACCATTTCTGTTAATGGTTTAACTTTAATTTTAAACTTTAAAAACTTTCATGACTAGAACACTTTACAGCAGAACCGAGGACCACTGCCTTTATAGAAATAAACCTATACACACAACTGATCTTCAATTCAGCAAGAGAAAATTATTATATGAACCTGTCAACAACCTTTGTATGGCAAGGCCCAGCACGCAACATAAAATGAATGGCTAAAACATGCTTAGATTATACTTACTCCCAAGGTCAAAGTTCAAATTGGGAACAGTTCCATGAATATACATTATCTAAGCTTCAGATGTTTGGAGCATTAAATAACTTTGAAAAAGTCATGTGAACTCATCACTTAAGTACATCAGTCAGAAATCAAGTTTTTCATCAAAAAGTTATCCATTGATGTGTTTTATTAAAAATATATATAAATATATACCAATTTTACATAATTATAAAATGGATAAACAGACCAAATTCTTGCATT
>ML664203.1:1656149-1666604 GCA_007570785.1 Antilocapra americana
ACCAATGCATTTAAGATATACATCATTGAAGATACTAAAGGATACACATACTGCCTCATAAGATAAATCACAAAAGCTTCTTACCAGCCATATCGTATTATCTGCAATACATATTCCACATTCACTTGTTTTTTCAAATGCCCAATTTTCATCAGAAAATCTAAAAGCATACAGTAAAAAGGAAAATATAGTCCATTCCAAAGAACAAAATAAATTTCCAGAAACTCCCTGAAGAAACACAGGCATCAGATATAGGAGAACAAGACTTTAAAACAAGTGCCTATGTATATGCTCAAACAGCTAAAGAGAAATACAAAGAACTAAAGTAAATTTTAAAAACAATACATGAAGTAAGTGAGAACATCCACAAAGTGATAGAAATTATAAACAAACTCTGGAGTTGAAAAATATAATAACTAAATTCAAAAATTCACTAGAGGGTCAACAACATATTTGAACAAGCAGAAGAAAATCAGGATCAGTGAACTCAAAAGATTAGACATTTGAAATCATCAAGTCTAATGAATAGAAGAAAGAAAAAGAATGAAGAAAGTGAACTGAGCCTAAGGGATTCATGGGACATACCAAATAGATTGATACGTACATTAAGGAAGTCTCAAGAAGAAGAAGAGAAAGTGGCAAAGGGATTATCTGAAGAAATAATGACTGCCAAACAAATTCTAAATTTTCCCAAAGATCAACAAATCCAAAAAGCTCAACTAATTCCAGGTAGAATAAACCCAGAGACCCACACATATATAATCAAACTTCTGAAAGACACAGAATCTTCAAAACAGCAAAAAAAAAAAAAAGAAAGAAAATCATCATAAAAGATCCTCAATAAGAATATAAGCAGAATTCTCAATAGAAACTTTGAAAGTAAGAATTCCAGTAGGCTTAAAATGCTGAGAGAAAAAACTCTCAATTGTGAATCCCACATTCATCAAAACTGTCCTTCACATATGAAGAGTAAATTAAGACATTTCCAAATAAACAAAAGCTGAAGGAGTTCCTTATTGTTATACCTGCCCTACAGGAAAAACTTAAGGGAATTCTTCAGTTGAAATAAAAGGACACTAGACAATAACCAGAAGCTATATGCCTCTGGGAAAGGCAAACATGGCAAAAATTAAAAATAGTACAACTGTCATTATGGTTTGTAACTCCACTTTTTATTTGCTTCAGTATGTAAAAGAGAAGTGCATTAAAAAATCACTATAAATCTGTTAATAGGTATACAATATAAAGATACGATTTGTGACTGATAATATAAAGGAGGAACAGAGCTATACAGAAAAGTTTTTCTAAGTGATTTAAGTTAGAAAGTGAAAGTGAAAATCGCTCGGTCGTGTCTGACTCTTCGCAACCCCATGGACTATATTAGTCCATGGAATTCTCCAGGCCAGAATACTGGACTGGGTAAGCCTTTCCCATCTCCAGGGGATCTTCCCTACCCAGGGATCAAACCCAGGTCTCCCGCATTGTAGGCAGATTCTTTACCAGCTGAGCCACCAAGGAAGCCCAAAGTGAAAGTGAAAGTTGCTCAGTCATGTCTGACTTTGCAACCCCATAGACTATACAGCCCATGGAATTCTCCAGGCCAGAATATTGGGGGATTGAAGTTAAGTTGGAACCAATTCAAAATACACTGTTACAACTTTACAATGTTGTAATCTCCGTAGTAACTACAAACAAAATAGTTATAAACCATTAACAAAGGAAATGAGAAAGGGGGTCAAAACACATTACCACAAAGAAAAAAACCCAACTAAACACACAGGAAGGCAATAATGAAGGAAATGAGATATACAAAAGCTGTACAAAAGACATAACAAAAAATAATAAAATGGCAATACTCTAAAATTACTGTAAATGTAAATGCATTCAACTACAATAGAGTAGGAAGGTACAGATTAGGACAATGGACTGGAAAAAAGATCAACTATATGATGTCAACAAGATACTCATTTTACTTCTCAGAGGATATATAGGTTGAAAGCAAAAAGGATAAAAAGATATTTCAGGCAAACAGTAGTAAGAGAGAACTAGAGTGGCTACACATATTGTCTCCTATTAGATATGAAGTAAAAATTAAAGTTACAGCAGACAAAGGGTATTTTACACTGATAAAAGATTCAGTCTATCAAGAATACAATTATATACTTAGGAATAAATATCACCAAGGAACTCCAAGCCTTACATGCTGAGAATTACAAAACAATAAAGGAAACAGAATGAGTCAAAGAAATGGAAAGATAACCCAGGCTTTTGGATCGAAAGAATATTAATATTGTTAAAATGACCATGCTACCCAAAGCAAGATTTCATGCAATCCCTATCAAATTGCTTACGATGTTTTTGACAGAACTAGAACAAATAATCCTAAATTTTGTACTGAAACACAAAAAGACCCAGAATTGCCAAAGAAATCCTGAGGAAAAGGAACCAAACAGAAAGTATAACTTCTTCCAGTCTTCAGACAATACTGCAAAGCTACAGGAACTTCCCTGTCAATCCAGTGGTTAAGATACCATACTTCTACTACAGGCAGCATGGGTTCAGTCCCCGGTCAGGGAACTAAGATCCACATACCGTGTAGCCAAAGAAAAATAAAAATAAGAAAGTAAGAAGAGATGCTTCCAAATTATCATTTAAAAAAAAAAAATACAAAGCTACAATAATCAAAACAGTGTGGTACTGGCACAAAAATAGACATATGGATCAATGGATAGCAAAGAGAATCCAGAAATAAATCTACATACTTATCGCCAAATAATCTTCAACAAAGGAGGCAACAATACACAGTGGGAAAAATACAAGTCTCTTCAGCAAGTGGTGCTGGAAAAAGTTGGACAGCAGCATGCAAATCAATGAATTCAGAACACACCCTCACACCATACATACAAATAAACTCAAAATGGCTTAAAGACTTAAAGGTAAGACATGATACCATAAAACTCTTAGAAGCTTTAAACATAGGTAAACATTCCCTGACATAAAATTGTAACAATGTTTTCTTAGGTCAGTCTCCCAAAATAACAGAAATAAAAAAGCAAAAGTAAATATATGGGACCTAATTAAATTTATAAGTTTTACACAACAAAGGAAATCATAAATAAAACAAAAAGACGACCTACAGATTGGGAGAAAACATTTGCAAATTATGTAACCAACAAGGGCTTAATTCCCAAAATATACAACCTGCTCATACAACTCAATTAAAAATAATAATAATAACCCAATGAAAAAACAGGCTGAAAACCTAAACAGGCATTTCTCCAAAGAAGACATGCAGATGGCCAACAGGCACATGAAAAGATGCTCATCATCACTAATTATTAGAGAAATGCAAATCAAAACCACAATGAAGTACCATCCTCACACCAGTCAGAATGGCCATCATCAAGAAGTCTACAAATAACAAATGCTGGAGGGGATGTGGAGAAAAAGAAAGCCTCCTACACTGTTGGTGGGAACTCAAAACTGATGCAGCCACTATGGAAAACAGTATGGAGGTTCCTCAAAAAAACGAAAACCAGGGCTGCCATATGATCCAGCAATCCCACTTCTGGACACACATCTAGACAAAACTATAACTGGGAAAAAATACATGCACCCCTAAATTCATAGCAGCACTATTTATACTACCAAGACATGGAAACAACCTAAATGTCAATGGACAGATAAATGGATTAAAAGGTATGAATATATAATGGAATATTACTCAGCTATAAAAAGAATGAAATAATGCCATTTGCAGCGACATGGATGGACTAAGAGATCGTCATACTTAAGAAATCAAAGAAAGAAACAGAACGACAAATACCACACGCTATCACTTATATGTAGAGTCTAAACTAAGACACACATGAATGTAGCTACAAAATAGAAACAGACTCACAGATATAGAGAACAGACTTGTGGTTGCCAAGGGAGAGGGAAAGTGCAGGAGGAAAGGATTTGGAGCTTGGGATTAGCAGATGCAAGCTATTATATACTGGACGGATAAACAACAAGGTCCTGCTGTACAGCACACGGACCTATATTCAGTATCCTGTGATAAACCATAATGGGAAAGAATATATGTATGTATAACTGAATCACTCTGCTGTGAAATAAAAACTAATACTTATAAATCAACTATATGTCAATAAAATTTAAAAATATACAATTATAAAAAATACACACACCTAACAACAGAGCCTCAAATATATGAAGCAAAAAATGACACAGTTCAAATGGTTCTACAATAAGAATTGGAGATGTCAACAGAGAACAAATAAGGACAAAAGAACCAAAAAGGAGACTGATAAGGAAAGACGACCTTAACAATACTATAGAATAAATAGACCTAACAGATATATTCAGAATATTCACCCAACAGGAACAGAGCACCCATTCTTCTAAGGGAAACACAAACATTCTCTAAGAAAGACCACATGATAGGTCACAAAACAAGTCTTAAACCTTTTCACAAGATTGGAAAAAATACTTTGTGTGGTTTCAATCCAATGAAATCAAACTAGAAACCAACAACAGAAGGCAAAATGGAAAACTAACAAACACATGGAAATTTAACAAAACAATGAATGGGTCAAAGTAGAAATTATAAAGGGAAACTAAAAAATACTTTGAGATCAACAAAAATGAAGACGCAACAGATCAAAATTTACAGGATGCAGAGAAACCAATGCTAAGAGATTTATACCTGTAAACACTTACATTAAAAAAGAATCTCAAATCATAACCTAATTATATGCTTTAAGAAACTTGAAAAAGTATAATAAACTATATCCAAAGCTGCCAGAAGGAAGGAATAACAAAGATCAGAGTAGAAACATGCAAAACAGAGGCAAGAAAAACAACAGGAAACAATCAACAAAATTACAAAATTGATTCTTTGAGAAGACCAACAAAACTGATAAGCCTTTACCTAGACTGGCAAAGAAAAAGAGAAAGGAAATTCAAATGACTAAAACCATAAATAGAAAGAGAGGCCTCTATATACTCACATATAGAATCTGAAATATGTGTAAACCTGCAGAGGAAGAATAAAAACCTAAATCTTAAATAAGAAGCATATTAATTAAAAAATTAAAATGGAGATAATACTACTTATTTTATAGAAATAGGAATATAAAAGAATACTATGAACAGTTATATGCCAACAAACCTGATAAGCTAGATGGACAAATTCCTGGAAACATATGGACTACTAAAACTGAAACAAGAAACAGAAAATCTGTGTAGACCTAGAACAAGTTAAGATTTTAATAATCCAAAACTCTCTAATAATAAAAGCCCAGAACAGATGGCTTCACAACTGTAGAATGTGAATTCTACCAAATTTGGTAGATGAATTCTACCAAACATTCAAAGAAGAATTAACACCAATTCTTAAGCTCTTTTGAACCAGTAGAGAGGAAGAAATACCATCTATGAAGCCAGCAAGACAGACACCAAAAGAAAACAGGTACGTCTAAACGGCAAACAAAATTTACGGTCAAATAAAAACCTGTACAAAAAGGTATATAGGAACTTCGTTTGTAACTGCCAAAAATGGAAGCAAACCCAAACGTCTTTCAATGGATAAACAGAAAACTTGTGGTACATGAATGTAGTGGAACACTACTCAGCAATAAAGTAGTGTTTATATTATTACCTTTTCATACACAGAACAAACTGGATGAGGCGTTATGGTGAGTGAAAGTCAGTCTCACAAGATTATCTAGTGTGTGATTCACTTACGTGGCATTCCGGAAAAGATGACAGAGACAGATGAGGGGTAGAGATAGTATATGACCACAAAAAGGAAAACACAAGTTTCTGGTGTGGTCCTATGTCCTGACTATGGTATATCCTGTATCCTATCCTGCTTCCTGATAGCAATGCTGATTAAACAAATCTTTAATTATAATTAGCTGTAACTAATAGAACAGTATACCAAATAAAATGCCAACTTCACTCTAATCATGTAAAAAAGTAGAAAACTAAAAAAGCTGCTCAAATTCATGTTAAATGACAAAATGCCAGACGTGAGCAAAAGGGTAGGGCACTGAGCTTGCCATCTTTCTCTTAGAAATCATCTTCCTCTGAGTTACTGCCTCTGAATCATACTGTTGTTGTGTTAAACCCATTTTGTCCTTTATTTTTACTACTTTTTAAACATTCAATGACCTCCTTTCCTGTTGACCCTGAGGTAAGTATGTTTAACCTGTTATATTTCTTCTGCCTTAAGAAAACTAAAGTATCTTTTCTTAATAACTGTTCAGTACAATAATATGCCTAAACAACTTCTTCAGTTATTATAAATTACTATAAAACTGTGTGAAGAAAACAACTATTTAGAATCATTTATCAAAACAGATTCTCAAACATAATTTTATATATATATATTCCAAAAACATTTTAGATAAATATTGATCCCAAAGTCATTGCTTTGGTCACTTCCTAAAACTGTATTTAACCCTGGAAAGTGATTTACCAAAAAATATTTTGCTATTCTAGAGCTCTAGTCTATATTAAAATTGTTCTTTCATTAATGTAAGTCAAAATGATCCTAAAAATTTCTTTGCTGAAATATCCAAATGAAAATCAAAGTGAACAAATTTCAAAAGATAACCTGATTTCATATCAGCAGTTTCCCCAGTAAATAAAGCAAGCCTTCACAATTAAGAAAGATCTTTAAGAATTATACCCATTCTCTTGGTTCTAATATACATGACTTACTTTAATGTAGTAATGCCAAAAGAATTATCATTGCCAGGAATTATACATAGGCCAAACAATAAGATTCTGATTAGTGTCACAAAAGATCAAAATATATATCAATTATAAACTTACAGGCGTTGACTTGCAATTAGAGTCTCCAAATATAGATTGCAGAATTTCACTGAGTAAATGAGTTCTCCAACTAGTACCCACTCACATATAAGTGAAATAATTTCAGCTTTAGGAAAACTCAGAAACTCAGAAAACTCAGCTGTTTTCTATCCACATGACCTCATTTAAACAGGAGCCTCAAAAATTTGTTTTCAGAAACACATTAAAGTAGAAGAGTAAAAAGCAGGTATGGGTGATATTATGCTATCAATTTAAGTATGCTGTTACAGTAATAAAAACATGTATTACATATTAAACAGACCTAATATTAAAATGTAACTAAGTTAGAACTCAAGTGAATCAATCCAATTAAAAAATATATGTATGATATATATAAATCAACAAACACTATCTAAAGAAAACTAGAACGAAGGAAAACTAGAACCAAGGAAACGAGGCAGAAACCTCAAACCATTTAAGTTTAAGAGTGATGCTGTAGATAGTATTTCTCCACACCTGGCCTTTTCTTCTGTAAAATGGAAATATGAGTTCTTCCAAACCAAAACACACGTTTAAGAATTGTTTCTACTTTGCAAATAGGTCTTTATCCTAGTCCAAAAAGTAGGAAGCAAATTTCTCTGTGTTCTCAAGTATTCTGGGGAAAAATAAGTCTTGAAAAGAAACTAAAGCAAACCACTTATAAAATGTAAAATGACCCCAATTCTTATATCTATCCAACTGCTATCTACAAAACCATGTGTGATGACTTTTACACTTGGTAATTTCTGAAAACATGCTAATGTGGGTGACATTTTCAACCCAGATGTTCCATTCTCCAGTCCACATTTTCAAATGTTGGATCTGCTCAAACTATCTCCAATTCAACAGAATTGCAAATAGCATGGATATCTGTGACACTTATCTAGTAAATCAATGCAAGGTAATGTTAACAGCAAACAGCCCATCAGCCTGGCACTTTGTGAACCAATAAATATCCAGCAAAGAAACATCATTTATAATTGGTACATACGTTCTTTCCGGTGCTCAACTAAGCCAACAGCCTGCTTTGCTGAACATTTTGCAAACCAATTGTCCCCAAGCAGAACAGTGACTTCATTAGTATGGACAAGTTTTCCTGGCATGAAGGCAAAAGGGCCAAATGGTACCTATTGTTCAAAAAAAAAAAACAAATTAAAAACACTAAAAACTACATTTTATGAAACAGCATTAAAAGCTTTGTGTAAAGCTCTTTTTAAAAAAAATCTCCTCACTGAGAAAAATAAAGTATCAACTTCACAGACATTTAACATTATAATTTCACTAGGAAAACCTATAGAAAAAAATTAGGTTAATTTATCAACATTAAAACAAGAAAGAAATAGCTTTTAGAGAAATCAGTGTTGCTTCCAAACATATTTATTTTTAGCTCAGTCATAAATCTAAATGAAAGCAAACTAGAAATAAAGTATTAATTGAAACTAACTTTGATTTTTTTAACTGAAAATTGTTTCTGAGAAAATAGTGTCTTTTGGGGGCAAAACAGGAATTAACAAATAAAGAGCTTTAAAAGATCTACAAAATTTATGAAATATTTGAGCTGGTATAATAAAAACAATACATTTCCAAAATATCTGGTCTAAGTTAATTAAGAACACAGTCTTGGTGAAAAAAAGAATATTCATGCAAAGAAAAAATCTAACTCAGGGATCACAAATAGACTGATATGTCAATATGAAGATGTGAATATTCAAAACAAATTAGCAGCACCTTTATATATAAAACCAATATTCTAGGGTTTAGTTCTCCAAGATACGTAACATTATGGCCTACTGCTGCTCTGGTTAACAGGAAATGACTACATGCTATATTTTTGTTGTAATTAGTTTGCTAACAGTAAATCTGCATACCAAATATGTCAAATTTTATGCTAACATTTATGCCATTTATGTCATCATAACATAATTTAATATAAATCTAAAAAAGGAAAAGAATACTAACCGTTACCACAATTAGTGCATTATTATAAAGTAAAACAGAAACCTTCCTTACTATGGTAGTTATCTCTGATCTAGTTCAGGGAGTCAACTTGTAAATCAATACACATAAAGCAAAGAAACACCTTTTTACTTTACATAGTTCACATCTTTACAAGAAACAGTATTCTACTTTAAAAGAAACACATCAAACATACCATGATATTATAAGACAACTTGTCAGGCAAAGTACTGAGTCTTTCTTGAAGTGCATTATAGTCATTATCTACCTTCTTCCTGTTAATAAAAAAAAATACCAAATACTAAATTAATACCCAAATTAATGATTCCTCAAGTAGGCTATGTATCATAAGCTAATAAAAAACCTAATCTCAGCAATCTAAAGATTAAAGTGTTTTTTAATTTTTAAAATTTGTGTTTTTACAAAATTTAGCAATGGCATTATTCCACCATACACTTATCAAAGAATTAAGACTCTCAACCTTTAGATGTAGAACACACGTATCTTGAGAATTATTGTTCCCTTAAGTAGAGGATCATCTGAACTAAAGAAAATTTGGAAATTAAGGGAGACAATGAGTTTGAAGGGAAATGAGCTCAAGATGAAGGAAGAAGGCAGCTGAGAAAAGCTTTTGAGAGAACAGAAATCATCAACACAAAATCTGAGCAGATGCTTCAGCCCATCCTCCTCAGAAAACTTTGGGTTGAAAAATTTGGAGTCATCAACTCTTCAGTTATTCATACTAATGTTATTGAGGTGAGAGAGAATCAATTAGGAGCTAGAAGAAATTAGGTATAGGTACTATAAAAAGCATTTCAATTGGGCTTTGGAGTCTATTCCATGTTATATCTAAACAGAGCTACCTGATAAAGTAATTTCAAACCTCCAAAACATATAAATCTGTAGGAGCAGAAAAGGTGGTTTCCCACACTGTGAACCATACTCAGTTCTCAAAGCTGCTGGAACTGAACAGCCCTACACTGAACTTGTGTCAAACCTTCTGTGGATATGTGGTTTCCAAAGGGTTCCCTGCTAGGCTGCAGGCTGCAAGCAAAACCAGAGCACTGAAATTTTTTAAAGCAGAGGGAGGGATGGTTTTCTCAGTTTAAAAAAAATAACAAAAACAAAAACTCACCAATTCAGCAAGTAATTTAAAAGAACATGTAGAAATTATCACATTAAAATTAGGATAAATTGCAGTATAGATAATCACTCTCCAGGTAATAAAAATGATTGTTCATGGAATTGGTTTCAGTTTACTCCTTAGCTCCCCTAAAGCAACAAACATAATTAATAAAAATCATCTCATTTAGTCTTAAAAATATCAAGGAATCTCACATATTTTAATTTATCGTAAAAATATTCCTGCAGTAAATGTCACATCAATATTTTCCTCTTACAAAAGAGAAAGCAGAAGAAAAATGGAAAAAACAACACATTTAAGAGAAATTAGATCCACTCTATTAAGGTAGCAATGACCTTAACCTAGGTCTTCTGACCAGTATTCTTTCAAGCAAGCCTTTTCATTTTCTAGTGTTCAAGTGTTTTTTTTTTTTATAGTTGAAGCCATATATTTTATTTTATTTATTTATTTTTTTTATTATTGTTTTTGCCATACATTGTCATGATATCACCATG
>ML664203.1:1666704-2064190 GCA_007570785.1 Antilocapra americana
GACGGGAAATCTCGCTGCACCAGTCCCGAGCATCAATCCTGGGCTGGCGATTGATTAGACACATGACAATTAACATGCTTCAAGTGTTTTTTTAAAAATTTTCCTCTCAAATCCCTTTTTATAAATAAACATAAAATGTCTTTATTTGTTAAAGGTAAAAGTCATCTTTCTGGATACATTTTTATACGAATAAAATGGTAGGAAATTTCAGGAACAGGCCTATAACCAGAAAGAACATGGCTTCAAAGTCAGACCAGAGGATCAATCTCAGCTCCACCATTTAACAAATCAATCCTAGACTTAGTACCTTCAATGGTAAAAAACTGAAATAATACCTATCTCACAGATTCAAAGAAGACTAAATATAAATGGCTTAACACCTTGCCCAGCACTGAACACCTAAATACACTGAGCATTCAATGACCCTTTTCCCATGAAGTATCAAAAACACCAATTCTAAAATTTGAAAGAAAGACTGTATTACCCACTAAGATAATTCCACTGAGTAAAATTCATTCAATTTGATACAAATAGCACAACTTACTTAAAGACAGTATAACTGAACCTAATAATTCAGGAAGCTTTTAGAAACAGGATTGCTGTGAGCAATAAAAGGGACAGTTTGGAAGAACTGAAGTGACACAATGCCTGCACACTGTGAACTCATTAAATCTATAAATACTAGCAGTTTTACATAAGTAATTTGGCAAATGCTTAGATGACCTATGTTAGTTGCAAAGTTGTGTCCAACTTTTTGCAACTACATGGACTATAGCCCACCAGGCTGCTCTGTCCATGGGATTTCCCAGCCAAGAATACTGAAGTGGGTAGCCATTTCCTTCTCCAGGGGGTCTTCCCCATTCAGGGATCAAATCCAGGTCTCCTGTACTGCAGGCAGATTCTCTACCATCTGAGCCACTAGGGAAGCCCTAAATGTCCCTCAGTTCAGTTCAGTTCAGTCACTCAATCATGTCCAACTCTTTGCAACCCCGTGAACCACAGGACACCAGGCCTCCCTGTCCATCACCAACTGCTGGAATCCACCCAAACCCACGTCCTAGTCGGTGATGCCATTCAGCCATCTCATGTTCTGTCATCCCCTTCTCCTCCTGCTCTCAATCTTTCCCAGCATCAGGTCTTTTCAAATGAGTCAGCTCTTCGCATCAAGTGGCCAAAGTATTGGAGTTTCAGCTTCAACATCAAGCCTTCCAATGAACACCCAGGACTGATCTCCTTGAGGATGGACTGGTTGGATCTCCATGCAGTCCAAGGGACTCTCTCAAGAGTTTTCTCCAGCATCACAGTTCAAAAGCATCAATTCTTCGGCACCCAGCTTTATCATCCAACTCTCACATCCATACATGACTACCGGAAAAGCAACAGCCTTGACTAGACAGACCTCTGTTGACAAAGTGATGTCTCTGCTTTTTAATATGCTGTCTAAGTTGGTCATTAACTTTCCTTCCAAGGAGTAAGCCTCTTTTAATTTCATGGGTACAATCAACATCTGCAGTGATTTTGGAGCCCCCCAAAATAAAGTCTGACACTGTTTCCCCATCTATTTCCCATGAAGTGATGGGACCGGATGCCATGATCTTAGTTTTCTGAATGTTGAGCTTTAAGCCAACTTCTTCACTCTCCTATTTCACTTTCATCAAGAGGCTCTTTAGTTCCTCTTCATTTTCTGCCATAAGGGTCGATGCCTTCTGCATATCTGAGGTTATTGCTATTTCTCCCAGCAATCTTGATTCCAGCTTCTGCTTCCTGCAGCCCAGCGTTTCTCATGATGTACTCTGCATATAAGTTAAATAACCCGGGTGACAATATACAGCCTTGACGTACTCCTTTTCCTATTTGGAACCAGTCTGTTGTTCCATGTCCAGTTCTAACTGTTGCTTCCTAACCTGCACACAGGTTTCTCAAGAGGCAGGTCAGGTGGTCTGGTATGCCCATCTCTTTCAGAATTGTCCACAGTTTATTGTGATCCACACAGTCAGAAGCTTTGGCATAGTCAATAAAGCAGAAATAGATGTTTTTCTGGAACTCTCTTGCTTTTTTGATGATCCAACAGATGTTGGCAGTTTGATATCTGGTTCCTCTGTCTTTTCTAAAACCATCTTGAACATCTAGAGGTTCACATATTGCTGAAGCCTGGCTTGGAGAATTTTGAGCATGACTTTACTAAATGTTCCTACAACTGTTAAAAAGCTAATATTAAAGTTAGCATTTAATATGTACTATTTCGGTAAATATACCTGAAAAGGGGAGCAGATTTCTAAAAAAACATCTCTTTTATATATTAAAAGAACAAAAGATTCAATCAAAGACACTACTAGAGGTCAATGTCAGTATTCCAAAGTACATTCAGTTTTAAACTAAATCAATAATTCTCTCTAGCAGAAAAAAACTGGCCATATTGGAGAACAGTTTAAGATCGGAGTTGTTACTTCTAAATTTTGAATTGTTTTCTAAAAATACAAAAAGAAAGGAGAAGATAATTTTAAAAACAGCTCATGCAGAAATCCTTTTTGAAGGGAGGCAAGTAGAGTCAAGCAGTGCCACTGGAAGAAATTATGGCTTGAGGAACTCTCTCTCTGAAAGTCCCACTAGAGGAAATATTCAGGATCAATTGCTTGGTCAAACAGTTATCTCCAAATAGTCTCTCCTCTGATACTTTGGGCTTAAAAAAATCCCATAAAAGATCACAAAGCCTATACAGCAGAAAACACAAAATGACTCTAAGAACTAATGTGTTATGGAAGGTATCTTTTTTTGTACCCAAATCTGAATAGATTTTTTTCTATTTTACCACTCAGAAATATATAACTAAATTTTTGGAAAGTGTAAAATATGTAGTCAAAGAAGCCAACTGCTTAAAATAACATTTTTTCAGATGAAAGTAAAACCCAGATATAGTTAGGATAAATCTATCAAGCCTACTTATTTATTCTGTTACTAGACAGACTTCCTTGTTTGGTTTCAACCTTCAATTCTTAATTTAAAAGAATTACCCAATAAATAAGATTTAATTTGCATCAAACATCCTCATGCAATGTTACTTACAGAAAATAAGAACTAAAGCACTGTTATATGACATAGAAGAAACTTTTATAATCTTCTTTTAAATCTTGCTAATCATATGCTAGAAGCTTTCTGAGACACACCTAAGGTTTTTATTAAAAAGTAGCAGCAAAAAACGACATAACTACAAACTAGCCTTAACCTTAAGGATGAATATCAGGACAGATCTCCTGAGAAATATCTTACTTTCATAAGGCTGTAAAAAGTATGAGAGCAAGTTAAATGACATGTACGCTCACGTATTAACAGGTGACATATACATTATATTAACAGGTGACATATACATAACTTACTTTGAAGCACATCATAAAAAAATGAACTAAGGGTTGAAGTATGGATAGCTATGTGATCAAGGTTCATCTATATAATTCTTTCAATTTTTCTGTACTTTTGAAGATTTTCATAATAGAATATTAAAAAGGAGATGGGAAAAATGTGAAAGGAACTCTTTAACCCTCTTCTTAAATGCATGATAAAAAAGAAAACCTTTGTAAAGCAAAAGAAAAACGTTCTACATCCCATGTTTGAGGCAAGTGAGTAAAGACTCCAATTTCCAGCTTCCAATAGTAAAAACAGAAAATAAGACAATTCACTGAAACAAAATTTGTTCATTTTTCTCTCTAAAGTATGAAGTTGTAATAAGCAGAAAGTATTGACATTAAGCCCATTTAAAAAGAAAAAAAAAAAAAAAAACGCCTATCATTCTCTTTACCTACAATCCCAAACAAAAAGGGAGAAAACACCAAGAGATGCTTAAAGAGGAAAAAAGGAAAGGGCTTTACTTTAATGCTAATATCTAGGTTGATGTGGGGTAGAGTTAATTATTTTTTGTTAATTTAAGAAATTATAAAACCCAAAGATTTTGGAATATATATACAATTTTCTTTAGAAATGATTCTTAGTCCATCATACCCACTCTGGAATGTTCTATTAAGCATCCAAGAAACCTTTGTTTCAATTCAATTCACCATTTATTGAGCTTCTGCTCTGCAACCAAGCCTTATGCCATATGCTGCAAGGATCATCACTCAAATATAGCGTGTCTTTTTTCGTTTTTTTTTTTTTTTTTTTTTTGCAATGCTTCTGTTAAAGATCTGCTGGCTTGATGGATGCCTGGGTATTTAACCTCAAAAATTAAGAAAACAGAGGAATACTTAATTCAGGTATGCTAAAGAGAGAAATTTTCTCATTTCTGAAGAAAGGGATGACTGATTTTTTTAAAGTATCCTCTTAAACAGCATAAACAAATTATCAAGGTTATATTAAGCAATAAAAACATTCTTGAAAGAAGGATCTACATCGTTGTGCCTTCTGTAATTGATGGGAAGTATACTTTTAACCATTTAAAAGCATATGTACCAAATCAGCATTTTTTTTATATGGTCATGGTAAAACAAATTATTACTAAGATAAATGACATCTACTACAAAATTCAGGCAATATGGTCGCATATTCCTTTATCTCAACTCATACCTAGGAAACATATCAGAAAATTCTGATGAAATAATCCATGTTCTTCATATTTTATGAGTCCATGAGAAAACTTTATTTTTAGAAATAGAAAGATGAGCCTAAATATAAAAACTTAATAATTTTTCAGAAGTTTAATGAAACAAAATTATCTAAAGAGAGACAGACGCATTTAACATTCTACTGCTGCTGCTGCTTAGTCGCTCGCTTGGTCGTGTCTGACTCTGCAACCCCATGGACTGCGGCCTGCCAGGCTCCTCTGTCCATGAGGATTCTCCAGGCAAGAATCCTGGAGTGGGTTGCCATGCCCTCCTCTAGGGGATCGTCCCAACCCAGAGTTCAAACCCAGGTCTCCTGCACTGCAGGCAGACTCTTTACCATCTGAGCCACCAGAGAAGTCTTAACATTCTAGCTTTCTTCAATTTAACTTTTCAGCAATGAGACAAGCGAGTACAATGAATGTACACAGTAAAGGTGGGACAGGGGAATTTGTTTGTGCCCTAAAACAATAACCATGCACAAGATTTGTCAGTTACCATAGGGGCCTGTTTTTTTAGCAGTATTTTTTTGCTCTATGAATAAAATGAGACATGAATTCAACATAAGAAAGTTTAAAAGTTACAAAAACACATTACTCTAAGTATGAAAGAAATGCCCTCAAAGTCCCCAACTGCTTTAGGTGATGAGTTTACAGGTAATTTTTATTTTCTAAATTTTCTACAATTGATACATATTTCTACTACAAATCAAAAGGAAATTTTAAGAAAAGATGACTTTAGATATGTTTATAACTGACTTAAGATTTGAATATGTGCATCAGTTTCTACTTAGTTTAACATAATTTGTAAGTTTTATCATTTCAACTTGTTTTCTATATTTTTCTAAATTGTATTTTAGAAAAAAGTAAACTGTTCTGTGTTGTTTTCTTAGAACAGTGACTCATAACTCTTTATGCACACTGACACCTATGAAAAACTGATAAAACCTCTAGATCCTTTCCTCATAAATAGACCCTATATTTTGCATCAATTTCAACAGAAGCCCACTCATACATCCCTTGCGGTTACTTTTTCTTTCAAGAGGTCTTACATGAATAAAAAAAACAGCAATCTGGCCTTGAACCCAACAAGGACTTAAAATTCTCAAAATTATTTTTAACTAGTTCAATTTAAATTTTTTTTAAAAAATGGGAAAACTGTCACCAATTTGGTCAAGAGTTCAAAATAAACTAGTAAAAACATTAAATTGTACATAAGCCTAATTTTTTTTATAGCTTACATTTTCCTTAATCACACACTGATACCAACACTTCCTTTTGTCTTCAGTACATTAGAATTTAGACTTTTGTATCTCAAAAACAAAGGCTTCCCAGGTGGCACTAGTGGTAAAGAATCTGCCTGCCAATGCAGGAGAAGCAGTGGGTTTGATCCCTGGGTCAGAAAGATCCTCTGGAGTAAGAAATGGAAATCCACTCCAGTATTCTTGCCTGGAAAATCCCATGGACAGAGGAGCCTGTGGGCTACAGTCCATGGGGCTGCAGACAGTAGGACACAACTGAGCGACTAAGCACACAACTTCAAAACAGACCAGGAACTCATGAGTGATCCACCTCTCAGTCAAGCAGTACTGGTGCAGTATTTAACCTTCATCCTCACACAGTGCTCTGTGCTTGGAAATTTTATTGTATGCTGCTCTCATTGTATAAAACAATAAGCAAAAATGAATGGAAAATGAAAAAAATCAGAATGCAAAGAAGTATAGTTTTCAAACCTAATATGGTTAACACAAAGATGAAAAATCATGAGGTAGCCAAATCAAATTGAAATGTAGCTTCAATCAGATATACCAAAATACTCACTGGACTTAAGCTGATTCTGAGAAACTGTGAACCAAATAAAAGTATATGGACATTGGAAACACACCATCAAAGACTATGTTTTAAATGATGAGATGTCATTAGGGATTCTTTTTATAATAATTTATAATACTCTATAATACTCTCTGAGAGGAAAAAAATTCCCCTATAACATATAATTTTGCCTTTTATTTTCAGAAATGCTCTAAGTATCAAACTAGTGTGGTTTTTCCAAAAAAAAGACATAAAGGCTAGGCAGGGGACCCTAGAAGTTAACAAACTGCAATTACAGTTTACAAATCATTAACTCTTTTAAAAGAAAAAAGCCTTACCCATTTACAATTTGACATTAGTGACATAAACAAACATATAGAATTAAGAAGCTGAAAGAAACAAAGTAAAATGTTTTAAAGAGAGGGAGAGACTTAGCTTCTCCTCAGAATTATGAGAAAATGTACCTTTATTCTTTTATTTCAATCTTTTTATAAATGTTTTCATTTTATATGCAGAATAAAAAACTTAATACAGATTTTGTTTCTTAAAAAATCATCCTTAACACATTCAACTTGAATATTTTTTTGGTGGGGCAATCTTAATTTGCTTCGAAACATCACACACAAGAATTTCAAAACTTACTTACTAATGTCCCAACCCATGTATTGACACATGACATCAGAAAAAAATAATAATAAAAATTAAAAAACTAGTTCTTTTTGGTCCAGTTTCCTTTGAAAAATAACAAATGCCACGTGTGCTTTACAATCTCCCTCTCAAAGTTCAAAAGCTTCAGAATTTTTATGTCCAAATTTATTTTTTTCCAAAATTAAACATCTGAGCAATATAAAATAGCTTATTTAATGTTTTCATTTAATCTGCTTCATGTAATCTCATAGATAACTTTACTTAATACTAAAACTCTCTTAAGTTAATTTGCAGTAAACAAGACTTTAACAATCCACATGCATATAACTTATGATTACAAACGATGCCTAACATGTAGATGATTTCTATGTGCCAGGCATCACATACCATATTTCATTTAATTCTCACAAATCAACACAGGTAATGAGACTTCTTTTTTCTGTGGAATATGTTCAACAGAAGTCACCAATAGTGCACTAAAAATGACCATAAATTTGTTGTCAATCCACTGACCAACAAATGGAGCCTATTTCCCCACCCTCTGAATCTGGTCTAGTTTTATGAGTTCCTTTGACCAACAGAATGTGACTTGGCAACTTCCATTCTTGCTGCCCTTGTAGCATCATATAAAGTAAGCCAGGTAAAAAGAGCACATGGAAAGTGAGGCCCAGCTAAGCGTCACACACTAACCACCAGACTTGCGGGTGAGGCCATTTTGCGGCTGCAACCACACGAGTGAGCACAAACAAAATCAGCAGAAAACAACAGAGTCCAATATGCACAACCAAAGAACATTATACAAGCAAATGGTTCCTGTCAGTACACTTTGGAGTAATTTTATTAAAGAATAATAAAAAATGGATACAATAGCTTAGTAAGGATATATTTTGAGTTGTAGAAGTCATACTCTGTCCTGTGGCCATTATTTATTTTTAAAAAATAATACCAAAAAGTATTTGGTAACTCTAAAAATTAGACATTTGATACACAATGTAGTTCATAGGAACAAAACAGTTAACTACTGATTAAAAACAATCTCGAAAGTATAGTATTATATAGTGTGATAAACAGTGTACAGTCTGACTGCACTTTAATCAAAGAGTGGGAGTATAATATATATAAACATGTGGAAGAATATATACATGCATATACATGCATACATACATGTATGCATACATACATACATACAAACACACACCCCTTGTGTAAGTAATTTCTGCAAAGATTTGCAGGGAACTGGTAAAAATAAGCAGTTATTTACCAAGAAGAAAAGTGAGATCTTCCAAGACAAGTAAGAGGGAAACTACATACCATTTATACCCTTTTGTTCCTCTTAAAGTTTGAACTATATAAATATCAGTTCAGTTCAGTCATTCAGTCATGTTCGACTCTTTGCAACCCCGTGGACTGCAGCACACCAGGCTTCCCTGTTCATCACCAACTCCTGCAGCTTGCTCAAATTCATGTTCATTGAGTCAGTGATGCCATCCAACCATCTCATCCTCTGTCGTCCCCTTCTCCTCCTGCCTTCCATCATTCCTAGATCAGGGTCTTTTCCAATGAGTAAGGTTTTGCATCAGGTGGCCAAAGTACTGGAGGTTCAGCTTCAGCATCAGTCCTTCCAATGAATATTCAGTACTGGTTTCCTTTAGGTTGACTGGTTTGATCTCTTGGCAGTGCAAGGGACTCTCAACAGTCTTCAACAGCACAGTTCAAAAGCACCAATCCTTTGGTGCTCAGCTTTCTTTACGGTTGAATTGTCACATCCATACATGACCACTGGAAAAACCATAGCTTTAACTACATGGATCTTTGTCAGCAAAGTAATGTCTCTGCTTTCTAATATGCTGTCTAGGTTTGTCATAGCTCTTCTTCAAAGGTACAAGAATGTTTTAATTTCATGGCTGCAGTCAACATCTGCAGTGATTTTGGAGCCCAAGAAAATAAAGCCTCTCACTGTTTCCATTGTTTCCCCATCTATTTGCCATGAAGTGATGGGACCAGATGCCGCGATCTTCATTTTTTGAATGTTGACTTTTAAGCTAACTTTTTCACTCTCCTCTTTCATCAAGCTCTTTTGTTCCTCTTTGCTTTCTGCCATATGGTGGTGTCATCTGTGCATCTGAAGTTATTGATATTTCTCCCAGCAACCTTGATTCCAGTTTGTGCTTCATCCAACCTGGCATTTCAAGTGATGTACTCCACATATAAGTTAAATAAGCAGGATGACAATAGACAGTCTTGACATACTCCTTTCTAAATTTGGAACCAGTCAGTTATTCTGTATCTATTTCTAACTGTTGCTTCTTGACCTGCATACAGATTTCTGAGGAGGCAGGTCAAGTGGTCTGCTATTTCCAGCTCTTAAAGAATTTTCCACAGTTTGTTGTGATCCACACAGTTAAAAGCTTTAGTTCAGTCAATGAAGCACACGTTTTTCTGGAACTCTCTTGCTTTTTCGATGATCCAACAGATGGTGGCAATTTGATCTCTGGTTCCTCTGCCTTTTCTAAAACCAGCTTGAACATCTGGAAGTTGTTCACATGCTGAAGCCTGGCTTGGAGAATTTTGAGCTTTACTAGTGTGTGAGATGAGTGCAGTGTGGTAGTTTGAGCATTCTTTGGCATTGCCTTTCTTAGGGATTGGAATGAAAACTGACTTTTTCCAGTCCTGTGGCCACTGCTGAGTTTTCCAGATTTGCTGGCATATTGAGTGCAGCACTTTCACAGCATCATCTTTTAGGATTTGAAATAGCTCAACTAGAACTCCATTACCTCCACTAGCTTTGTTCATAGCAATGCTTCCTAAGGCCCACTTGACTTCATATTCCAGGATGTCTCGCTGTAGGTGAGTGATCACACCATTGTGGTTATCTGGGTCATGAAAATCTCTTTTGTATAGTTCTTCTCTGTGAATTCTTGCCACCTCTTCTTAATTATCTTCTGCTTCTGTTGGGTCCATACCGTTTGTCCTTCATTGTGCCCATCTTTGCATGAAGTGTTCCCTTGGCAACTTTAATTTTCTTAAAGAGATCTCTAGTCTTTCCCATTCTATGTTTTCCTCTACTTCTCTGCACTGATCACTGAGGAAGGCTTTCTTATCTCTCCTTGCTTATTCTTTGGAACTCTGCATTCAGATGGGTATCTCTTTCCTTTTCTCCTTTGCCTTTCATTTCTCTTCTTTTCTCAGCTAATTGTAAGGCCTCCCTCAGACAACCATTTTGTCTCTTTGCATTTCTTTTTCTTGGGGATGTTCTTGATCACTGCCTCCTGTGCAATGTCACGAACCTCAGTCCATAGTTCTTCAGGCACTGTTGTCTATCAAATCTAATCTCTTAAATCTATTTGTCACTTCCACTGTATAATTTTAAGGGATTTGATTTAGGTCATATCTGAATGGTCTAATGGTTTTCCCTAGTTTCTTCAACTTAATTCTGAATTTGGCAATAACGAGTTCATGATCTGAGCCACAGTCAGCTGTTTTTGCTGACTGTATAGAGCTTCTCCATCTTCAACTGCAAAGAATATAATCAATGTGTTCCAATATTGACCACCCAGTGATGTCCAGGTGTAGAGTCATGATTTCAAATATTTTAGCTCACAATTTAAAAAATTAATATGGAATCCTTTGTCTCTAAGATGTATACTAAAATATGTCTACATGGAATGATATGCTTCAGATTCATGCCAAAATAGTTGAGAGGTGGGGGAAGAGGGTAGGATACACTGCTTTAAAAGGAAACAAACAGTTCAGATGAAACCATGAGTTGATAATCATTGAAGCAGAGTGGTAGATACATGCAGGTTCAGTACACAACTGTCACCCTTTGAAACTCTTCATAACGAAAGTTTTTTGAACATAATAAAAGCTTAACAATACCACTCAGTAAACCATCTCTCCATCACGATAAAAGAAGACAATGGTGTGAACACAAAATACTCAGGAATATTTACAAAGCTTTGGAGGGTTTTGGTTTTTCCTTCTTTCTTCATCTAACAATGAGTTTAAAACTTTTCAAAACAGATTTCAGAGTTACTACATTTATTAAGGGCCAGTCTGGATAGTCTCACACTTGATCTTCAAGTTAATCACTTTACAAGAAGAAAACTTAAGAATCTTCGTAATTCACCCAAAGTGACAAAGTAAGAAAATGGCAGAATTCCAATATAGGTCTGTGCTTCCAAATTCCTCCATGCTCATTAGCAAAGAATTGAAAGGATAAAAAATTACAAATAATCTACAAACAGTTATCAGCCCCAAGTGGATCAAACACTAGGAAGTACACTGACATTTTAATGAGAAAATAGTGTATGTACCTTATAATGCCTTATTTCCTGAGTTAAGTAAAAAGAATTACATGGGAAAAAAAATGTACCTAAAAATTTTCTTAAATCTTCACTAAATTGAAAACCACTACTAGCTCTAAAAATGTTACACAAATTCTCAACTATTAGGCTCAAACATTTCCTGTTTATCTGTTATTAATTAAACAAATACTATAAATGTCTTTAAGTAAACCAAAGTTCTGAGATCTGAATTTTCTCGAAGAGATTTCTGGGGGAAGATCTCATTGCTCTGGACCATTTTTATTCCTTCTTATATATAAATATTTTTATTTTGTGTCCTACATTTAAAATAAAAATAAGATTATCTTTGAAGGGTAATATTCTAATCCATTACTCTTCCCTTTAAGAATTTTTTAAAATTGCACAAACAAACAGAAACACCACTAGCCTAAGACAACACTTCAAAAAAATCACATATTTTGCTCCTCCTTATTATACTGGTATATATTCATAAAGAAGGGGAACTTAGTTACATGAATTATATTTTAGACTAATAACACCAAAGGTTAGTGAAAAGCAACATGCTTTTAAAAGCAGTGCATGAGACACCCTTATAAATAATCCATCTCTGTTCCTGCTTCCTATCTTTAACCAACTAGCACAGAACTATTGTGATTTCCCTGTTTAGTATCCAACTACGAATTTCTCCAGGGGTCCCTAACCTCCAAGATCTACTGCTTGATGAATTGTGGTGGAACTAATGTAATAATAATAGAAATAAAGTACACAATAAATGTAATGCACTTGAATCATCTCGAAACTATCCCTCCTACCCCTAGTACATGGAAAAACTGTCTTTCACGAAACTGATCCCCAGTGCCAAGAAGGTTGGGGACTGCTGAATTTCTCCATAGCAGGGTCTTTCAATTCCAAACAGCAGTATAATACTGGCATATGGTAGAAACTCAATCACTGTTCCTGGAATTAAGATAATAAAAATATCACAAGAATTCCACAGCACTCCCAAATAGCAATTTCCTGGATTTTAGAGGAATGGAAGACACTTGGTTTCAGTTTTTTAATAAATTGGTGAATTCACTGGCCATTTGGATTCCAGCAATCCTCATTAAAAACAAACATAAAAGTCTGTTTCCTGAGCCATATTAAGAGTAATTCAGAGGAAAAATGCAAATTAACTGGAAAAATTACTTTAATTGTTTAATGAGTACATAAGGTACTATATTACTTTAAGATATGTGGAGGCAAATATGCTAAGCTCTGTAGTTTGGAGCTACAGAAAATCTGGAAATTGAGACTGAGATTCATATGACACATTTCTATCAATGTTCATCAGGCTTGGGTAATGCTATATAGCACTTTTAAAAATGCTGTACATAACTATATAGTGCTTGTAAAAACTTTATACATAAAATAATCAAATATTTGGTCTTTATTTATTCACTTATTAAGTGCCTTCACTGTGCCAAACACAGTAGGAGGTGCTGTAGATAAAAGGAAGAAAACATGTCCCTTAGCCTTAAAAAACTTTCAGTCTAGAAGGGAAAGCATCTTAAAACACAAACCAGAAGCAAGGTGTCATTCACACATTGTGTAAATTAGTATCAGTTCTGAGTGAATCAACCTTTCACTAATATCCCAAATTCTTTACCAAAACCAATAAAGTCCACAGTGTAAAACTTCACCTGGGAATTATCTGTAAAATGGATCACTTTTGCCAAATTAGCAGGTGAAAAATACTAATTCTTTGACCAAGCACTTGCATTTCAAGTTTCAACCTGGACTAAATGTAAAATGAAAAATAAATGGTCCATTATCAAAATACTGACAGACTTAAACCAACAGTGGATGCAGCTACAACTCTGCACTTATTGAAAATTAATGAAGTCTCTTAAATTTTTATTTATAAAATGGATATTATTTAGTTTTAGATTATTTCTGCAAGCCAAAAGTCAGAATTTAATAAGATGATGTGTACAGATGGCACCAATTTTTACCCTTATCCACTGCTTGCAGCCTATGTGCATTTAAACCAAAAAACATTTGATATACACTAACTATAAATTATTTCCTTGAAGATCTTTCAGGCATGAAGAAAAAGCCTCTTAAAATAAATTTAAAATATTATATGCTTGATGGTGTATAACCAAAGGTTTAATCTCACCACTAAAGGGGCAGTTATCATGATTTTGCAATAACCCTGCAGACAATAATCAAGACAGCTCCTGTTGTTCTCTCAGTAAAATCTTCGTAAACACAGCATGGATATATTGTAATTTGATATCTGTAAGATCAACAGCTATACCTCATGACAACTCATAAGATTTTATTCACCATTAAATTGAGCATTTTCCTCAGAAGACACAAGAAATGTGTTATTTACCAAGCACTGTCCTATTAACTATAGATTAGCACATTAAAATAGATATGCTTTCTTTCTCCATGTGTTCTAAAAAGTGTGGTCTCTAAAGCAAGCTCTGAGATGCAGCCAATTAATTAGATTTTTCAAACTTTGGGAAAATGTATCTGTACATATTTCCATCATCATTTTAAAACAATTGATTCTAGAAATTATTCTACTAGATATACAAAAAACAGTCCCAAAATAAAGCTGATTAGTCAGGTTAAAAAATCCATCAGTTGCAACTTCGTAACAATAGTAATATTATTCTAACTTTAAAAAAGAAACGAAGGAAGGAGAAAAGAAAGCAATTAAAATATTAAAATAAACACAAATGATGATGCAACTTCAGGAAATCAAGAACACAGAATTCAATGAACAATTAAAGACAATATAAATTAGTACCAAAAGGATTCAAAATGGAGATTACTAGAAGAATTCAATTACAGGATGCAAAAACTGTACTTTTTTAAAATACAAATAAGTGACTCCATTAGTATTTCAGAAAGGTAATAAAACGATCTTTCACTCACCAATGCTGGATTTTCTCTTGGCAGTTAGTGACCACCTGTCATGAAAACAGATAACTACTCATGAAAAAACAGAGCAATGCACAAAGCTACAAAATCACTGTATCAGAAAACTACAGTAGTGGCTTTACAGATTTAAAAGCATCTCGATATACATTTTTATTTGTCAAATGCACAGAGATGTGAATGTTAGTTTTGAAGCAGCACACTTTATCATACCTCTCTAATGCAGGCTGATAACTGCAAAACAAATTACAGCTTTCCGATTCATACTTAGGTACAAAACCCACTTCATAACTATTAGGTGACATATGATATAAGATAACTAGTATTTTGTACAATCTGCAGGCCTGTTTTCAATGTTACATATTTTGCAAAATACACAAATGTTATAAATAACAAAAAACCAATGTAACATCCACATTTCATCAGTTTAAAAAAAATGACAGTAGTGAAAGTATTTTATTTTGTCAGTATATTGTCAATGTTTCACCTGTAATTTTTATTCTGATGCATTAAAAATGAGTACAGTGATATTTTTCTACTACATTTCAAGAAATACTTGGGATAGAGAGATACTCTGAACGGCCCGTTTTGTTCCCCTAGTGAATTATGATAAAATTTTAAGCCCTTCATAGTCAGTTTAAGCTATGCTTATAATACTAAAACAATGAAATTAAACATAAAACTTACTTGTTTTCCTTAGAGATATTTCAATAGATTCTTAAAATGCTCAAAAAATTAAGAACACTAACCAGTAAGGGGGGGGGTGGGAAGAACATGTGAATAGCAACTTAAAAAAAAAAATACCCTTTTCAAAGATTACTAATTGTGTTTTTAAACTGCCCATTGATAACAAAATTTTAAACAATAATTTCAAATAATGTAGCACCATTTTAGAGAAAGAGAAACTAAGGGATGAAATTACTATGCTTAATATAATGCCACCTGAAAAAGACAGCAGTGTTACAGTTTGAAACACTGTTCTCATTCACTGTTCTAAATACCAACATTGTCTCTTATATAAGCACCATGTTTCATCTAAAAATCACAAGTATTTTTTTTTTTTGGCCTGTCACTAAATTCCTCTATTATAACATTTAATTCCTGAAGTAAATATCTTCCTTTAGGACATTTTAAATACTAAGGCAGTAATCCTACACCAAAATACATGTTGTAATCAGATATCCAACCATACTACACATTAACTCAGCGTAAAAAGTCGGTTTTAGAATAAAGCTCTCTCAATAAGTATCAATCACATAGCAACACTTAATAACAGTGATAACATATAATAGAGTACTGACTTTACATCTGGAAGAACCAGGCTAAAGCTACATCAATCCATTTCACTGTTTCTGATTCGACAGTAATTATAAAATAGACAAACAGAATTAAATGTAAATTGAAAAAGAAAAAATCTTCATGAAATCCTTTTTATAAAGTTCTTATTTAACAACCCCATTAAAAGAAGAGACCCAAAACCAGTCAGGATGCTTTCCAATCCCAATGCATGTGTTTCCAAGCATGAAGTGAGCCAAAAGCACAAAAAGAAAAGCCCTGCAAACCATAAGAGCAGAATGTTCATTAACCTCTACATGATAATCCTTTCGTGGCTGCATATTAACTAGTTACATATTCATAATCATTTACATTATTTAAAGGACCTTCGATGAAATTGTCTATGCAATATCCATTAGTGACAGTGTTAAAGGTTATAGAAGATAAGTCTACTTAATGTTTCCAGGAAGCCTTTTTAATTAGTAAATATGTAAATTTGCCACATATGCTTTTTATGTTTAAAAAACAAGTTCCTGGTAGAATGGCATGTATTCTTGCCATCACCCTTTATGATCTTGACTCTCCATTTTGCTGTAGCTATTTTTCCCCCACCCCTTTTCTTTCCTGAAATAAGTTTCCCCCAAGAATAGACATTAAAGGATAAAATAACAAAAATCCACTTCACAATTAACAAGAGAAATTTTCACTACCAAAATATTTTCTTCGTTAAAAGTATTTATTGGTTACAAATAAGGGTTAGAACAAGAGTCTTCAGTTAGACATTATCCAAATGTAGTCTAGATATTTTGGAAACTCAAGAAATAAAGGAATACATGAAAGAGGCAGGTATGAATACATACCATAGCCTTCTGATGATATCTCTACAGTTAAATCTTTGTTTACATGATTTATAGCCCACCTAATTTCAACAAACATTTGAACTCAAGCGGCTGTATTTACAATGATATCTTTCCAGTTTTCTCCTTTTACTCAAAAAAAAAAAAAACCAGTAAATTTTTATGACTTAGTTGCCAAGGAAATCTGTGGAAAGGAGAAAATCTTATGATTCATCTGGGGTTTTATAGTCTCTTTTTTCTCTTAAAAGTAATGCCAACTAACCTTATTTCTTCTGAAATGGACTAGATTAATTATTAAATAAACTGACTATAAGATAGTGAGACTGGTTCTAAATCAACTTTTGAAAAACACAGTGAAACAACAAAAAACATTTCATTACTATACCACTTTTTAAGACACATTCAATCTACCATTACGAGTGTTTAACCAATAGCACAATTGTTAAAAAAAAAAAAGAAAGAAAGAAAATCCTTGCCCTCCATATGTGAAATCAATTGCTAGCCCAGGTTTGATGCTTGATACAGGGTGCTCAGGGCTGGTGCACCGGGATGACCCACAGGGATGGAATCAGGAGGGAGGTGGGAGGGGTGTTGGAAGGGGAACACATGTATACCCATGGCGGATTCATGTCAATATATGGCAAAACCAACACGATAATGTAAAGAAAAATAAATAAAAAATTTTAAAAATCCTATGGTATGCTTTCTTTATAACTCAAAACTGCCCTTTTCCTAAGAAGCCCCTTGGACTGCAAGGAGATCCAACCAGTCAATCATAAAGGAAATCAGTTCTGAATATTCACTCAAAGGACTGACGCTGAAGCTGAAGCTAACATACTTAGGCCACTTGATGCGAAGAACTGACTTCTTGGAAAAGACCTTGATGCTGGGAAAGGACTGAAGACAGGAGGAAACAGGGGACGACAGAGGATGAGATGGTTGGATGGCATCACCGACTCAATGGACATGAGTTTGCATAAGCTTCAGAAACTGGTAGTGGACAGGGAAGCCTGGCGTGCTGCAGTCGCAGAGTGGGACACAACAGAGCGACTGAACTGAACTAAGAAGTAATAATAACACTGGTAAATGCCAAAACTTTATATGATGAAACAGTTCAATAAGATGAGTCTTCACTTCTTAAAGAGAGGAAACTTACGTTCAGAGATGGAGTAACTTCCTCATTATTACAAACTGCCCAAGAACTGGTAAGAGATAAATTCTGTTTTAACGTCAGGTCTATCTAATCTCAAAGCCCATACTCACTGTATTGGACTGTTCTCAACCATCCTAAATCTTAGTGGGTACAAGGAAAAGCGGCTGCTTTGTATCTGCAGTTTTCCTTAGGACACTGACTGATGCTGCTACTTCTTCACTTCCTCCACAAACCCACCCCCAAACACTGACGAGACCTTGCCAATAATGTTAGGAAAACCAAATAAGCTTAACTGGACCAATTCACTAATTAAAACTTTTATTTCTTCCAATGCTTCATACAACTCCTGGCCCTCTCAAGTCAAGCAACTCAGTATGAACACATGTGCGTGTATGTGTGTGTATTTTGGGGGAGAGGATGGTGGGCCAACCCTATTATATATTTTTAAGGCACTAACAACTAACCAAGTGAGATGTCCAAGATGACAATGACAGTCTACCCAACTAGCTATTTTTCTTTAGGTCAATGTCCAGCTAACATATATACACATTCAATTATAAAGTAACTGGCAAGCTTTAAAATCAGTAAACTATATAGAATACAGGAATATTTTCCTCTTTTTTCCCTCAGAAGCCACTTTTCAAAAATTATTATAAAGAAAGGAATGAATACTTAACATGTATTAAGATCTCCATTACTTAGTTCCATTTGTGCTACTTGCTTTGGTTAACAGACCACAAGGGGGCATCAACCTATGAGTTTTCCATGTTAAGAACAGCACCACATTAAAACCAGACTAGAATAGAAAGGCTAAAGGGTAAGTTTGCATAAGTCTTAAACAATATTTCTCTCAAAAATGCTTCACTTTACTTCTAAAACTTCTCTCACTGCACTGCAATTTCATATTCTCCCTGTACAGGTTAATGTATAAAATAACAATCTGAGGATTATACTAATCAGTGCTTTCTACATTTATATGATTTGCTTCTCTTGCTAGACTATGTCTTCAGAAAAGATCATATAATTTTGGGTTTTAAAGCTACTGAGTCAAAAAGGAAAAAAATTATCCATGGTGACCAAATCCAATAGATAGTGGACATGCACGATTATCTGGCAGCTACTTAAATGGTTGAGAATAATTTCTTAAAGGACATACTGTCAATTAATAGATGTATAAATGCTATTACCAAAGTATATAAGAAGTACACGTAAAGAAAATTGGTAAAATACTGTAAGTCTTCTAAATAAGCCTCTCTGTAAAGAAGGTTAGAAATGACTATGGGTTCCTAACAAAGAAATAGCAATAAGCAATAATAAACTATAATAAACTGTTTCTGTATAAAAATTTTAAACAAATTTATTTTTAAATATGCTAAAAAGTGAAAACAATAGAACCACTATCAAAAGTTAACACTAATTATAAGCTGCTGTTAAAAGACTTAAATGTTTTTTCCAAAATCCAGGAAACTCTAATTGTACTAGATGAAAGGTCAATGAGATACGGGCCAGGTCTACTTTCTTCACCAATATATTCATGTGCCATATAGTAAGTGTGCAACAAGTCCTTTTAAAGGAATACAGATCTACAATTACTTAGCCAAAAAATCTCAGGGAAAGATGTTTCTCAATTTAGAACTTTTCATAATTTAGTCAAGTTATATCTTGCAATAGTAGAACACCACCCTGTACCAAATATAGTGACATTTTCAGGGAAACATGAATATTCAAAATAGAATAAAATACCTCACTCAAATCAGTTTCATCAACAAATGAATATGGCAGAAACTTAGGAATAACTTTGTTTTCAGTTTTTAAGACTTCTGAATTGCAGATATGAAATGGTGACCTGTATTTCTGAATGTGAAATACTGCCTGAATTGCAGCTTGCCTGTCTATTATTTTATTAGAGATATCAATCATTTCTTCTCCATTCCCATACCTTACTTTCTTTTTTTTCCATTGTAAAAGTTTTTTTAATTATATATTTACTTATTTATTTATTTACATTATTGTGTTGGTTTTGCTATACATTGGCATGAATCTGCCATGACCCACACCTTACTTTCTAAAACCTCACCCTCCTCTTATCTGCAACAGTGTAAATGGAGAGGACCCACATAAATTGAGCCAGTCAAATTTACTCTGGACTCAGAGACTGAGGTGATTACAGATTCTGTACCGGAAAAGGTCACCATAAAGGGATTTGCACAAGCTAAATCTAACAAAGTTCCCCTACAACGTAATGACATAAATGTACAAGAAAGTGAAACACACACATACATACACAAAATAATCCTATCCCTGAGTTCTTCCTAACTTTTTATAGTACTTTCCAAACTTTCTTCCAAACATTTCTGTGGTTTATAATTGATTAAGAAAACTTTGTAAGTAAGCCAGCTACATAGATTAAAATGAGAACATGCCTGTGAAGATTTCCAAGAAAACAAGCAATTCATTAAAGAACAGAAACAGTATCTGTGCTTAGTCTCTCAGATGTGTCCAACTCTTTGCAACCCCATGAGCTGTAGCCCACCAGGCTCCTCCATCCAAGGGAATTCTTCAGGCAAGAATTCTGGAGTGGGTTGTCCTTTCCTCCTCCAGGGGATCTTCCCAACCCAGGATCAAACCCCAGACTCCCACATTGCAGGTGGATTCTTGACCGTCTGAGCCACCAGGAAAGCAGAAATAACAGAATGATGGGGGGAAAATATCTTGACAAGTAAAAAAGAAGTCAAATTGAAAGGCCCTTGTACCAATTAAAGAAGTACATTTTTATTTTAAAGAAACACTAACAGTGACTAGAGCAAAATTAATTCTAAATCACTTGCAAGTAGCTACGTATTGTCTCCAAGTTGGGACAAAAAGCTTATAACAAACCAGTAATTCCTCTGAAAACTGGAAAAGCTAGATGAACACAAAATCATCTCTTGGAAGGCACCTAAGATTTGCCCAAGCAGTTGGAACAAGAGGGACTAAAATTTAGGGGATAACTATGGAGAATTAAGTTAATGCTCTTTTCTTGGACAACTCGAAGCACAGTGAAGAGGCTGAGAATTATACTTTGTCCTGAGCAGAAGTTTAAAGCAGTCTGAGAAGGCTGTAGTAACAAAATCAGAGACATGAGAGATCTTAAGCATGTGGCTGTTTTTACCTCTCATGGCACGGGTAAACTTCTGAAGTTGAAACAGCCAAAAAATTCAAAGTCTGAAAAGCAGAGCGCAGGGAACTGATGAAACAAAACTTAAGAGTTCAGGAGCCTTTAAGGGAAGAAGTCTGGTGAACAAACTAGGTTTTCAGAAGAAAGTCAAGAAAGAATCAGATGAAAACCAAGAAAGAATCAAAGGCAGCTGATATTTTACAAAAAACAAAACCCAACCTATACTCCATTCACCAGTACCTGCCTGAATTGAGGTGTCCCAACTTCTACTTTATCAACCTAGTGAAGAAAGGGTGAAATTTTTCCAGAGGAAGATACACTCTTCAGGAGTAACCATAATTTTAAAGACTCTAAAATATTAATTAAATTAACATTTAATTGTAAATACTTCAGGAGTATTTACATCTCTAGCATTTAATTAAAAATAACTACATTACCAAGAAATAGGACCATATGAGCAAACCTCAAAAAGAAGAAAAACAACACAAAACAGAACCAAATAAGCAATCTACTACATATTCAAGTTAACCAACTAAGACATTAAAATTATTAACATGTTCAAGGAAAGAGTGGAAAAGATTGAAGAAATACATGAAAAGATGGCATATTTCCCTAGGCAATTAGTATCTATACAAGAAAAGAATCAAAAGGATAATCTTTAACTGAAACATCTAAAATGAGTTCAATAAATGGTGTTAACAGGAGATTAACACAAAAGTCAAAATTTTGAACTGGATGACATGTCGATAAAAAAAATACCATAATAAAAACCCAGGGATTTAAAAACAAAAAGTGGAAAATACAGAAAAAACTAATAAAAGACATATGAAACACTACAAATGAAGACCTACAGAGAGAACAGATCTGAACAACAAACCTCTGCAAGATTTTCTAAATATAAGAGGAAGGTATTAACCAACAGATTTAACAATCTCAAATAATTTCAAGCAAGAGAAATTAAAAAAGAAAAATTATATGAAGGCACAATATAGTTCCACTGGTGAAAATCACAGAAAAGAGAAAATTTTACAATCAGCATGGGGGAGAAAGGGCAGGGAGGAGATACAATACCTTTAATGGAAGAGTAAGAAGAGTTAAAACTAGAGATAACTTCAATGAAAACAATGATAGAAACTGGAAAATGATAGAAACTGGAAAAATGATATAAAAATCTTAAAATTTCAGTAAAAAATAACTGAAAATTTATAAATTATTTACAGAGCAAACAGATCCTCCAACATGAAGGAAAAGTAAAAACATTTTCCTACAAAAAATTCTGCACCAGCAGATTCTTACTGGAAGAAATACTACAGATAATTATGTGACGTGACAGAGGAGTTAGCTAAGGCTAAAGCTGTAATCACCATGCAATATATAAATGTATCAAAACAATACACTGTACACCTGAAATTTACATAATGGTATATGTCAATTCTATCTCAATAAAGACACATTATAGGGGCAAAAAGAACTACTACAAGAAGCTATTTGGAGCAAGAGAAACTCAGAAAGAACTAAAAAGCAAATGTACAGGTAATTTTGTCAAGGTAAGGATAATCAGTATTGATCACAGAACAATTCAATACTGTACTGTGGTATTTAAAACACATAGAATTAAAATGAATGGAAGCAATAATGCAAGAAGTGAGATGAATAAATGAATATATGCTGCAATCTCTTGGAATAATTTCTCCAGTAAAAAGTATATAATATATTTAATGCCAACATTTACATAAGAGTACTAGGGTACCATAGCAAAAAAGAATATATTTTGAGTGAGTTACCAGAGGGGAGAAAATAGGGTATGTCTGATTAAATCAAAGGGAGGTGCACCAAAAAATAAAAAAACACAGAGGGAAAAAAGAAGATAAAAGTGGGTCAAACAGTCAAACTTCACACTACTGTGTGTGCTAAGTCACTTCAGTCTTTGTGACCCTATGGACTGCAGCCCATCAGGCTCCTCTGTCCATGGGATTCTGCAGGCAATACTGGAGTGGGTTGCCATGCCCTCCTTTAGGAGATCTTCTCAAATCAGGGATCAAATTCATGGCTCTCACATCTCCTGCACTGGCAGGCAGGCTCTTCACCACTAGTACCGCCTGGAAGGACCCTTACACTCACTAGAATCTTTTAACAAATAAGAAAATAAGGATGTAGAAAACCTGGAACAATTCAACTCGTGTGTACTATTGATGGCAATGTAAAACTGGAACAGCGACTAGAAAAACAGTATGGTGATTTCTCAAAATTGAAACACAGAATTACCATATAATCCAGCAATTCCACTTCTGGGTATATTCCCAAAGGAATTAAAAGCAAAGACACAAAGCAGGTATTTGTACACTTGTTCACAGCAGCCAAAAAGTGAAACCAACCCATGTCAACTGACGGATGAATAAAAAACAAAATGAACAATACATACAATGGAATATTATTAAGCCTTTAAAAGGAAATTCTGACATATGCTATAGTATGGATCAACCTTGAAGGCATGAGTCTAAGTGAAATAAACCAGTACAAATGGGCACACACTATATGATTCCACTTATATAAGATATCTAAAGTAATTAAATTCAGAGACAGATAATGGTAGTTACCGGGGGATGGGGAAAGGGATAACAGAGTGTTACTGTTCAATGGGTTGTATCAGTTTTGCAAGGCAAAAGAAGTCTTGGAGCTGGATGGTGGTGTTGATAGAACCACACATGAATGTATTTAACGCCACTGAAATGTACACTTAAAGTGATTTAAATGACAAGTTTTGTTATACATAATCTACAACTTTTAAAGTAAAAAATAAAAAGTCAAGTACAAAAGTGACAAAAATGAAACTAAATACATCAGTTACTGATATATTTAGTTTAGGATGACCAAACATCCTACACAAGAAAGATGTCCAGACTGAATTCTTAAAACCACAACTGAATGTTGTTATAAGAACAGACTTATACACTTCGTACACAAACTAAAATTAAAAGATGAAAACATTTATCATGAAAAGATAAAAAAGTAAAATATACTACTGTAGCCATATCAGTATAGTAGTCAATAAAGAACACCTGAAGGCAAGAAATGTCACTAGAAAAAAAATACTTCAGAATGATAAAAATGTCCCCTGATCAGCAAGCTATTGAGAGTCTTAAATTGGTATGCACCAAATAACATAACTTTAAAATGTATAAAGCAAAGGTTGAGAAAGAATAAGTATATAACCACAGTGGAGATTCTCCTTATCTCTTCATAACTGATAGAACTAGAAAACAACAAAAAAAATTAACAAGTATATCAAATAACTGTACACTACATTTAATCAACTTGAACTATGGAACTCAAAACTGCAAAATTCATATTCTTTCCAAATAATTAACAGAAAGTAACCAAAAACAGATCATCTACCAGGCCATAAGGCAAATCTTAAGTTTCTAATCAGAGCAGAATTAAATATGACATAAACAATAGAAAAATAAAAATTACTCAGTGTTTCGAAATTGAGGAACATTTTCTAAGTAATTCCCAGGTCAATACATCTCAATAAGAATTAGAAAATACTTTAACTAATTATTGATGAAAACAACATTCAATACATGTGGGGTGCCTAAGGTAATTATTAGAGACAATTCTAAAACTCAAAAAATATATACTGTAAAGAAAGAATAGTAAAAATCTCTGACTTTTGTGTCTCTAGTAGCTTTCGTCTCAAGAAGCTAGGAAAAAATTATAGCCAATGAGAAATTTTTAAAAGAAAAACATAAAAGCAGAAACCAATGAAAATTAAACTTACAAAAGAAAAATCAATAAAAAAACTGGTTCTTTAAAGACAGATTAGGACTAATAAATCCCTAGGAAGATATATCAAGAAGAAAAAAGTCACACATGAATTGCAAAAAACAGAAATTAAAAAGAGGACATCACTACCAAACCTACAGATATTTCTAAATTTTAAAACATCCATACAAGGAAAATACAAGGCCTAGACAGTCTCACTGGAAAATTAGTCCAAATATTTAAGGTAGAATCATACTAATAATACATAAAGTCTTTTTACAAAGTATACAAAAAGGATAGTAGTTTTATGAGGTCAGCATGATTCTGAAACCAAAACCTAATATGGACATCAGGGAAAAGAAAATTACAAACCAATATGATGAACAGCCACAGAAACAAAATACCATGCTCTAGATGGAATTAGAGCCATGACTTCATGCTAGAAATAGGAGCAAAAATGAAACAAGCCAGCCCTAATAAAATCCAAAACCAACTCTCAACTGAGCTGTGTTGGTTCACTAGTAGTCTGGCTGCTTAAAGAAAATGTATCCCTCTTTGAAGGATGGTAACAGCATCAGTAGTCTACGATATTTTCACTACACTGTCTGACATCCAATCAAAAATTACAAGGCAGTCTATGAAAACAGGAACAGCAGATGAGAAAGCAAGAGAAGAAATAAACAGAAACATGGCTTCATTTAATTTACATACTGCAGTTACAATACACACTTTTATGATTAATATATTCATGAAAACAGAGGAAAGGTTGAAGACGTCAATACAGGCCTCAAATTTATTAAAGAAATGTCAAAACAAATTCTAGAAAGAAATACTATAACTGAGATTAAGCACTCAGTAAAAGAATTTACCAGTAGATTAGATCTGTAAGAACAAGATTAGTGAACAGGAATAGAGATCAGAAGAAGGTATCCATAAAGTCATGCAGATCAAGAAGAAGCAAGGATGAGACAGTGAACATGTCTAATATGTATATTCAGAGTACCAAAAATGAAGAAGACAGTGACATAAAACCAGCATCCAGAAGAGCAGACGAGAATTTTCTAAACTGACAAGTCATCAAATTATAGATTTAATAAACTCCATATTCAAAGCAGGCAAACCAAATCTACACATGAGGAAAATCAAAACTACATATCGTAATCAAATGCCTAAAAGCCGAAGATGCAAAGCCCAAAAGCAGATAGAGGGAAGATATACTCAAAATCTTCAGTGAAGGAAACAGTAAGACTAATAGAAGACTAAAAGAAATCAAAGAAGTCAAAAGATAATGGAATGGCATCTTTCAAGTGTTGGGGGAAAAAAATCCTCTCACAGATCAGAACTAAATAAAATTACAATAGAAATATCAACAAGAATAATCTTAATTTTGGGGGATGAGGTGAATTTTTAAAAACACGCAAAAGTAATATACGACAATAGCACAAATGAAGGAGGGTTCGTGAAATTAAGCCATCAAAAGATTTCTGAATAATTTCCTAAGTGGCAAAATTTCAGAATATTTTGTGAAAAATTTCCTACTATACAAACTGCAATAACAGATACTGTAATTTCTAGAATAATAACTAAAATGAAAATAGAAACCATGTAACTATAAAGCTGAAGGAGTTTTAAATAGAATTAAACATTTTAATAACACGAAAGAAATAAAGGAACAATAACAAATGTGACAAGTGGAAAATGTGTGGCGAAATGAGTAAACAAACTCCAAGTGACAGATGAGAAAATTTAAAGACTAGAGAAAGAACGTGTTCACAAATTAGAAGTGCAAAAATAAAAACACAATGAGGTAACATCAGAATGCTAAAAATTAAAGACTGACAATATTAAAAAACATACTAACATTTAACAGAAAAATCTCACATATTATTTTTCAAATAAGGGTTTAATTAAGGCAAGTTGGTGGGTGTCTTAAGATAGAAGGTATAGACCGTATAGAAAGAACTGACAGGGAACTCCTTGGCAGTCCAGTGGTTAGGACCTGGGACTTCCACCAGTGGCCTGGTTTCAATCTCTGGACAGGGAACTAAGATTCTGCAAGCTATGAGATGCATCCAAAAAGTAAAATAAGTTTTTAAAAAAGAAAGAATTGACAAGATTTAGTAAATCAGAAGATGGATCAGGGCAGGCTGAAAAGATTCTGGTTTGAATAATGCTGTCCAGAATCAGGATGAGTATGGTCCCTGTGTCCCAACATTAGGGACAAAGATGACAAATTAATATTAGTAAATGAGATTGAGCTACTTGTGGGCCATCCAAGTTAAGCTGCCCAACAGTTACCAGATCTGGAAGAGGTCTGGCATATAGGAATATTCAAGGACATGCAGAGTGAGAAAAGACAACTGTCAATAATCAGAGTATAGGGACTACCAACATTTAAGCATTGGATGAAGACACTGACGAGACTAAGTAGGCACAGAGAAAGGCAGAGCCAGAAAAAAGAAGTCACAAAAGTTCCTACGGTACAGAGAATTTCAAGAGTTTCCCAGGAACAATTAAAGTTTCAAACAAAGCACAGAGGTCAAGTAAGGCTAGATCTGAGAAAGGGTCCACTGAGTTTGGCAAGTGAAAAACTTTAGACAGAATAATTTCAAAGAAAAGACAGAGGCAGGAAATAGTTTATAGCAGGCTGAAAAGCAAAGAATTAAAAGGAGAACAACTATCACACTACATTAAGTCTTCTGTTAAAATGTTTGCAAACAAATCTGTAAGTCCCTTGAGGGGAGAAAAGAAACCCTGTGTATCACTGTATCTAGGACAGTGCCTGGCATGTAACTCGGTTTTGTCTTTTTGTTCTTTGGGGAAGAGCACTCATTTTCTATAACTCTTTAATAGTACTCTATTCACAAACATCAGGAAACCAAACAAGGAACAATGACCAAATCTATACATTAAATGGGATACTTTTTGCTATACTGTATTAGGATTTTTTTAAAAAAACAGAAACACATCTAGGGTATTTAGCTTTCAAACACAGCTGACAATTCAGAAATTTTTGTTTTCTGTCCATAATAGGCAAGAGAAGATAAGTGACAGAGAAAGACACTTCACCATTAATAAACAGATTATAATATGCATAAAAAAAGAGAGCAGCTTTCTTCACCAGCACCGTCCAATAGAATTTTCTATTATGATGGAATGCTCCCAACTCCACACTGTCCAATGCAATAGCCAATAGCCACATGTGGCTACTGAACACTTGAAATGTAGCTTCGTAACTAAATTTTTTTTTAATTTTATTTAATTTGAATTTTAAATTAACAGTCACATGTAGTTAGTGGCCATCATATTGGATAGCACAAATAGAAACAGATGATGGTGAAAATATAAATGTAAATGTAAAGTAAGTCTTAGATTATGAGTCTTCAGGTAACAGTACCCTAGATAAACTTTCTCAAGTTTCAACAACTGGGGAAGGAGGCAAGATAGCAAAAATGGAAGACAAGGAATTCGCCTCTCCTTACAAGCACCTCAAGAATACATTTACGTGTGGCACAATTCTCACAGAGCACCTGCTAAACACTAGCAGATGACCTCAAACACATAAAAGGATAAGAAAAATCCCATGCAGCCTCATAGGATGATAAAAAAGACTAAAAATAAAAGTAAAAAATACAATGAATAAAAATTGGAAAAATAAATAGGAAATTAAAAAAAGAGGAAATGGGAAGGAACTGCACCCCTGGCAGAGAACTTAAGGTGAGGAGAGGCTCACACACTCAGAAAAGCCCATTCATGGTGGGGATATCAGCTGGGGCAAAAAAGAATCTTTAAGGGATCCGAGGAGAATGCAGCAACTGGTCTATGGAAGCCAAGACAAAGTAAGAACTGCAGGCATGGTCCACGCTACAGCCCTGTACCCCCTAGCCTGAGTCAGGTATCTTCTGGTGCAGCCAGGGGCAGGGCACAGGGAAGTGGGGGTTGGAAAGCGGACCCAAAGAGGGGACAGCTGTTGGTTGTGAAGAGAGAGCCTGAAGGGACAGGAGTAAGGAGCTCCACAACCAGGAAAGTTTTCGGGAGAAATACAGGCTGCTACAGAAGCAAGGTGCCATTGATGAGTGGCACGCAAAGGGCGCTAAGTCCAAGACGCTGGACCACCAGAAAATTCCCGGCCCAAGGAAATATTAATCAGTGTGAGCTCCCCCAGAGATCTCCATCACCCAGCTCCAGCCAACTGCCTGTAGGCTCCAGTGCTCGACACTTTATGCCAAACAACCAGCAAGACAGGAACACAGTCCCATGGATCAGCAGACAGGCTGCCTGAAGCCATACTAAGCTCCCATGCGTGTGCTAAATAACTTCAGTCGTGTTCAATTCTTTGCAACCCCATGGACCTCAGCCCTCCAGGCTCCTCTGTCCATAAGATTCCCCAGGCAAGAATACTGGAATGGGTTGCCATTTTCATCTCCAGGGTACTAAGCTCATAGACACTCCAAAACACACCACCTGATGCAGACCTGCCTGGCCAAGAGACAAGACTCAATTCCACCCACCACAGCACAGGCCCCACTACCTCCCACCAGGAAGTCGACACAGGCCCTTGGACCAACCTCACCCACCAAGGGGCAGACACCAGAAGCAAGAGGAACGACAACCCTGCAGCCTGCAAAAGAGAGACCACAAACACAGTAAGTTTAGTTCAGTCGTTCAGTCGTGTCCGACTCTTTGAGACCCCATGGACTGCAGCCTACCAGACTCCTCCGTCCATGGGATTTTCCAGGAAGAGTACTGGAGTGGGTTGCCACTGCCTTCTCCAGATCCATGGATCGAACCCAGGTCTTCCGCATCGTAGGTAGATGCTTTACCGTCTGGGCTACCACGGAAGTCCTAAAACAGTAAGTTAGACAAAATCACACAACACAGAAACACGCTGCAGACAAAGGAGCAAGGCAGAATTCGACAAGGCCAAATAAATGAAGAGGAAATATGCAAGCCACTTGAAAAAGAATTCAAGAGTGATGTTACAGTTAAGATGATCCAAGATCTTAGAAACAGAATGGTCTCACAGATGGAAAAGATACAAGAAATATTCAACAAGGACCTAGAAGAACTAAAGAACAAACAGAGATGAGCAACACAATAACTAAAATGAAATAATACACTAGAAGGAATCAACAGCAGAATAATTGAGGCAGAAGAATGGATAAGTGAGCTGGAAAACAGAATGTTGGAAATCGCTGCCACAGAGCAGAATAAAGAGACTGAAAAGAAATGAGAACAGTCTCAGACACCTCTGGGACAACATGAAGGGCACCAACATTTGTGTTAAAGGGATCCCAGAAGAAAAGAAACAGAAAGGATCTGAAAAAATATTTAAAGAGATTATAGTTGAAAACTTCCCTAACATGAGAAAGGAAACAGTCACCCAAGTCCAGGAAGGTCAGAGAGTCCATAGGGGATTAGCCCAAGAAGAAACATATCAAGACACATTTAATCAAACTAATAAAAACTAAATCAAAAAAAAAAATATTAAAACCAGCAAGGGAAAAGCAACACGTTAACATACAAGGAAATCCCCATAAGGTTATCAGCTGATTTTTCAACATGAACTCTGCAGGCCAGAAGTGAGTGGCAAAATATATTCAAAGTGATGAAAGGAGAAAACCTGCAGATTACCCTACCCAGCAAGGATCTTATTCACATTCAACAGAGAAATCAAAAGCTTTGAGGAGGACCAAAAGCTAAGACCAAAACCATTCATCACCACCAAAACACCTTTACAAATGCTAAAGAGCTTTCTGTAGGTGGGAAACACAAGAGAAGAAAAAGACATACAGAAACAAACCCAAAACAATTAAGAAAATGTCAAAAGGAACACACAAAGCAATAATTACCTTTTAAATATAAATGGATTAAATGTCCAACCAAAAGACACAGACTGGCTGAATGGATACAAAAACAAGATCCATATACACACCGTCTGTAAGAGACCTTAAACACAGGGACCCATACAGACTGAGTGAGGGGATGGAAAAAGATATTCCATGCAACAGGAAATCAAAAGAAGCTGAAGTAGCAATACTTATATCAGACAAAATGACTTTAAAATAAAGACAGTTACAAGAAATAAGAAAGGATACTACATAATAGTCAAGGGATTAATCCAACAAGACAATGTAACAGTTGTAAATATTTATGCACTCAACACAGGAGCACCTCGATACAAAGGGCAAATGCTAACTGCCATAGAACAGGAAACCAACAGTAACACAATAATAGTGGGGGACTTTACCAGCCCACCTTACACCAAAGGACAGATCATCCAGACCAAAAATTAATAAGGAAACACAAGGCTTAAATAACACACTAGACCAGATAAACGTAATGGGTATTTATAGTACATTCCATCCGAAAGCAGCAGCATATACTTTCTTCTTAAGTGCACACACAACATTCTCCAGCATCTTGGGTCACAAATCAAGCCTCAGTAAATCTCAGAAAATTAAAATCATCAAAGTGAGAGTCACTCAGTTGTGTCCAACTCTTTGCAACCCCGTGGACTATATAGTCCATGGAATTTTCCTGGCCAGAATACTGGAGTGGGTAACCTTTCCTTTCTCCAGGGGACATTCCCAACCCAGGGATGGAATTCTTTACCAGCTGAGCCACCAGGGAAGCCCAAGAATACTGGAGTGGGTAGCCTATCCCTTTTCCAGCGGATCTTCCCAACCCAGGAATCAAACCAGGGTCTCCTGCATTGTACCTGGATTTTTTTACCAACTGAGCTATCACAGCTCTGCTGCAGCGGCTGCTAAGTCGCTTCAGTCGTGTCCAACTCAGTGCAACCCCATAGATGGCAGTCCACCAGGCTCCCCCGTTCAGCCTCAGTAAATCTCAGAAAATTAAAATATCAAGAATCTTTTCTGACCACAACGCTATGAGATTAGAAATCAATTACAGGAAGAAAAACACAAATGCACAGAGGCTGAACAACATGCTACTAAATAACCAATAGATCACTGAAAAAAATATAAAAGAAATTTTAAAATACCTAGAAACAAATAGATTAGTCCAGAGAGGCTCCTAAGTAGATTCCATTTTTTCCACCAAATACTTTACTGATATTGGTAAAAACTGATTTAGTTAAACGAAAAAAGGGGGGAGGGGAAATGATACAAGTTCCCTCTTGTCCCTGTATCTTCTGACAGAGAATTAACAGTAAATAAAATCTCCAAGGAAAAAAGTAAAGGCAACCATCTAGGATACATATGTGAATAAACTGCATCAATCCACTCCAGAAAAAGAAATAAACCTGCTTAACTGATGTTCAAACCAACAAAGAACCATTTGTTAGGCCCAGAAAGTATTTAGCAATTAAAAGATACAACATCCCAGCTTTCATTAAAATTAATTAGGTTTTCATCACAGCCTTTTGTTGAAAAAAAAATCCTATTCAATGCACTCACTTTTAGGTAAAATAAGAAATGAAATTGTGTGCTTTTAAAACATTTAGTGGTACATTCACTTATATAAAGTGTTAATACGTATATATTGGATTGGCCAAAAAGTTCATACCTGAAAGAACAATACACATAAACATAATTAACCACACCACATACTGTTCTATAATTTTTAATAACTGCATAAAAATCTCATACCAATCCCCTAATGTTGAAGCTTTAGTTTTTTTCATTATTATAAACAAATCTGCAGGAAACCTTTCTGTGCATGTCTTTTTGCTAGGTTCTTAAAACAGAAGTTTTCACCAAAAAATTTTTTGGAAAATGTCAGCATTGATGCCATGAATGAGAACAGTATTCAAATACTTGATCCTACCCATTTACTACAGATGTCATTCATTGAGGCTATGGATCCTACTTGCCTCTCCTTTGTCTTTTCCCTTACGTTACTAATTTTTTTCCTTGTTACTCAGTGCTCCAAAGGATAATCATGGGAAAAAAAAGAGAGAGGGAACCAAGGTATTACATTCCTTACTTGAATTAAAAAGCAAAAAATGTATGAGCAACATTTAAACTATCTTTACCTAGCCAGGTAAAAGCTTGATCTTCCCTACCTAGGGATCAAACCCAGGTTTCCCACATTGCAGGCAGAGTCTTTACCAGCTGAGTCAAAAGGGAAGCCCAGGAATACGGGAGTGGGTGGCCTACCCCTTCTCCAGCAAATCTTCCTGACCCAGGAACTGATCGAGACCTCTTGCATCGCAGGCGGATTCTTTACCAACTAAGCTATAAGGAAAGCCTCTCTACCTAGCAGCCAACGTTAATCAAGATTCCCAGAGAAAATAATGGCGTGAACCAAATATAAAGAGTCCACTTCTCTCCTCTGCAATTAGAGCCTACTATCTAGCTACCAAAATGGCGGGGGGGGGGGGGAGAGTCATTCAAATCATTTTCTTCATATTTTACTCTCTCAGAGTCCTTGCAGGGAAAAACAAGTCCTGAAGCACATTTAATTAGCTACACTACTACGTCTTTTTTTCCCTTTTCTTTCAAACAGTGTCCCAACACTTCCTACTAGAGTTCACTGTACTCCTACAGCTGCTAGGTTGGTCTTAAAGCCTACAGTCCCTCACAAAAGTATGACTTATTTATTAACTATTTACTAGACAAAGTTTTCCCACACTGAACTGTAATTAAAGGATAGCTAACTAACCAGTGTGTTTTGTGGCCTTATGGGTCTCTCCTGTCCACTGAGGCAAACTGGTTAAAACATTTGTTGCTATTTACTCAGAGGCTTTATCATGAACTGAGAATGATTTTACACACCACACGCACATGCTTGTTTTATATGCCAAAATAATACCGATTTACATCACTCAGTCGTGTATGACTCTTTGCAAGCCCATGGACTGTAGCCCGCCAGGCTCCTCCGTCCATGGGATTTTCCAGGCAAGAATACTGGAGTGGGTTGTCATTTCCTTCTCCAGGAGATCTTTCCCACCCAGCGATGGAACCCTGACCTCCTGCATTACAGGCAGACTTTTTACCATCTGAGTCACCAGGGAGGTGAAAATAACATTAACACTACACAGAAAAGTAATTTGGTAACATACTCAACTTTCTACTGAAACTGCTATCCGGGTTCTTACAGGACTGGAACTGAGAAGGGAAGTTTCAAATGCAACTGGATACCTGACCAGAAGCTGTTCAGAGCATTCCAAACCGTATCCTTTGTATTTCAGCCACACTAACATCAGAATAAAACCAAGGATTTCTCTTTTCAACACGCCAAATGGGAGGAAACATACCAAGTCAGCAGTATGCAAACATCATACTATGGAGGAGAAAGTTAATTCCTCAGCAGAAAGAAGGGCAATGGGAAAACTCTTTTTCCAGGGTCTGTTTCACATTTTCTAAAATAGAAAATGTAAACAGTTTTTGCCAGGAATTGGTTTCATGAAGGACTGTCTTTTCTTTTTTCTTCTCTTGGAGCGGGGAGGGACATTGTCTTACAATTTAAATGTAGTCAGTGAACCTGAATTTTTAAACCCCCAATTTGAAAAAAGCCAAGTTTAAAACCCACCCGTTGTATATGGTATTAGAGGAAAAAAGGCTCTCAGAAGGGGAAATTCAACGCACGAAATAATTTAGAACAAACAGAACACAGAAGCAAAGGTTCCCACAATTTATCCTAGCAGGTTGTTTCCAAGTAAACCAGGATTTTTTAGGTTCTATGAAAAGTCCCTCATCCAGCTAAAGATTTGTTTACCCAAGTAGTCATTTTTATACAGAAATGCTCAATAGAAAAGTTAGGGATTCCCAGTGCCTACAGGTTTGAACAACTTCCTAACCTTTATAACCATGATACTCTCAGTAAGATCACAGGACATATTAAGTAAATTAAACGTTGCCTTTCAAAGTAAGAATCTCAAACTTTCGGAGATGGTGAGAAACAAATGATAACGAACCCAGAGGGGGTAAAACTTCAGACTAAACTCAGATTAAAAATCTCAGACTAAAATAATACTGTATTTCTTAAATTGGTATACTTCGTATGCAATCCCATTAGGAAATACAAAAATTTCTCTCCTCTTTACGAGTAGATTAAAACTCATTTATATAGTTGAAGTTAACAAAACACCATTCAATTCTGACAAATGCGAAACTAAACCTAGAAATGCAAAAGAAGCGTTATCACTACAACAGAACATACATTTTAGCAACGATTGGAGAAATGGCTCAAAAAAATTAGGTGAACTTTTCCATTTACAGCGTGTCCTTCACCAAGAATATTCCCACTCATCGCTGTACGCAATAAGATTTAAAACCCACTTTCATACAGAAGGTAAACAGATTGTTACATCTCTTTTCCCCCAACCCTCCCCTCCCTTCGAAGGTCGAGGGGTCCCAGACCAAAGACAACAAAAGCACGTGACAAAAGTTTCTCCTAACACGCTTTCCAGGCCTAGAGGCTACGCTTCTCCCTCGTTCCGGGTCCGGGGGACCTGGGCCCAGACCAAAGGGCTGCGGCCCACTGGGGGCAGCAGGGGGTCAGGCCGGGGGTCAGGCCCCAGCCACCGGGAGGGGGAACCGGGCGCCAAGGACGCACCGGGGAGCTGGCGCCTCCCGAGACCACCGGCGTAAGCGCGGGACGGAGCGCGGCCTGTTGTTACCTTTTCCTGCTCCTCACGGAGCCGCGCCACCTCCGGGGCGCGCAGCGGCGCCGCGGCCGAGGCGTGGGGCCTGGGGTCTGGCGGGGCCTCCATGAAGGGGGTGCCGGGGCCTCAGCGGGGCGAACGAGTCCTAAACAAGTGTTTATGGAAGCGGCGTGGCCGGCGGCTGCCCAGCGCCCGCGTGCTCGCCCTCATGCACTGCGCGCCCCGCGCCGAGGAGGCCGCGCCCGCCTTCTCCGCTACCGCGGCGACCGCTGCTCGCGTCCGGGCTGCCCGCGGCCGCATCTCACACGCTCATGCCGCCCGCCGCCGCAGCCGCCGCCGCCGCCGCGGGCTCGGAGCAGCAGGCCGGCCGTTGGAAGCGAGAAGCGCCGATCCGGTAGCTGGGCCGAGCGAGGCGTCCTGTGGCGGCCGCGCCTCCTCCGCGCCTCCTCCGCAGGCCCCGCCCATCGCCCCGCCCTGCGCGGCACGCTGGGAATCGCGCGCAGGCTCCGCCCTTCGTCCCGCCCCTCGGTGAGTCACGTGGTGCAGGAGCTGCGCAGCGGCGGCTGACTTATCCTGAGGCTGCGCTCCTGGAAACTTTCATTCTAGAGAGGATAGACGCTCAGTTCACAGACAGGATCCCTTTCTTGGCCTTGTGTCCCACATATACACCCAGTCGTTGGGCGCTGCATTTGGCCGTAGGAGCTTAATTCGTGTGCTAATACTGCTTTATAAGCATATTTAATTTTAACAAATTCAACCTTTCACTGTACCTGTCTAATGAATTAAAATATGCAATTAAATTTTGCCTGTGTATTAATTACTGCACACATAACGTTTACATTTGTGAAGGTTCAGTTCAGTCGGTCATTCGTGTCCGACTCTGTGCGACCCATGAACCACAGCACTCCAGGCCTCCCTGTCCATTACCAGCTCCCGGAGTCCACCCAAACCCATGTCCATTGAGTCTGTGATGACATCCAACCATCTCATCCTCTGTCATCCCCTTCTCCTCTTTCCCCCAGTCTTTCCCAGCATCAGGGTGTTTTCAAATGAGTCAGCTCTTCGCATCAGGTGGCCAAAGTATTGGAGTTTCATTGTGCTTTAATTAATGTATTGCTATGTATGGGCTGTTTAAGAGACTTCAAGGATAACGCCCAAACTTTTCCTCTTATTTCAAACTCCTGTGACGTCTTTCTAGTACAGCCTTTGTACACAGTAGGCACCCAGTTAATGCTTAGTAAATGGAATGGGCCTTGGCATAATAATCATCTCTGCTCCAGTACTTAACAGAGAACTGCATTTCTCACCCTGATGTGCCTGCCTGCTAGATTTCTCTTCCCTTCTGGCCAGCTCCCCAGTTCAGATAACACTCTTTTTACATTTGTTTCAAAGAAAGAAGGAAGGAAAATTTGGGCAGATGGTAAATGTTAATTGCTGTCTTTTCCTCACTACATATCAAACATCCAATTCCTCTGAAACTGGCGGTCTCAGACCCCTCTATCACCACCATCATCTGTGTATCCTCAGCTACTTCAGTAGCTTCTACTCTGGTCTCCCAGTTCTCACTTTCATCCTTTCTAATGGATGTTGGCAGCTGCCCACCCTGAAAGTGAAAGTCACTCAGCTGTGTCGGACTCTTTGAGACCCCATGGACTATACATCATGTGGAATTCTCCAGGATACTGGAATGGGTAGCCTTTTCCTTCTCCAGAAGATCATTCCAACCCAAGGATCGAACTCAAATCTCCCTCTCCCACATTGCAAGCAGATTCTTTACCAGCTGAGCCGCCAGGGAAGCCCAAGAATACTGGAGTGGGTAGCCTATCCCTTCTCCAGCTAGTCCTCCTGACCAAGGAATGGAACCAGGGTGTCCTGCATTGCAGGTGGATTCTATACAAACTGAGCTATCAGGGAAGCCCCATCCTATCTCCCTTCATTCAGGTATTCAAACCTAGCCTGTTTAGCTCCTGTGCCTGTGGGAAGCTGACCCACCCCCAGCTCCAGTAGAAGGGTAAATACATTTATCTTCTAAGTATTCAGTTCTATATGCTGTCTACAAGTGGTTCACTTTAGAATGAAAAACACAGAAGAGTTGAAAGTAAAATGGAAATTTGGAGACACTAAGAAAAACCAGAGGCATGCATGCCACAAGCATAAACACATGCAGAATCAGCAAGAAGGCATCCAACTGCAAGCCAAGGAGAGAGGCCTTAGAGTTAGCCAACCCCCTTCACACCTTGATGTTGGAATACCATCCTGCATAACTGTGAGAAAATAAATTTCTGCTGTGTAAATCATTAGTCTACGTTATTTTGTTATGGTAGCCCTAGCAAACTAATATATCAATAACCTAACTGTACTTTAAGGAACTAGAAGAGAAAAGCAGGATCCAAAGCTAGCAGAAGAAAGAAATAACAAAGAGACAAACAGAAAATAGAAGAACAACAGAGAATACCAATGAAACCAAAATTGGCTCTTGGAAAGATTTAGAAAACTGACAACCTAAATTAAGAAAAGAGAGAAGACTCCTTCTAAAATCAGAAATAAAAATGGGACAAAATTACAATTTTACAAAAAGAAACAACATGAGAACACTATGAACAACTGTAGAAACCAGATGAAAGGGACAAATTCCTAGAAAAGACAAAAACTAACAAAACTGACTCAAGAAGAAATAGAAAACTATGAAAGCCAATTAACAGCTAAGAAGAATAAATCAATAATCAAAATCTTCCCAACAGAGAAAAATCCAAATGGCTTCAAAGGTGAATTTTAAGCATTTAAAGAATTAGCACCAATTCTTCTCAAACACTTCTAAAAAAGTAAGAAAGAGGGAACACCTTTGAGGTCAGCAAGACCAAGACACTGAAAGAAAATAAACTACAGATCAATGTCTCTTATTACTATAAATGCAAAATCTCTCAATAAATACTAGCACACTGAATCCTGAATTTATGACCATAATAAAAGGATTATACACCAGGATCATGTGGAATTTATCCCAGGAACACAAAGGTAGTTCACCATATGAAAATCAATCAAAATGATATATCACATTAATAGAATGAAAGGGGAAAAAACTTCATGATAATCTCAGTTGATGCAGAAAAAAGCATTTGACAAAAATCCAACATCCTTATAAAAACACTCAATGAACAAAGAAGAGAAAGAAACCTCCTCAACCTTATAAAGGCCATATATGAAAAGCCTATGTCTAACATACCCAAGGGGGAAAGACTGAAAGTTTTTCCTCTGAGATCCTGAATAACATAAGTATGTCTGCTTTTATCACTTTTATTCAACATAGTACTGGAAGTTCTAGTCAAAGAAATTAGACAAGATAAGGAAATAAAACAATGACAAATTGAGAAGAATGTAAAATTATATCTACTGGTAGATGATACGATCTTATATGTAGAAAATTGTAAAGAATTCAGAAGAAAAAAAGCATGTTAAAGGAATAAAAAAGTTGCAGGACACAGAATCAACAGACAAAAATCAGTTAAATTTATATACACTAGCAGTGAACAATCTGAAAAGGAAATTAAGGAAACAATTCTATTTACACCAGCATAAAAAAGAATAAAATACTTAGTGATGAATATAAGGAAGCACAAGAATTCTGAACTAAAAACTATAAAACATTATTGAAAGAAATTAAATGAAACACAAATAAATGTGGAAAACTCTATGTTCATGGGTTGTAAGACTGAAGTTAAATTGAGATACTATAGTTAAGATGAGAACTATTGTGAACTGAGTGTCTCCCAAAATTTGTATGCTGAAGCCCTGACCTTCAATGTACTGTGTTTGGAGATAGGTCCTTTATGGAAGCATTTAAGGTTAAATGAGGTCACGAGGGTGAGGTCCTGATCCAATAGGATCAGTGTCTTTCGAAAAGAGAGAGCTCACTCTTCTTGTACACATACATTGAGGGCAGGCCGTGTGGGACATAGTGAGAAGACAGCCATCTTCAAGACAAAAGGAGAGTTCTCACTGAAAACTGAGTTTGCTGTCACCTTGATAAAGGACTTCTACTCTCCTGAACTGAGACAATAAATTTCTCTCATATTTTGCTATAGCAACCCAAGCAGATAATTACAAAAATTCTCCTTGAAATAACTGACAGATTCAAAGCAATCCTTATGAAATCCCAATGACATTTTTTGCAGAAGTACGAAAGTTCAGCCTAGTTCATATGGAATTGCAAGAATTCTCAATAGCCAAAACAATCTTGCAAAAGATAAAGTTGGGGAAAATCTCAAGCTTCCTGATTTGAAAACTTCTAAAAAGCTGTTGTTGTTCACTCAGTCGTGCCCTAGTCCTTGTGACCCCGTGGACTGCAACATTCCTGTCTTCCCTGTCCTTCATTATCTCCCATGATTTACTCAAACTCATGTTCATTGATCGGGGATGCTGTTCAACCATCTCATCCTCTGTCACCCCCTTCTCCTCCTGCCTTCAATCTTTCCCAGCATCAGAATCTTTTCCAATGAGTCAGCTCTTGGCATCAGGTGGTCAAAGCATTGGAGCTTCAGCTTCAGCATCAGTTCTTCTAATGAATATTCAGGATTGATATCCTTTAGGACTGACTGGTTTGATCTCCTTGCAGTTCAAGGGACTCTCAAGAGTCTTCTCCAGCACCACAGTTCAAAAGCATCAATTCTCCAGTGCTCAGTCTGCTTTATAGTCCAGCTCTCACATCCATACATGACTATGGGAAAAACCAGAGCTTTGACTATATGGACCTTTGTTGGCAAAGTAATGTCTCTGCTTTTTAATATGCTGTCTAGGTTTGTCATAGCTTTTCTTCCAAGGTGCAAGAATCTTTTAATTTCAAGGCTGAAGTCCCCATCTGCAGTGATTTTGGAGCCCAAAAAATAAAGTCTGTCACTGTTTCCATTGTTTCCCCATCTGTTTGCCATGAAATGATGGGACTGGATGCCATGATCTTAGTTTTTTAAATGTTAAGTTTTAAGTCAGCTTTTTCACTCTCCTCTTTTACCTTCATCAAGAGGCTCTTTAGTTCATCTTTGCTTTCTGCCATAATGGTGGTGGTGTCATTTGCATATCTGAGGTTATTGATATTTTTCCTAGCAATCTTAATTCCAGCTCCTGCTTCATCCAGTCCAGCATTTTGCATGATATACTCCACTTATAATTTAAGTAAGCAGGGTGACAATATACAGCCTTGACTACTCCTTTCCCAATTTGGAACCAGTCCATTGTTTCATTTCTGATTCTAACTGTTGCTTCTTGACCTGAATAGTTTTCTCAGGAGACAGGTAAGGTGATCTGCTATTCCAATCTCTTGAAGAATTTTCCAGAGTTTGTTATGATCCACAGCCAAAGGCTTTAGCATAGTCAGTGAAGCAGAAGTTTTTTGGGAACTCCCTTGCTTTTTCTATGGTCCTATAGATGTTGGCAATTTGATCTCTATTTCCTCTGCCTTTTCTAAATCCAAGTTGTACAACCAGAAATTGTTGGTTCACATACTATTGAAGCCTAGCTTGAAGGATTTTGAGCATTACCTTGCTAACATGTGAGATGAGTGCAATCGTATGGTAGTTTGAACACTCTTTGACATTGCCCTGCTTTAGAATTGGAATGAAAATGGACCTTTTCCAGTCCTGTAGCTAAAAAGCTACTGTAATCAAAACACCATGTGATTAGCAATGTAAACACATAGACCAATGTAGTTAAATAAAAAGTCTCAAAAATAAACTCTCCCATATATGGTAAATTGATTTTTGACAAAGCTTCCAAAATCATTCAGTGAGTAAAGGACAGTGTCTTCAACAAGTTATCCTGGGACAACTGGATTCCATATGCAAAAGAATGAAGCTAGACCCTTAACTTATACCATATACAAAAATTAATTCAAAATGAGTTGCAGACTTAAACTTAAGACCTAAAACTATAAAATTCTTAGAAGAGATCATTGGGGCAAATCTTAATGATTTTAGAATTGGTAGTTTCTTAAATATTACATCAAAAGCATAGGCAACAAAAGAAAATATAGGTAAATAAGACTTCATCAAAATTAAAAACTTTCATGCATCAAAGGATACTATCAAGAGAGTGAAAAGACAACAAAGGGAAGAAATATTTATAAATCATGCCTTAAAGGATAACAACAAAGCTAGTTTGAAAATGACCAAAGGACTTGAATAAACATTCCTCCAAAGAAGTTGTACAATGGCCAATAAGCATTGAAAAAGTTGCTCAATGACCCTAATCATTAGAGAAATGCAAATCAAAACCACAATGAAATACAACCTCGTAGTCACTATTATAAGAGAATATTATATTATTATAAAAAAAGAAGGGAAGAAAGGTAAGAAAGAAGAAAGGAAGGGAAAATAAGTGTTGGCAAGGATGTAGAGTAATTGGAGCCCTCTTTTATTGATGGCAGGAATTTAAAATGTTACAGCTTCTGTGGAAAAGTATAGCAGTACCACAAAAGTTAAACATAAAATTATCATGACTCAGCAATTCTACTCCCAGATATATGTGCCCCAGAGAATTGAAAACAGAGACTCTAACAAATCCTTGTACAATTCTGTTCATAGTAGCATTACTCACAATAGCCAAAAGATAAAAATATTCATAATTCCATTAGTGATGAATAAAATGTGGTGTATGTATGTGTATATATATATATATATATATATATATATAGTGTATGTGTATATATGTATATGAATGCTACTCAGCCTTAAGGAGGATGTTCTGATGCATGCTACATTATTGAAACTTAAAAGTATTGTAAGATGAATATAAAATTATGAAAACTGAAATATGAAATTATAGACATGTGAAATATGCCAGACCCAGTAGTTCAAACAGTATATTATTTCCCTTATATGAACTGTCTAAAATAAAATAGGTAAATTAATAAAGATAGAAAGTAGATTGACGGTTACTAAGGGCTGGAGGGGAAGGAGAGATAAGGGTTATTGCTTAATGGCTATAGAGTTCCTGTTTAGAATAACGAAAAAGTTCTGGAACTGGCAGTGACACAACATTGGTTAAATAGTTACACAATAATATGAATGTACTTAATGCCACTGGATGATAAAGATGGCTAAAATGGTAAATTTAAGTTACGTACATTTTACTATGAAAGAAAGAGACAGAAGAAAGGAAGAAAAGAAGAGGAAGAAATGCTCAGGGGGTTTGTCACCTCATATAATTGGGAAAAAAAAGTTTAGTGATGGCTTCAGATAAGGCTAGATCTAGAAATTCAATGTATAGCACATGAATATGTCTTTCTCCTCTTATCTTTACTTTCTTCTGGATTACCTTTATTCTGAAGTAGTTTCTTTGTACATGTGGCAAGAAAACCATAAAGAACTTCCAATATTCTAATTCATCATTGCATTTATTTTGCAGTCTCAGCTGGTTTAGATCAGCTAGAGCCTAGCATCCTAGATCAGCTTCCTAGATCAGCTAGAGCCTCAAAGGAAGGGATGGGTCAACTCCATTCTACATGTTATAACTACAGGTAGGAGAAGATGTTTCCCCAAAGAAAATTTTAAAAAATAGGAGAGGACACTATGCAGGTAAAATCTCAAATGCCTACAACAATCTCTGGGCTTTCAACAAGAGATGCTGGCTCCAAGGAATGTGGATTTTCTTTGTCTTTTAAAGTTTCTTATTTTTTTAACCAACTCTTTTCCCTGATACAGAAGTTAGCCAACCATAAATTGATTAAGTAACACCGGAAGAGGAAAAATGAGGGCCCAAAACGACCCAGTTAGTGGATGATCAAATGCCTGTGTCCATTAGAATGTAATAAGTTGCAAAAGAGTTATAAAACTGAACGCAAACTGACTTAATTTAAGAGAGTTTATTGGCCCTATAACTGACAAATTCAGGAGTGACTCTGCCTTCAGGTGTAGCTTCTCTACACAATTGGGCTTGCTTTCTCTTCTCTGAGCTCTGCCTTCTGCTGTGTTCACATCATTCTCAGATCTCTGGAGCTCCAGACTCCCAACCTCTAGTTTCAAATGGGTAATCCTGCCTGCTCTGAATGAGAAAGAGAACCACCAGTCTCCCAGTTTTCCCAGCAAAGGCTCAGGGCATCCCATTGTCTCTGACTTTGTCACATGGCTAGAGGAGAGTGTGAAGTGGAGCAGCACCACCCAACCCTGAGGAGCGCGGGCGCTGCTACCATAAAAAGAGGAAGGGATGCAGGGTCGTCAAAATCAAGTGACTGTCTAGGATTCTGCATGTATTCACAGGAGCTTGGTAAAAACAGAGTCGTGTCATTTAGGTGGCAAATTGGGATTTTCAGCTTGGAGCTAAGGTCTAGAGATCCCCCAACCTCTAGCCACCTCACTCCGTGAGATTTCTCTGAGGCTTTCCAGCTCTGAATGGAATCAGCCTGAGGGTACAGAGAAGCCAGGAAGGAATGAGGGAGATCTGTGGTCCAATCCAATTCTGTCCCTTACCAGCTGAGTGACCAGGCAGAGTGGGCCTGTCACTGCCGGTCTGTCATACGCACAGCCCCTTCTCCAAGAATCTGTTTCTCTCCCTTCTTGTGAGTGACCCCACACCCAAGCCAGAACTGGTCCTCTGAGAAGCAAATGCCAAGAGCAAGTTAACATGTAAGGAATTTATTTGGAGAAATGTCTATGAGGGAGAACAGGGTGGGTAGGAGCAGAAGAGGTTGCAAAAGCTTTGGCTCTACAGATTAGGTCTGACTCCGAGTGAAGGAAAGATGGAAGGAAGGAAAGCAATTCATATGGAAGCATCTAAAGATACAATGCAGTTAGTTTTAAGGAAGTTCAACAAGGCCACTGAAGAGTCCTCAAGCCAAGTCAGCCCCTCAGAGGAGTCCCACATCTTCCATTAATGGGTCAGACTCAGTATCCTTGCCATGCCTGGTTATAAGCTGGGAAGCATGGCCTTGGCAATAGGTTTCAGAGCATAATACCTGAAGCCTTTGGTCAGTTACACCCCTGCAATAAAAAATGTGTCACAGTCTACCTGGACTATTCTGCCACCCAGGTCTAAGGAGTGGATGTCTCGACTGGCTGGGCTGCTTTGATCACTCTGTCAAAATATCCTTGAGGCACAGAGATCAGTGAAACAAGAGAACATCAACAACAACAAAAGATCAAATGATTTTTTACAAAAAAATAAAAGTGTAATGGAGGAAGAAGTCTTTCAAACAATGGTGCTAGAAAAATTGGACCTCTATTTGCAAAATAAAAAGAATGTCTACATGTATTTCTTAAATTAAAGAAAGAAGGGAAAACTACTACACCATTCAGGTATGACCTAAAACAAAACCCTTACAATTATACAATAGGGGTGAAAATATATTTAAGGGATTAGATCTGATAGAATGTCTGAAGAACTATGAATGGAGGTTCATGACATTGTACAGAAGCTGGTGATCAAAACCATCCCCTAGAAAAACAAATGCAAAAAGGCAAACCGGTTGTCTGAGGAGGCCTTACAAATAGCTGAGAAAAGAAGAGAAGCAAAAGGCAAAGAAGAAAAAGAAAGATATATCCATTTGAATGCAAAGTTCCAAACAATAGCAAGGAGAGATAAGAAAGCCTTCCTCAGTGATTAATGCAAAGAAATAGAGGAAAACATTAGAATGGGAAAGACTAGAGATTTCTACAAGAAATTTAGAGATACCAAGGGAACATTTCAGGCAAAGATGGGCACAATAAAGGATAGAAACGGTATGGACCTAACTGAAGCAAAGATATTAAGAAGAGGTGACAAGAATACACAGAAGAACTATCCAAAAGAGATCTTCATGACCCAGATAACCACAATGGTGTGATTACTCACCTAGAGCCAGACATCTTGGAATGCGAAGTCAAGTGAGCATTAGGAAGCATCACTATGAACAAAGCTAGTGGAGGTGATGGAATTCCAGCTGATCTATTTCAAATCCTAAAACATGATGCAGTTAAAGTGCTACACTCAATATGCCAGCAAATTTGGAAAACTCAACAGTGGCCATAGGACTGGAAAAGTTGATTTTCATTCCAATCCCAAAGAAAGGCAATGCCAAAGAATGTTCAGACTACCAGACAATTGCATTCATTTCACACACTAGCAAAGTAATGCTCAAAATTCTCTAAGCCAGGCTTCAACAGTACATGAACCGTGAACTTCCAGGTATTCAAGCTGAATTTAGAAAAGGCAGAGGAACCAGAAATCAAATTGCGAGCATCTGTTGGATCATAGAAAATGCAAGAGAATTCCAGAAAAACTTCTGCTTCATTACTTATGCTAAACCCTTTGACTGTGAGGATCAGAACAAACTGGAAAATTCTTCAAGAGATGGGAAGAGCAGACCACCTGACCTGCCTCCTGAGAAATCTGTATGCAGGTCAAGAAGCAACAGTTAGAAATAGATAGAGAACAACAGACTGGTTCCAAATAGGAAAAGGAGTATGTCAAGGCTGTATATTGTCACCCTGCTTATTTAACTTACATGCAGAGTACATCATACAAAATGCTGGACTGGATGAAGCAGGAGCTGGAATCAAGATTGCTGGGAGAAATATCATAACCTCAGATACATAGATGACACCACCCTTATGGCAGAAAGTGAAGAGGAACTAAAAAGACTCTTGATGAAAGTGAAAGAGGATAGTGAAAAAGTTGGCTTAAAACTCAACATTCAGAAAACTAAGATCACAGCATCCGGTCCCATCACTTCTTGGCAAATAGATGGGGAAACGATGGAAACGCTGAGAGACTATTTTGGGGGGCTCCAAAAATCACTGCAGATGGTGATTGCAGTCATGAAATTAAAACACACTTGCACCTTTGAAGAAAAGCTATGACCAACCTAGACAGTGTATTAAAAAGCAAAGAGATTACTTTGCTGACAAATTTCCATCTAGTCAAAGCTGTGGTTTTTCCAGTAGTCATGTATGGCTGTGACAGTTCACCCATAAAGAAGACTGAGAGCCAAAGAATTGATGCTTTTGAACTGTGGTGTTGGAGAAGACTCCTGAGAGTCCCTTGGACTGCAAGGAGATCAAACCAGGAAATCAGTCCTGAATATTTATTGAAAGGAGTGATGCTGAAGCTGAAGCTCAAATACTTTGGCCACCTGATGCAAAGACCTGACTCACTGGAAAAGAACCTCTTGTTGGGAGAGATTAAAGGCAGAAGGAGAAGGGGACAACACAGGATGAGATGGTTGGATGGCATCACCAACTTGATGGACATGAGTTTGAGCAAGCTCTGGGAGATGGTAAAGGACAGGGAAGCCTGGCGTGTTGCAGTCCAAGGGATCACAAAGAGTCAGACATGACTGAGCGACTGAGCAACAACAGCAAGAGGTATTTCACATCTTACAGAAAAATCAGCTTAAAATAGATCACAGACTGAAATGTAAAATCAGTTCAGTTCAGTCACTCAGTCATGTCCGACTCTGCGAGCCCATGGACTGCAGCACGCCAGGCTTCCCTGTCCATCCCAACTCCCGGAGCTTGCTCAAATGAGTCGGTGATGCCATTCAACCATCTCATCCTCTGTCATCCCCTTTTCCTCCTGCCTTCAATTTGCCCAGCATCAGGGTCTTTTGCAAGGAGTCACTTCTCTGCATCAGGTAGCCAAAATATTGGAGCTTCAGCATCAGTACTTCCAATGAATAGTCAGGACTGATTTCCTTTAGGATGGACTGGTTTGATCTCCTTGCAGTCCAAGGGACTCTCTTCGCCACCACTACAGTTCAAAAGCATCAATTCTTCGGTGCTCAGCTTTCTTTATAGCCCAACTCTCACATTCATACATGACTACTGGAACAAGCATAGCTTTAACTAGATGGAAATTTGTCAGCAAAGTAATGTCTCTGCTTTTCAATACACTGTCTAGGTTGGTCATAGCTTTTCTTCCAAGGAGAAAGTGTGTTTTAATTTCATGGCTGCAGTCACCATCTGCAGTGATTCTGGAGCCCAAAAAATAAAGTCTCTCAGTGTTTCCACTGTTTCCCCGTCTATTTGCTATGAAGGGATGGAACTGGATGCCATGATCTTAGTATTTTGAATGTTGAGTTTTAAGCCAAGTTTTTCACTCACCTCTTTCTCATCAAGAGGTTCTTTAGTTCCTCTTCACTTTCTTCCATAAAGATGGTGTCATCTGCATAGCTGAGGTTATTGATATTTCTCCTAGCAGTCTTAATTCCAGCATCCAGAATCAAAATTCTGTGCTTCATCCATCCCAGCATTGCACATGATGTACTCTGCATAGAAGTTAAATAAGCAGGGTGACAATATATATCTTTGACATACTGCTTTCCCAATTTGGAACTAGTCCATTGTTCCATGTTCGGTTCTAACTGTTGCTTCTTGACCTGCATACAGATTTCTCAGGAGGCAGATAAGATGGTCTAGTATTCTCATCTCCCAAAGAATTTTCCAGTTTGTTGTGATCCATACAGTCAAAGGCTTTGGCATAGTCAATAGAGCAGAAGTAGATGTTTTCCTGAAACTCTCTTGCTTTTTCTATGATCCAACAGATGTTGGCAATTTGAAATGTAAAATACAAAACTATAAAACTTCTAGAAGGAAATATAAGAGAAAATCTTCATGACCTTGCATTTGGCAAAACAGATAAATTGAAAACATTTGTTCTGCAAAATATATTGCTAAAAGAATGTGAAAAATAATCCACAAACTGGGAGAAAAATTTTCAAATCACATACCTGATAAAGGACTTGTATGCAGAAAAGGAAAGAACCCAAAGTTTAACAGAGAATACAGACAACCCAATTTTAAAAAACAGTCAAAAGATCTGACTAGACACTTCATCAAAGAAGATACATAGATGTCAATTAAGCATGTAAAAAATGTTCAACATCATTTATCATTGGTAAATGCAAATTAAAATAACAATGAGATACTATTACACATCTACTAGAACTGCTGCAATCCAGCAAACAGATGATGCCAATTTCAGACTAGGATATGGAGCAACAGGAACTCTTTTCCATTACATGGGAATACAAAATGGTAACAGCCAGTTTGGAAGACAGTTTGGTGATTTTGCACAAGGTTAAACTTAGACTTACCGTGTGTGTGTGTGTGTTAATCTCTCAGTGGTGTCTGACTCTGCGACCCCATGGACTGTAGCCTACTAGGCTCCTCTGTCCATGGAATTCTCTAGGAAGGATTACTGAAGTGGATAGCCATTCCCTTTTCTAGGGACTCTTACCAGCCCAGAGATTGAACCAGGGCTCCTGCATTGCAGGCAGATTCTTTACCACCTGAGCCACTAGGGAAGTCCCTCTACCCTGCAATTGCTCTCCCAGGCATTACCCAACTGATCTGAACATTTATGTCATCACAAAAACCTGCATGCTAATATTTACTGCAACAAAGCAGTAAATATTTACATGGGTTTAGTTAACATAATATTGTGCAAATTAAGAGCTACCTGTTTTGGATTTATTACTTCCTGTCTTGGAGCTTCACTTGTCTCCAACAAGGGGAGTGATCTGGAGATTCCTGATTGCTTTTTACCCTAACACTGGGGAGTCTATAGATGTCCCTCCTCTGTTGAGGCCTAACTATACCTTAATCTGGCTTCACACCTAGCGTTCCCAGATTTAGCAAATAAAAACATGGAAACATGGTTAAATTTAAATTTCAGATAAACAACATATAACTTTTTGTATGTCTATATAATAATTGGAGCATCTCATGCATGCATGTAATATTTGGATCATACTTAAAAATCCTCATTGTTTATCTGAAATTCAAATTACCTTGTCCTGGCAACCTTATTCACACTCCTACCCCCTGGGACTTTCCTTGCTTCCCTTGCATATCCATTCTCCTTCGTTGCTTTAAAAATAAACATCTCATGCATCAAGGACTAAAGCACTGATTTTAAAATTCCTGTTGCTTAAATGGATCACTTTTATCTCCTAGGAACTGAAGATGGAAACCAGTGACAAGGACAAAAGGAGTTGTATAAGGGGAAGAGGGGGAATGAGGGGCAATTCGTGGAATTAACCCAGCTCAGGCCTCAGGGTTGGTTTACAGGAGTGGTTCTCAACCACCCAGGTTGACTCACACTGGGACTCAGAAGAATATTAATGCTTGGATCTAGCCTGGATGTTGGGAGTTTTTTAAGCTCTTCTGGAAAGTCTTCTTAATAGTGAAGGGTGCTATTTTCTTGCTGCCAACAAACCATCCAAACTTTATGGCACAAATCACAGTTCTGGAGGTGAGAGCGAGTCCTTAGAATCTCATGCAATTGCAGTCATCTTGTAACCTCTTCGTGGACAACTCTGGACTTGAGGTAAGCTTTTGCCTGAGACCTCAGAAGAGTGGTAAGCCAGAACATGCATACGTGAGCTCTTCTCTCGCCTATACCTCCTTATAGCATGGTGGCTGGGTACCAAGGGAGAGCTAACTGGAAGCAGTCCCACCTTTTCTAATCTAGCCTCAGTAGTCACATTGCATCACTTCACCCATATTTATTCATCACAAGCAAGTCACTAAAGCCAGCCCATATTCAAGAGGTAGGGGAATTAGAGTCTATTTTTTGATGGGATAAATGTCAAAGAATTTGTGGTCATAAGGTAAAACACCCAATGTAACATTTGAAAAAGAGGTCTCTGGAATTCATTTCCTTTTCTACACTCCCCCAGCCCAAGCTCCTGTCACTGCTCCCCTAGAAAAGTCTTGTGGCCTTGAGAAGGCCAGTATCTCCCCGCTTCCCATGTCCACCCCAGTCTGCCCGCCACACTGCGACTGGAGTCTTGAAGTCTTGAACTCAGCATCTTTCATGGCTTCTTACTGCCCAGAGCAGAATCCAAAGCCTCAGCAGGCCTGCAAAGATGTATACAGAACACCCTCTGTGTCTCTTGCCTACCTCACGTCCAGCTCCAAGGCAGAGCCCACACTCTCCTGAGCTGTGCCTCTGATGATTCCCAGGCTGATAGGCCTGCCTTCCTGCTGCAAGAACAGCCCACCTCACCACACCCCAGCCTCTGCCTCTTGCTTCTCCTTCGGGACTTTCTTCAGATCCCACCTCTAGGAAGCCTTTTCTGAGCATCCTAAGTACCCTGTAGTTCCTTTTACTACATGCATGTCCTTCCACAAATTTTCTCTTAGCTTTGTACTGAAGTGTAACCCACATACAGAAATGTGCACAGATCCTATGCCGAGCTAGATGAATTGTCACCAAGTGAGCACACCTGAATAACCAGCTTCCAAACCAAGAAACACAACATTCTTGGACCCACTGAAGCCTTGCAAGACCTTTTCGGTTCACTGTCCCCCACACCTGGCTCCCTTCTCACTCAGCCCCCGTAACTACTACCCCTACTTCTACCTTGTGTGTCATCTGTTTTCACACTTCATACAAATGGACTCACACTGTATGTGCTCTCAGTTCACATGGTATTTTAATCAGAGTATGTGATTAAAATCGCAGTATTTTCATCACTAAACAGTTTGCAGGCCCAGTGGAAAATGAAAGTGAGGACCCCTTGTTCAAAACTGTTGAGAATTTCAAGATGGTGAGAACAGAGCATAAATCAAGTGTGAGGACCTTCTGAACTCCTGTGTGACTACCTCTGTTGCATGCCTGTACAGCCAACCTATACAATCACCTGTCTGCTTGTAGGTCTCCTCCTTGGGAGCAGGGTAGTATTGGCTTCTGTTTGCTGAATATGAAGGAGACAAGGCCCCTTCAGACTGGTTCCCAGGTAACTCATGGGAACCTGACCTAGGCCCTGAGGCCTGGAGGGAGGGTAACCATCCCAAGCATCACACCCACTTTACAAATGCAGAGTCTGGACTAAAGATGCCACATGATGAAGCCGAGCCCCACAGTGGGTGAGCACTGGGGCTGAGCTTCATGCTCAAGCCCTCTGGCTCCAAAGCCCCTCTCTTGCCATCAAGCCACACCAAGCTCTGGGCTCAGGAGGAAGCGGGTACTGCCTACAGGTATGTACAATTCAGAGGAAACAAAAGCAGGGCTTATACACATGAAGAATTATTTACCAAAACATTTATTCTTTAAGTGTGCCTTGTAGCTACAAGAACAGGAGGTGGCCTCTCTCTCTCTCTGAGCAAGCGGACTCCACTGGAGGGGGCTTGGGTGAGGCCAGGAAGCTGAGGACAGATTGTGTAGGAACTCTGAAGACTGAGGAAGGGGACCGCAGCCTGGCTTCAAGCACCCTGCATTCTCAGTACCTGCGCTGCTCCGCACAGTCTCAGAATAGAGTCAGATTAGGGACAGGTGTCCAATCCCTGGCTGTCCTAAGGTTGGTGGACGGAGGGCCTGGCCATTCCCACAGTGGGAGGTAAGAAATTCACCAGAAGGAAATAAAGGTCCACAGAATGGAAGGTTGGTGACTGTAAAATGGCAAAAATCCCCAGCAGCGTACACAGCTAGTATGGGAAACAATGTTGAGGCGCTCCTGACCTTGAAAACGGCTATGCCTTTGTTTGAGGAGCAGCTAATAAGCCATTGCAGAAGACAAGTCTGCAAGACCCCAAACCCTGGTGAAAGCAAGACTGTGGTGAAGCCCATATGCTGAACACTAACAGAGAAAAAGCTACAGCAGAGGCAAGCCTCAACTCACCACTGTGCCACTTGCCATTCTCTCCTGAGCATGATGCCCTTGGAAGTAAGGCCATGCTACCAACAGGGGTGATCTCCAGAGAGCCTGGAAAAGGTCAGCTGGAAGGAATGTGGAAAGAACATCTACCCGTGACACAAACAGAGGCCTAGAACTTGGCGGACACAAGGATTCCGATTCTCTGTGTGGCAGGGGCACAACACCAGGCCTCAGAGGGCACAGTTGAGATAGAATACATGCCTAACTTCTCCCTGCTTTGGCTCCAGTCCCAGCTCACAGGACTGTCTGCTGAGAAGTAGATGATGAGGGTCCTCCAAGTTTGTGAAGGAGAACCACCTCTTGCTCCCTGAGCAGAGCAAAATTGCCCTATCTTCTCTCTCTCCCCAGTGCTGGCAGGCTAATATTACTGGCCCAACCAGGGTACAATTCCCAGGTGGTGCACTGGTAAAGAATACACCCACCAATGCAGGGATGCAAGAGATGCAGTTTCAATCCCTGTGTCGGGAAGAACATGGGGTAGAAAATGGCAACCTGCAATTTTGCATGGAAAATTCCACGGAGAGAAGAACCTGGTGGGCTCCAGTCCATGGGATCACAAAGAGTCCAGCATGATTGAGTAACTGAGTACACACACACACACACACACACACACACACACACAACCAGGGTACACATTTGTGAAAGTTTGGAAATGCTTGATTCCACTCATATAAGCACTTCCTGTTCTAGGTCTGGGTAGAACACAGCTACAGAACAGGGATGGGAGCCAGGTGCTTCTTATCCACGTGTCAGTTAGCTATTACTGTGTAACACACCACCCCGAAGCTTGATGGCTCCAAAGAATAAGAAGGTCTCTTCTTCCTGAGTTTGTGTGTGAGCTGCGGATCTGCTTTAGGCTGTGCTTGGCTGGAGCACCTCAGCTGAGTCAGCTCTGTTCCACTTGTGTCTGTCTCACCTCTTCCTCCTTGGACCAGCCAACTTTGCCCTTCTCTTAAGAGAAGGCAGAAACACACAACACATGGGGTCTCTTGAGGCTTAGGCTGGCACACCATCACATTAGCCTCATTCTGTTGGCCCACACAGATATCATGACCTGCCCGGAGTCCGAATGAGAAGACACTGCAGTTACTTGGCAAAGAGTATGTATATGAAGGGAGGCAGCAAACAAGACTGTGAGTGCAACTACCACCTGAGCAGGAGTGGAGCAGGAGGGCAGAGACTCGGAAGTCACCCTGATTTAAAGGGGCTGCAAGGGCAAGAGGACACCGAGCTAGCTGGCTGAAAGTAACCTGAAGCAAGCAAGGGCATCCACTGAGGAGCTGGGAGGAGAGCTGTGCTGGGCAAGTCCCAGGCAGGGGATAGAGACGAGAGAGGCAAGGGGCCACCAAGTTGGCTGGCGGAAAGTGGCCTGAAGCAAGCTGGGACTGAGTCTGGACCCAATCACCTTCTCCTTGTGCCCAGAAAGGGCTTGAGACAGATGCCCAGGCCCATAAAGGACCCCTCCAGGGCAGATCTGTCCCATAAGTCCAGAGAAATTTTAGATGTTATCTGTTTTTATTTAAAACCATGTTTTCTGAGCCTTATTCATCTATATTCCAATTTTATCGTTTTTGCCATATGTGCTTGCCACTTGTACTAATATTTACTTGATATTTCTATTTAAATCAACTTATTTTTAATGTAAAGTTTTAATTTAGCAACAATATCCATGAAATCATGAACCTGTGTGCTAGCTATATTTTTATCTAATACCATAGTAAAGTAAACATGTAACCTCTAGGATAAAAAAAAGTATTCATATTGTAGAATAAAGAAAATAAGTCATAGACTTATTTTTATAGATATCAAAAATAGTCAAAACTAATGAGATCCTTATATATCCAGGCTAAAGTTCAGAAGAATCATCTTCATGAGACACTCACAATTCAGGAGTGGACACCTGGCATGGGGGTAGGGATGGAAATCGGGTGAGGACACAGGAGCTTCTAGAACGGTAGTGTATTTTCTCATATATTAGAAGTGGTGTTTTTAGATACTCTATGTTTAAAAAGAAAGAGCAAGAGAAAAAAAAAGGAAGGAAACATTATTGTTGAAATACTAATTATTAAGCAAAACAAAACCAAAAACCGCCTACCAGTGACACATCCAAAATGATCTCTCTTGCTGTGCTTTGAAAAGCTTTATGTGAAGGTCAGACCAGCCAGTGCAGACACTTTTCTAGGTGCAGAGTGACTTTTGCAGAGCCACTGTTTTCTTCAGAGACTCTCTGTGCTGGGCAGGATGAAGGGCAGAAATGCGGCACACACACAGCTGGCCTGAGACAGCAAGAAGCAGCCAGTGACATGGAAGATGCAGCATCAGGGCACCAGGTCAAAGCTGGGGGCAGCCCCTGGGAACCATATCACCTGCTGGTTACCAAAGGAGACCGTTTATTGCTCATATCTGTCTCCTGCGTCTGGAGGGATTGAAGATCCCTGGGCCTCAAGCAGGTGTTGACATCCCACAGAAAGACACCCACAGTTGGCAACACCCTGATTCCTAGGCCGGGCATATTTCTTTCTGGGGCTCTGCTTCCTCTGACTGGGCCTGTCATGATCAGTACTACACTTAATAGAGCTGCAGTTGGGCGATTGTCACAAGAACCCTGGGCTCTCAGTAGCGTGCTGTCAACTCTGGTCAGCTCCTCCTAGACACCAGCTCCACAGTAGACGGAGGGTCTAAGGATGAGCCACAGCCATAAATGTTAGTGTCTGATGGCCTTTAGTTCTGGTGGGACTTGGGAGGTTCTTGTTGCTCCCAGGGTTGCTGAGAAGGAAGCTTGGCCCAAAGGGTGCTTTATTTTCCAGAGAAATGAAGCTCTACAAATACGCCAGGATTTGGGAGGCGTGTGTGTGCTTATGTACATGTTTCATCTGAAATGTGTTATCCAAAGCAACTGAGGCGTATTTAAGGCTCTGACAGTCAGAAGGCACGTGCTGATTCCAGTGTTTACTAAAGAATGACCACGTGAGTGGAAGCTTGTATTACCTTCAACCCCAAAGGTACCCATCTTCTACTCTAAGACCAGATCACTCTAAGTGATGCCTTGGGATCTATTCCTTACTAGCCTGGGACCTGGGAAACTTTCTAAACCTTTTCCGAGCCTTGGTTTTCCAATATGGAAAATGGGGTGATAGTCATTGTACTCACCTTATATAGCTATTGTGAGGATTAAATGAGATGATGCACGCAAAGAACTTAGGACAGCCCTTGGCACAGCAGGATCTTTCATGGTTCAGTATGTGGACGGTGCTGCTCAGACTGCTGCTGCTGCTACTGATGATAATGAAGTTAATGTTGATGAGTATGTAAGTTGTTTCTAGTTCTTTGCTTCCTTCATCTCTGTTTTTTCATTGAGCAGCATTCTCAAATATTTCGGCCTCAGATCCTTTGCGTGCTTAAACATTATTGACAAGGGTTTCCTGTTCAAGGTGGCGGAGTAGAAGGACATGTGCCCATCTCCTCCTGTGAAAGCACCAAAATTGCAACTAGCTGTTGAACAACCATCGACAGGAGGATGCTGGAATCCACCAAAAAAAGATACCCCACATCCAAAGACAAAGAAGAAGCTGCAGCGAGATGATAGGAAGGGCATAATCACGATAAAATCAAATCCCACACCCACCGGGTGGGTGACCCACAGACTGGAGAACAATAATACCAAAGAAGTTCTCCCACTGGTGTGAAGGTTCTAAACCCCTTGTCTGGCTTCTCAACCTGGAATCCAACAAAGAGACTGGGAATCCCCAGGGAATCTGGCCTTGAAGGCCAGCGGGGTTTGAATATATGACTTCCAGAGGACTGGGGGAAATGGAGACTCCAGTCCTAGAGGGCGCAAACCAAATTTTGCATGCACCAAGATCCAGAGGAGAGGAGCAGTGACCCCATAGGAGACTATACCAAAACTACCTGCTAATGTTGGAGGGCCTGCTGTGAAAGTGTGGGTCAGCAGGGGCTCACCACAGGGACCAGGGCACTGGAAGGTCCCCCTTGGCATATACCCTCTTGGAGTTTGCCATTAACTGTAGAGCCTGTAGATCCCAGGGCTGGGTTGCCTCAGGCCAAACAACTACCAGGGAGGGAGTGCAACCACACCAATCAGTAGATAATTAGATTAAAGTTTTACTTAGCAAGGCCTTGCCCATCAGAGCAAGACCCAGTTTTTCCAGTCCCTCCTATCAAGAAGCTTACATAGTCCTCTTAGCCTCACCCATCAGAGGGCAGACAGAAGAAGCAAGAAGCACAGTCTCATAGCAGCTAAAATAAAAACCATATTACAGAAAGTTAATCACGATGAAAAAGCAGAAAGTTATGTCCCAAATGAACGGACAAGACAAAATTCCAGAAAAACAACTAAATAAAGTGGAGATAGGCAATTCTCCAGAAAAAGAACTCAGAATAATGATAGTGAAGATAATCCAGGATCTCAGGAAAAAATAGAGGTAAAGATGGAGAAGATGCAAGAAATGTTTGCAAAAGACCTAGAAAAACTAAAGAACAAATGAACAGAGATGAATAATACACTAGAAGAAATCAATAGCAGAATAACTGAGGCAGAAGAATGGATAAATTCTGACTTGGAGGACAGAATGGTGGAAATCACTGCCACAGAACAGAATATAGAAAAAGGAATGAAAAGAAATGAAGACAGCCTAAGAGACCTCTGGGACAACATTAAATGCACCAACATTCACATTATATGCGTCCCAGAGGAGAAGAGAGAGAGAAAGGACCTGAGAAAATATTTGAAGAGATAATAGCAAAAAGTTTCAGGAACATGGGGAAGGAAACAGTCAACCAAGTTCAGGAAACACAAGAGAATCACAGGCAGGATAAACCCAAGGAGGAACACACTAAGACATATAGTAATCAAACTAACAAAAATTAAGGACTGAGATAAATTATTAAAAGCAACAAGGAAAAAATGACAAATAACATACAAGGGAACTCCCATAAGGCTATCAGCTGATTTCTCAACAGAAACTCTACAAGCCAGAAGAGAATGGCATGAAATATCTAAAGTGATGAAAGGAAGAACCTGCAACCAAGAATACTCTACCCAGTAAAACTCCTTCAGATTTGATGGAAAAATAAAAAGTTTTCCAGACAAGCAAAAGTTAAGACAATTCAACACCACCAAACCAGCTTTACAACAAATGCTAAAGGAACTTCTCTAGGCAGGAAAACACAGAAGAAGAAAAAGACCTGCAGAAAGTAAACCCAAAACAATTAAGAAAACAGTAATAAGATCAATGGGAAATAGTAATAGGATCAGTGGTTCCAAACTGGGAAAGTAGTACATCAAGGCTATATATTGTCACCTTGCTTATTTAACTTACATGTAGAGTACATCATGCAAAATGCTAGACTGGATGAAGTACAAGCTGGAATTAAGATTGTAGAGAGAAATAACCTCAGATATGCAGATGACAGCACTCTTATGACAGAAAGCCAAGAGGAACTAAAGAGCCTCTTGATGAAAGTGAAAGAGGAGAGTGAAAAAGCTGGCTTAAAATTCAACATTAAAAAAATGAAGATCATGTCATCTGGTCCCATCACTTTATGGCAAATAGATGGGGACACAGTGGGAACAGATTTTATTTTCCTGGTCTCCAAAATCACTGCAGATGATGACTGCAGCCATGAAATTAAAAGATGCTTGCTCTTTGGAAGAAAAGCTATGAACAACCTAGACAGCATATTAAAAAGCAGAGACATTGCTTTACCAACAAAGGTCTATCTAGTCAAAGCTTTAGTTTTTCCAGTAGTCATGCATGGACATGAGAGTTGGACCATAAAAAAGCTGAACGCCAAAGAATGTATGCTTTTGAACTGTGGCATTGGAGAAGACTCTTGAGAGTCCCTTGGACTGCAAGGAGATCCAACCAGTCAATCCTAAGGGAAATCAGTCCTGGATATTCATTGGAAGGACTGATGCTGAAGCTGAAACTCCAATATTTGCGGCCACCTGATGCCAAGAGATGACTCTTTGGAAAAGACCCTAATGCTAGGAAAGATTAAAGGCAGGAGGAGAAGGGGACAATAGAGGATGAGATGGTTGAATGGCATCACCAACTCATTTGAGCAAGCTCCGGGAGTTGGTGATGGACAGGGAAGCCTGGTATGCTGCAGTCTACGAGGTTGCAAAAAGTGGAACACAAGTGAGCGACTGAACTGAACAGGATCATACATATCAATAATTACCTTAAATGTAAGTGGATTTAATGCACCAGTCAAACGACAGACTGGCTGGGGGGATGAAAGCATGTGAATGTATGCACTTCCACTTAACACATCACTCTGCTTGACCTCCCCCTAAAATTGTATGTAACTATTTCATATTGTTAAGTTAATCATGTTCCCATTATGGCTTGAAATTGTAATTACCTTTTTTTTTTTGGTCTGGCTATTGATTGTGAAAACTGACAAACATCTTTAACTCTTGTGATTAGGTAACTATTACTCACTTAATACCATTGTATCATGATTGGCCAACAGAAAAATAATAGAACTCTATATCACCAAAACTAGGATCCAACAGAAAAACCTGTAATCACTTTTTAAAATCCAGATGCATATCAGAATTATCTTGAAATTTTCTTGAAAAATACAAATGCTCAGGCGTTGCTTTTTTCTCCAGAGCTCCAGATGTATTTCTAATGAGCAGTTATATTTAAAAACAATTGGACTATATGATGACCTTTTAGTTTTATCTAGTTTCAATTTTTATATTTCATATTCATTGCTACCATTTCATTTAGTTTATGTTCTCTGATTTCTTCATCTCTTCTTCTTTTTTTTTTTGATGTTCTTTCTCAAGGCTTTATCAACTGTAGTAGAAAACCTTTTGTATACATATATATGCATAATATATGCATTTTAGAAAACATGAATTTTTGCCTAACTAAAAAAATTAGGGCATTTTGATTCTATTTGTTTGACTTAGTATGAATAGAATGCTAGATTTCTAATTAAAAAATAGATATGCAATAAGCAACAAAGGTTTACTGTATAGCATAGGGAACTATAGTCAATATCTTGTAATAATCTAAGATGAAAAATTTCAAAAATTATATATGTGTATTTGTATAACTGAATCACTTTGCTGTGTACCTGAAACATTGTAAGTTAACTATGCTTCAATAAAATATGTATTTTTAAAAAAAATTATTAACAGAAATTCCCTAGTGGTCCAGTGGTTAGGACTCTGTGCTTCCACAGCAGGGGGCATGGGTTTCACCCCTGGTCAGGGAACTGAGATCCTGCATGTCATGTGGAATGGCCAAGAAAACAAACCACATTGACTCAAGGTCCCACTTCAGATTTACTGAATCAGACTCAAGAGAGGCCTTTTAAAAAAATAATAATATGGGCTAAAAAAAAGAATTCTACTGTTTGAAATTTAGTAATGTTTATCTTTTTGCTAGTTTTTCTAAATGTCCTATGGAAATTAATAATGTATGAGATACAAAATTTTAAATATATTTGAATAGGATATAAGATTAACATAAATATAATCTATTATATTTAAATTATTAATGACTTCATTCAAGATTCTCCTATTCTTATTTTTTCTGCACTTGATAAGATAGTCTCAGAGAAAAGTTAACATGTCTCACTATAATTATATATATTTTTCTATTCCCTATATTTCTTCTGGCTTTTGCTTTATTTATCTTTATTTCTTTGTTGTCAGGTGTCTAATGGCTCATGGCATCTCTCTTCTTTGTGAATTGTACCTTTTATCATAAAAAATGTTCATCTGTGTTTCAAATATGTATACATACAACTTAATCTATAACAAATTCAAATTTTAAATTTTCTTAATAAAATGGATCTTAAAAGATTAAAAAAAAAAAAAGAATCTGCCTTCCAATGTGGGGGACATAGGTTTCGATCCCTGGTCAAGGAACTAAGATTCCACGTGTTTGGGCAACTAAGCCTGCATGCCACAACTATTGAATCAGCATTTTGGAGCCTATGAGCCACAACTAGACAGCCCAAGCACTACAACAAAAGATCCCACATGCCACACGAAGACTCAATGCAGCCAAATCAATTAACACATTGATGTTATTTAATAAAAATAAATAAATAAAAATTACTGATTACACCAAAGACATAGTGTTTATGTTGGTTTTATCAATGATATTTACAGTATCTCAAAGCTGAGAACCTAAACATATGCTTATTAATTCATTTAAATATAATGATAATATACCCATGATATGTTAGCATAAATAAATAAATAAAATAAGTCGTTGCTTGTTACTCAATATTTCCTATGTCCTTGGGCCTCAGACATAGGCCTTTCTCAGAGGTCCTTCCCTTCTTCCCTGTGGCAGCTAAGGGGCTTTGTTCCATTGGGGAGTAGGTAAGAAGGATCTAGATGGTGTTTTATGCCTTTCCTGCAAGAGTGACCAATCTTATCCTTCAAGCCTGTACCCTCAAGGGTGGCTTTCTCTTACACAGAGTTTCCAAATGCTATTATACAATATCAAAAGTCAAATTCTTTAATATCATCACTGATATCATCAGAAAAGTCTTTAAATATCGACAAACTGGCAAGCTCATGGTGGTAGATACAAGTTTTCCCAAATTTCATTGTTCAATTTGAAACTCTGAATTTTATCTTTGACAACTCCTACTGTCAGTTGTTTTTCTTGAAATGATAGGTTCATTTGCCTCATTTTTCAGAAGATGTCTGTTAAATACCTAAGTCTAAAATAACCACAGTTTTATGTGTAAGGCCTTTCTTCCAAGTGAAAATGGTGTTCCATGAAAAACAGCAGCTAGTTCAGCTCACAACTCAAACACTGCCCTGTGCTTTACCTGGAGACAGCTGGCATACCTGGTCAGGGTGGAATTGTTCTGTGTGATCCACATTCATCACTTAGAATCTGAAGAAGATGAGTACTCATGGGCTGAAATTTATGAACAATAATTTTTACTGCTTCACTAGAGATTTTCTTAAGTGAAAGTGGATTTTTTTTTTCTTGGCTCTGAGTTAGTAGTATGAAGAATCCATTGACTCCTAGTACAGTTGGTTGCCACTGACTTGATGAGCACCAAGGCACCAGCAATTTCACTCATGGTCGCTTTTCCACCATCAGTACAAATATCAAAAGAGTTTAAAAGGTAACTAGTGCTTGCTTTAGTGGCACATGTACTAAAATTGGAATGATTTGGGACTGACATATACACACTGTGTGTGTGTGTATGTGTGTGTGTGTGTGTCCACGCGCGTGCTCAGTCATGTCTGACTCTTTGCGACCCCATGGGCTGTATAGCCTGATAGGCTCTTTTGTCTGTGGAATTTCCCAGGTAACAATACTGGAACAGGAAGGCCATTGCTTACTCCAGGGGGTCTTCCTGACCCAGGGATTGAACCTGCATCTTCTGCTTGGCAGGCAGATTCTTTCCTACTAGCCCTCCCAGGGAAGCCCATGTACACATTGGGTGCGTGCTATGTCACTGCTGTCTTGTCTGACTCTTTGTGACCCTTGGACTGTAGACCTCCACGCTCCTCTGCCCATGGGATTCTCCAGGCAAGAATACTGGAGTGGGTTGCTGTGCCCTCCTCCAGGGGATCTTCCCAACCCAGGGATGGAACCCACTGTTCTTCGGTCTCCTCCATCTGCAGGAGGGTTCTTTACCGCTAGCACCACCTGGGAAGCCCCCATACACACAGTAGGATATATAAAATAGATAACTAATAAGAACCTGCAGTAGAGCACAGGGAACTGTACTCAATACTCTGTAATGGACTATATTAGGAAAAGAATCTAAAAAAAAGATATATGTATAACTGATATATGTATATATCTGAATATGTATATATGTATAACTGATTCACTTTGCTGTACACTTGAAACTAACACAACACTGTAAAACAACTATACTTCAATAAAAAATTTTAATTATAATAAAAAGGTAAATAACATCTTAGTATTATTATAAATAATGTAAATTACAAAATACTTTTTATTCTGTAAATGGTCTCAAGGACCCCGAAAAGCCTACAGTCCACACTTTAAGAACCACTTTAGTAGAGCTTGGCAGGCACAGAGTAGGAATTCAACAAATAATTGTTGAATAAATAAGCTAATAAATTTCTAAATTTATTTTCTTTTTCAAAATAAAGATAGGTTTCTTCCTATCTTTTTACAGGAAAATAGGTCACTTCTATAAAGAAAAATAAAACTTTGATTCAAAATGATATTCCCAGTTGGATGCAGCCCAGGTGATTGTTGTTGCTGTTCAGTCACTCAGCAGTGTCTGACTCTTCGCAACCCCATGAACTGAAGGACATCAGGATTCCCTGTCCTTCACTTTCTCTCTCAGTTTGCTCAAACTCATGTCCATAGAACCAATGATGCCATCCTCTCTCACCTTCTACTCTTCCTGCCCTCAATCTTTCCCAGCATCTTGGTCTTTTCCAATGAGTTGGCTCTTCACATCAGGCGGCCAAAGTATTAGAGCTTCAACTTCAGCATCATTCCTTCCAATGAATATGCAGAGTTGATTTCCTTTAGGATTGACTGTCTTACTGTTTGATCTCCTTACTGTCCAAGAGACTCTCAAGAATCTTCTCCAGCACCACACTTGGAAAGCATCAATTGTTTGGTGCTCAGCCTTCTTCATGGTCCAACTCTCATATCTGTACATGACTACCAGGAAAACCACAGCTTTGACTATACAGATGGATCTTTGTTGGCAAAGTGACATCTTCGCTTTTTAATAGTGGTCTAGGTTTGTCATAGCTTTTCTTCCAAGAAGCGTCTTAATTTCATGGCTGCAGTCTATGTCTGCAGTGATTTTGGAGCCCAAGAAAATAAAGTCTGTTACTGTTTGCATTGTTTCCCCATCTATTTGCCATTAAGTTACGTGACTGGATGCCATGATCTTTGTTTTTTCAAAGATGAGTTTTAAGCCAGCTCTTTCACTCTCCTCCTTTATCTATATCAAAAGGCTCCTTAGTTCCTCTTCAATTTCTGCCATTAGGGTGTTTTCATCTGCATATTGATATTTCTCTCAGCAATCTTGACTCCAGCTTGTGCTTCATCCAGCCCAGCATTTTGCATGATGTACTCTGCATATTGGGCTTCCCTGATAGCTCAGCTGGTAAAGAATCTGCCTGCAATGCAGGAGACCCCGGTTTGATTCCTGGGTCAGGAAGATACCCTGGAGAAGGGATAGGCTACCCACTCCAGTATTCTTGGGCTTCCCTTGTAGCTCAGACAGTAAAGAATCCGCCGGCAATGCAGGAGACTGGGTTCCATCCCTGGGTTGGGAAGATCCCTAGGAGAAAGGAAAGGCTATCCACTCCAATATTCTGGCCTGGAGAAATTCCATGGACTGTATAGTCCATGGAGTTGCAAAGAGTCAGACATGACTGAGCGACTTTCATTTTCACTCACTCTGTATATAAGTTAAATAAGCAAGGTGACAATATACAGCCCTGACATACTCCTTTCCCAATTTTGAACCAGTCCATTGTTTCATGTCCAATTTAACTATTCCTTCTTAAACTGCATACAAGTTTCTCAGGAGGCAGGTAAGGAGGCCTGCTAGTCCCATTTGCAGAATTTTCCAGTTTACTGTGATACACACAGTCAAAGGCTTTAGCATAGTCAATGAAGAAAAAGTAGATGATTTATGGAACTAAAAGGGAATTTATGAAATTCCCTTGCTTTTTTCTATGATTCAGCAGATATTGACAGTTTGATCACTGGTTCCTCTGCCTTTTCTAAACTCAGCTTATATATCTGGAAGTTCTTGATTCATGTACTAGGATTTTGAGCATTGCCTTGCTACCATGTGAAATGAGCATAATTGTGCAGTAGTTTGAGCATTCTTCGGCATTGCCTTTCTTTGGGATTGGAATGAAAACTGACCTTTTCCAGTCCTGTGGCCACTGCTGCGTTTTCCAAATTTGCTGGCATGTTGAGCACAGCACTTTAACTGCATCGTCTTTTAGGATTTGAAATAGTTCAACTGGAATTCCATCACCTCCACTAGCTTTGTTCATAGTGATGCTTCCTAAGGCCCACTTGAGTTCACGTTCCAGGTGACTAATCACACCATCGTGATTATCTGGGTGGTGAAGATCTTTCTTGTACTGTTCCTCTGTGTATTCTTGCCACCTCTTCTTAATATCTTCTGCTTCTGTTAGGTCCATACCGTTTCTGTCCTTTATTGTGCCCATCTTTGCATGAAATATTCCCTTGGTATCTCTAATTTTCTTGAAGAGATCTCTAGTCTTTCCCATTCTATTTTTTCCCTCTATTTCTTTGCATTGATTGCTGGAAGGCTTTCTTATCTCTCCTTGCTATTCTTTGGAACTCTACATTCAAATGGGTATGTTTTTCATTTTCTCCTTTGCCTTTTGTGCCTTTTCTTTTCTCAGCTATTTGTAAGGCCTCCTCAGACAACCATTTTGCCTTTCTTTGTCTTGGGGATGTTCTTGATCACTGCCTCCTGTACAATGTTATGAACCTCTGTTCATAGTTCATTGGGAACTCTGTCTATAAGATCTAATCCCCTGAATCTATTTGTCACTTCCACTGTTTAATTGTAAGGGATTTGATTTAGGTCGTACCTGAATGATCCAGTGATTTTCCTTGCTTTCTTCAGCAATAAGGAGTTCATGATCTGAGCCACAGTCAGCTTCTGGTCTTGTTTCTGCTGACTGTATAGAGCTTCTCCATCTTTGGCTGCAAAGAATATAATCAATCTGATTTCAGTGTTGATCATCTAGTGATGTCTATGTGTAGAGTTTCTCTTGTAGAGGGTGTTTGCTATGACTAGTGCATTCTCTTGGAAAAACTCTGTTACCCTTTGCCCTGCTTCATTCTGTACCCCAAGGCCAAATTTGCCTGTTACTCCAGGTATCTCTTGACTTCCTACTTTTGCATTCCAGTCCCCTATAATGAAAAGGACATCTTTTTTTGGTGTTAGTTCTAGAAGGTCTGGCAGAGTGGAAGGACGTGCACTCATCTTCTCCTGCAAGGACTCCAAAATTACAACTCACTGCTTGGCTCTGTGGTAGGGGTAAAGATCATCTCCTCCAAGAGGACTTTTTGCCAGCATGCCAGCCTCTCAAAACTGCTGCTGCCAGTGCCCCTGATCCCACGGCAGGTCACTGTCAACCCACACCTCTTCTGGAGACTCCAGAGCACTTACAGGCGAATCTGGCTCAGTCTCTTGTGGGATCGCTGCTCCTGTCTCCTGGGTCCTGGTGAGCACAAGGTTTCCCAAGAGTCTCTGTTTCCCCAGTCCTGTGGAATTTCTGTAATCAACCCCAGGTGATGGCATGAATCAAATTCGTGTGTCTGGAAATCTATCCCCAGAACATTTTCTTGTTAATGCATCTCACAGCTCCTGCTTCCAACTGGGGTAGGAGCACGGCCCAAGCCTGGGTATTGTTATAATTCCTGTCCCATGGAGGGTCAGACAATAACTGGGAAAAGGGGACTTCTCTGATGGTCCAGTGGTTAAGACTCCACCCTTCCACCACGGGGGCCATGGGCTCCATCCCTAGTCAGGGAAGTTCTGCATGCTGTGCAGGGGTGGCCAAAAGAAAAAAATTGTCATAAGAACTTTTAACTTGAGCCCAATCCCCTTAACTGATTTTTAAGCGCACAATACAGTAGTGTTAACTATAAGTACAATGTTGTGCAGATCCCTGGAACTTAATCATTTACTTAATTGAAATTTTGTATCTGCTAAATAGCAACGCCACATTTCCTCTTCCACCCGGCTCCTGGTAACCACCATTCTACTCTCTATGTGTTCAACTGGTTCCTCAGATTCCTCACGTAACTGGAATCATGCAGTAGTTGTGCTTCTGTGACTGGCTTGCTTCACTTAGTGTAATGTCCTCAGTGTTCATCCAGCTGTCACATGTGGCAGGATTTCCCTTCCAAAGCTAAATATTTCATGGTGTGTTTATACTATATCTTCGTTTTTCCCTTCAGCCATCACTGGACATTTCGGTTGCTTACACATGTTGGCTATTGTGAAAAATGAACACAAGAGTGTTCAATTCAATGTGTTGAACTGAGTGTTCAATTCCAAAGTGTTGGAAATTCAATCTCTTTGAATTTCCAATGTTCAGCTCTTTCATGTAAATATCCAGAAGCGAGAAGCTGGATGGTATGGCAGTTCTATGTTAGATTTTTTGAGGAAGCTTCTATAATGGCTGCTCCAGTGTACCTTTCTACCAACCGTCTACAAGGATTCCAATTTCGCCACATCCTCACCAACACGTGTTATCTCTTGGTTTTTGATGATAGCCATTCTAACAAGTGTAAAATGATATCTCATGGCTTTGATTGGCATTTCCTTGATGATTAGTGATGCTGAACATCTTTTCATACACCTGTTGGACATTAATAATTCCTGAATATCCAATATATAGTGAAGGTTCAAATTTTGTAGAACTTAAAAAAATCTCCTGGACTTTGCTTCAGACCTGCTGAATCATGATCTCTATATTTCATCAAGCTCCTTGCTGGTTCTTGCATGGCCTAGCTTGGGTAATCTTGCCATGTCCAGAAATCTCAGTTGGACATGTCTCCAGTGATGGGAAACTTTCATTTGAAGGCAGCTGTCCCTGTGGGAAACTTTTCCCTTTAAAACTTTTTGCTCTTAGTGGAGGCAAATCATGAATGTATTTCCCTTTGAAATAAATAATTAAAACATTGCAGATAAGACTGAAATGTCACTGGACCACAGCCTCCAGTGCTGATCTCAGCCTTCACCACCTCAGAGCTATCACAGTTTAGTGAGTATCCGTCCATATTATTGTCTAATGCTCTCAACATTCTTTGTCAAGCTGACCCCAGATTTGTTTTCCTAGAGTTCCCAAGCTTTTGAAATCTGTTTTCATTGTTCCTTAATTGCCTCAACAAATTTGAAGATGGCCTTTGTAACCTCACAAGGTTTTCCTTCTGCAGTCTGATGTCCCCTCTTTCCCTGGCCTTGACAATGTCATGGACTTCTTGAGTCCATGTACTCAAGGACATGAGCCAGGACACTGGCTCTCTGTGCCCTGGAATCTTGCACAGGGATGTATTTTTTCCCCAGGGCTCCTGGCTCCCCAGTCCACAGGAGTGTAAAGAGAAACAAATATGACCATGAGTTGATAATAGTTGAAATTGGGGGATGGGCATGCAGAAGGGGTGTTATACTATTTCATCTACTCCTTTATATGTTTATATTTTCCATAATAAAAAGTGGGAGGTAAAACAACAATGAAATACCACCACACACCTATTAAAATGGCCAAAATCCAGAACACTGACAACTCCAAACACTGGTGAGGATGTGGAGCAACAGGAATTCTCATTCAGTGTTGATGGGAAAGCAAAATGGTACATCCGCTCTGGAAGACAGTCTGGCAGTTTCTTACCAACTTAAACATACGCTAACCGTATAACCCAGCAATCCTGTTTCCTGATATTTACCCAAAGGAGTTGAAAATGTATGTCTATACAGAAACCTGCACATAGATGTTCATAGAAGCTTTATTCGTAATTGCCAAAACTTGGAAGCAACCAAGACGTCCTTCAGCAGGTGAATGGATAAATAAATAGTGTTAGATCCAGACAATGGAATATTATTCAACTATAAAAAGAATTAAGCTATCAAGCCATGAAAAGACATGGAGAAAACTTAAATGCATGTTACTACATGAAAAAAAAACAATTTGAAAAGGCTACATGATGTATTTTCCTACTACATGATAATCTGGAAAAGGCAAAATTATGGAAACAGTAAAAAAGATCAGTGGTTGCCAGGAGTTTTGAGGGACAGGGTGAGGGATAAACAGGCTGAGCTCACCACTTTTAGGGGCAGTGAAAATACTCGGTATGATACCATAATAATGGATACATGTCATTATACCCATATAACTTATTACAACACCAAGAGTGAACTGTAACATTAAAACATGTACTATGGTGATTATGATGTGTCATTGTAGGTTATCAGTTGTAACTAACGCACCACTCTGGTGGGGGATGTTGATAATGGAGGAGGCTATGCATATGTAGAGGCAAGGGATTATGGGAAATCTCTGCACCTTCTCTTCAATTTAGCTGTAAACCCAAAGTTGCTCTAAAAATTTGCTTTAAAAATTTTTTGAGGGGTGAGAGGTGGAGAGAGACTCAGTGCAGTGCATCATACTGGTCTACCCTGTGCCAAGTCCTAGTGTGGGAAATACGGTGCAGGTAGAGCAGGGGCTGTCTGCCCTCAAGAAAATGACCTTTGCTTTAAAATAGCAAGTCAGGAGCTTTAAGGTTAAGCAGGCCTTAGGCTACTGGCTGTAACCAGGCTTAGAAAGAGAGCCTGACTTCCCCCACATCACACACCCTTAGCCTTCTTCCCAGGTTGTTACCAGTGTAGTCAAATCATTGGCGGGGCAATTGCTTAGCACTGCCTTGGGGTCTAATGGGCTCCATCACCAGATGCTATAACTGATGCACCAGTCTTCCTCTTGAGAAACTGATTATTTCTTTTTTGCCACTTCATAACAATCATACCAAAAAAGAAATTTCTAACTGCAACTATAGAGAAACATATCATCCCTGTCTTTCCTAGAGAAAGCAAATTTCACCTGATGAATTATACTTCCTTGCTCCGATCTATAAATGGTGCCCTCATATTTTTCTAATTTGTCTTTCTCATTCTTGGTTCACTTTTTCCTCAGTGATACAAGTGGCCAAGCAGTACCATTGCTCATTACTTACATGCAAACCAGGACTCCAGGGTTATAGTCATCTATTCCCTGGAGGAAGTGAGGTCAATGTTCTCTTTTGCTAGCTGCGTATATTATTGACCTGGTGGACCTCCCAGCCCTAAGGGCTGCCCTATCTGTAAACGTACCCTAGGCATTGTAGCAACATATACCATATATCATCATAATGTAAAAACAACCTCAGGGACTGAAGAATTACTTTCCCTGGCTTCCCTCTAATTCCTCCTGATGATGCAGGCCTGGAGCTCAGCACAAGCACAGCCTTGGCAGATCAATAAGAGGTAGAAGCAAGGCAGAAGGAATCCCACTTTACAGATGGTAAAACCAAGCCTCTAAAATTGGAATAACTTCTTCCAGAGAGGTGAACAACCTGTCTCCCTAGACATTTTTAGAATCCATGTATTTTTCTCTCTTTCTAAAATTTACAAGTAGTAAACAATGTGCAGCTTACAGTGCTCTTTCATTGTGCTTTCCAAGTGAAAATCATCTTCTTCGTTTTTTCAAATACAAGATAATACATGATCACAAGAGAAAAATCAGGAAATATAGCAAAGCAGAAAGAAATTAAGGAAACCTGTAATTCCATACACTTCAGGTAAGCGATACTTATCTTGTCTATATAGGTCCTTCAATATCCCTTTATTTCATTCCTTCATTTTACAAAGGTGTTTTGAGACACTAAAATGTGCCAGGTACTACACACAGGTAAGAAACAACGTCAACAAGATATGGTTCCTGCCATAAACGAGATCAACCTAGTGAAGACAGAAAACTAAACAAGCAATAACATTCAAAGCTTTTCTGTATATATAGTATCCATGTACAAAGAAATATTCTTTAAAAAATATAGAAGCACATGATAAAAGTGAAAAGCAAAGGAGAAAAGGAAAGATATTCACATCTGAATGCAGAGTTCTAAAAAATAGCAAGGAAAGATAAGAAAGCCTTCCTCAGTGATCAATGCAAAGAAATAGAGGAAAACAACAGAATGGGAAAGACTAGAGATGTCTTCAAGAAAATTGGAGATACCAAGGGAACATTTCATGTAAAGATGGGCTCGATAAAGGACAGAAATGGTATGGACCTAACAGAAGCAGAAGATATTAAGAAGAGGTGGCAAGAATACACAGAAGAACTATACAAAAAAGATCTTCACCACCCAAGATAATCATGATGGTGTGATCACTCACCTAGAGCCAGACATCCTGGAATGTGAAGTCAAGTGGGCCTTAGGAAGCATCACTATGAACAAAGCTAGTGGAGGTGATGGAATTCCAGTTGAGCTATTTCAAATCCTGAAAGATGATGCTATGAAAGTGCTGCACTCAATATGCCAGCAAATCTGGAAAACTCAGCAGTGGCCACAGGACTGGAGAAGGTCAGTTTTCATTCCAATCCCAAAGAAAGGCAATTCTAAAGAATGCTCAAACTACCACACAATTGCACTCATCTCACACGCTAGTAAAGTAATGCTCAAAATTCTCCAAGCCAGGCTTCAGCAATATGTGAACCATGAACTTCCAGATGTTCAAGCTGGTTTTAGAAAAGACAGAGGAACCAGAGATCAAATTGCCAACATCTGCTGGATCATCAAAAAAGCAAGAGAGTTCCAGAATAACATTTATTTCTGCTTTCTTGACTATGCCAAAGCCTTTGACCGTGTGGATCACTATAAACTGTGAAAAATTCTTAAAGAGGTGGGAATACCAGACTATCTCACCTGTCTCTTGAGAAACCTGTATGCAGGTCAGGAAGCAACAGTTAGAACAAGACATGGAACAACAGACTGGTTTCAATAGGAAGAGGGGTATGTCAAGGCTGTATATTGTCACCCTGCTTATTTAACTTATATGCAGAGTACATCATGAGAAACGCTGGGCTGGAAGAAGCAGAAGCTGGAATCAAGATTGCTGGGAGAAATATCAGTGACCTCAGATATGCAGATAACACCACCCTTATGGCAGAAAGTGAAGAGGAACTAAAAAGCCTTTTGATGAAAGTGAAATAGGAGAGTAAAGAAGTTGGCTTAAAACTCAACATTCAGAAAACTTAAGATCATGGTATCTGGTTCCATCACTTCATGGAAAATAGATGAGGAAACAGTGGAAACAGTGTCAGATTTTATTTTGGGGGGCTCCAAAATCACTGCAGATGGTGATTGCAGCTATGAAATTAAAAGACGTTTACTCCTTGGAAGGAAAGTTATGGCCAACCTGGATAGTATATTAAAAAACAGAGACATTACTTTGTCAACAGAGGTCCATCTAGTCAAGGCTATGGTTTTTCCAGTAGTCATGTGTGGATGTTAGAGTTGGACTGTGAAGAAAGCTGAGCACCAAAGAATTGATACTTTTGAACTGTGGTGTTGGAGAAGACTCTTGAGAGTCCCTTGGACTGCAAGGAGAGCCAACCAGTCCATCCTAAAGATCAGTCCTGGGTGTTCATTGGAAGGACTGATGTTGAGGCTGAAACTCCAGTACTTTGTCCACCTCATGCTAAGAGCTGACTCATTGGAAAAGACCCTGATGCTGGGAATGATAGGAAGTCGGAAGAGAAGGGGACAACAGAGGATGAGTTGGCTGGATGGCATCACCAACTCGATCCACATGAGTCTGAGTAAACTCCAGAAGTTGGTGATAGACAGGGAGGCCTGGCGTGCTATGGTTCATGGGGTCACAGAGTTGGACACAACTGAGCAACCAAACTGAACTGAGCATGATAAATGATATTAACCTGATATATCAGGGAAAAAATTCCCATCAATAGTCATTTCACAACAACAAAGTAAACCTAACAAGAACTGTGCAAAACGTACATGGAGGAAACCAAATAATTTTTTCTGAAAATTATTAAAATAAGGATTTCTAAAAATCAAGATATGAATCATATGCAATAACTCAATGCTGTCAGACTATGGTTCTCTACAAACTAATCTATGTATTTGATGCAATCCCAAGCAAAATCCACATAGATTTTGTTATGAATTTGTTAATATTCTCAAGTTCATCTAGAAGTGTAAATGCCAAGAATAAAAAATTTGTATAAAGAGCAATTGGGAGTACTTTTCCTGCAAATACCCAAATATAGTTTAAGACATCACAGTCAAGTGACATGGTATTGACATAAGACTATGAGAGATCAGTGGAATAGGACAGAAATTCTAGAAACAACTCTTAAATAAAATTTAATTTTAATTTGGCTTTCAAATTGAAGAGGAAATAATAATGGAATATTTGATAAACACTGTGGAATAATTACCTATTGATTTGAAAAAGAATCTTATACTTAACACAAAACAATAACCCAAAACTAATGTAAGATGCTTTGAAGATTCAAAACAACAAAAAGTATTATGAACATAATAAAAGAAAATATGATTTAAAAATTTAATGCTTTTTAAATAAGAAAAGCATTCTTAGGCAAATCTACTAGACATAATGAAAAAAACTGATTTGACTCTGCATTAAGCTTCTCCCTTGAAAGACACTATAAAGTTTAAAAAGAAGCTTCAGAATTAAAGTATTTGCAGTATTTTTAACAGAGTAAAGATCAACATGCAGGATATATAAAAATCTCCCACAAATAATCAGGAAAAAACAAAACTGAAGAAAACCAAGCAAAGAACATAAGGGGCAACTCAAAGGAAAAGAAACAATATGAAAGAGCAAATCAAAGGAGAAGTATAAATAGCTAATACATATATGAAAAATTATTAAACCTCCCTAATGTTCAGGGAAATGCAAAATTAGATAGATAATATATTTCACTTACTAAATAGATGAAAATGAAATTTTTTAGCCTCTAGTTTTGGAAGGTATGAGGAAGAGTACATGTCGATAAACTACTGGTTGGGAACATGAATCAGCATAGCTTTAGTGAACAAAGTTTAGGAATGTGTGTGTGTGTGTTAGTCACTCAGTTGTGTCCAATTCCTTGTGACCCCGTAGACTGTACCCCGCCAGGCTCCTCTGGCCATTTAATTCTACAGGCAAGAACACTGGAGTAAGAATACGGGCTTCTGCCACTTTTATGCAGTATTTTACTGGTATTAATAGTTCTTGCCATTGCACTAAGATGATAAATAGATTTTAAAAGAGTAAAATGAAACACAATTAAAATAAAATATGACCCACAGCAAACATTATCCTCAATGGTGAAAAACTGAAAGCATTTCCCCTGAAGTCAGGAACAAGACAAGGGTGCCCACTCTCACCACTACTATTCAACATAGTTTTGGAAGTCTTGGCCACAGCAATCAGAACAGATAAAGAAATTAAAGGGATCCAGATTGGAAAAAAAGAAGTAAAACTCTCTCTGTTTGCAGATGACATGATCCTCTACATAGAAAACCCTAAAGACTCTACCAGAAAATTACTAGAGCTAATCAGTGAATATAGTAAAGTTGCAGGATACAAAATCAACACACAGAAATCCCTGGCGTTCCTATACACTAACAATGAGAAAACAGAAAGAGAAATTAAGGAAACAATTCCATTCACCATCAAAACAAAAAGAATAAAATACTTAGGAGTATTTCTACCTAAAGAAACAAAAGACTTGTATATAGAAAACTATAAAACACTGATGAAAGAAATCAAAGAGGACACAAATAGATGGAGAAATATACTGTGTTCGTGGATTGGAAGAATCAATATAGTGAAAATGAGTATACTACCCAAAGCAATCTATAGATTCAATGCAATTCCTATCAAGCTACCAGAGGTCTTTTTCAGAGAATTAGAACAAATAATTTCACAATTTGTATGGAAATACAAAAAAACCTCATATAGCCAAAGCAATCTTGAGAAAGAGGAATGGAACTGGAGGAATCAACCTACCTGACTTTAGGCTATACTACAAATCCGCAGTCATTAAGACAGTATGGTACTGGCACAAAGACAGAAATATAGATCAATGGAACAAAATAGAAAGCCCAGAGATAAATCCACGCATCTATGGACACCTTATCTTTGACAAAGGAGGCATGAATATACAATGGAGAAAAGACAATCTCTTTAACAAGTGGTGCTGGGAAAACTGGATAGCCACTTGTAAAAGAATGAAACTAGAACACTTTCTAACACCATACACAAAAATAAACTCAAAATGGATCAAAGATCTAGCCATAAGACCAGAAACTATAAAACTCCTAGAGGATAACATAGGCAAAACACTCTCCGACATAAACCAAAGCGGGATCCTCTATGACCCACCTCCCAGAATATCAGAAATAAAAGCACGAATAAACAAATGGGACCTAATTAAAATTAAAAGCTTCTGCACAACAAAAGAAACTATAAGCAAGGTGAAAAGACAGCCTTCAGAATGGGAGGAAATAATAGCCAATGAAGCAACGGACAAACAATTAATCTCAAAAATATACAAGCAACTCCTGCAGCTCCATTCTAGAAAAATAAACGACCCAATCAAAAAGTGGGCCAAAGAACTTAACAGACATTTCTCCAAAGAAGACATAAAAATGGCTAACAAACACATGAAAAGATGCTCAACATCACTCATTATCAGAGAAATGCAAATCAAAACCACAATGAGGTACCACTTTACACCAGTCAGAATGGCTGCCATCCAAAAGTCTACAAGCAATAAATGCTGGAGAGGATGTGGAGAAAAAGGAACCCTCTTACACTGTTGGTGGGAATGCAAACTAGTACAGCCACTATGGAAAACAGTGTGGAGAGTCCTTAAAAAACTGCAAATAGACCTGCCATATGACCCAGCAATTCCACTGCTGGGCATACACACCGAGGAAACCAGAATTGAAAGAGCCACGTGTACCCCAATGTTCATCGCAGCATTGTTTACAATAGCCAGGACATGGAAGCAACCTAGATGCCCATCAACTGACGAATGGATAAGAAAGCTGTGGTACATATACACAATGGAATATTACTCAGCATTAAAAAAAAATTCATTTGAATCAGTTCTACTCAGGTGGATGGAACTGGAGCCTATTATCCAGAGTGAAGTAAGCCAGAAGGAAAAACAACAATACAGTATACTAACACATATATATGGAATTTAGAAAGATGGTAACGAGAACCCTGCATGCGAGATAGCAAAAGGAACGCAGATGTATAGAACAGATTTGTGGACTCTGTGGAAGAGGGCAAAGGTGGGATGATATGGGAGAATGGCATTGAAACATGTTAATTATCATATGTGAAATCAATCGCTAGCCCAGGATTGATGCTCGGGGCTGGTGCACTGAGATGTCCCAGGGGGAGGGAATCGGGAGGGAGGAGGGAGGGGGGTTCTGGAGGGGGAGCATATGTAAACCTATGGTGGTTTCATGTCATTGTATGGCAAAACCAACACAATAAAGTAAAGAAAATTAAAATAAAATAAATAAATAAAATAAAATATGATGTAAAATGGAGTATACAAATATTGGAAAGGAGTGATAAAATAATCTCTTTTAAATTATTTGTTTGTTTACATAAAGTATTCTGAAGGATCTATATAGCTTATTAGTTTATTATCTTTATTAGTTTCTGGACTAATAAAGAAACTTAGTAAAGGTGAAACAATACAAGAATAACATAAAAATCAATTACATTTTGAGATACTAGAAGCAAACAATTAAAAATGAAATTTTAAAAATAATGTTTAAAATGGCATCAATAAACAAAGTATACCTTTGGAGTAAAAATAACAAAAGACTATGAAGTCTTCTACAATGAAAATTACAGAACTTTAATATACTACAAATATACCACATCTGCATTGAATGTTTCAATACTATTAAAATGTCAATTCTCCCAAATATGTCCATAGACTCAAAGCAATTCCAATGAAAATTCCAACAGGACTTTTTACAGAAATTGACAAGCTAGCTCTAAAACATATACAGAAATATAGATAACCGGAAACAAAGTTGGAGAATTTTCCCTACCTGATTTCAAGTCATACGTCTGCAGCAATTAGAACAGGGAGGTGTTGGCAAAGGATGAAAAATGGATCAGAATCAAGAGTGTAGGGAAAGACATACATGTCTATCTTCCATTGCTTTTGACAACAATGACTAGGCCATTCAGTAAGGAAAAAAAATTTTTAACAAATTGAACTACTGGGCATCCATAATTAAAAAGCACACTGTTCATTAACTTACATCATGGAACTTTCACATACTGCTGATTGGAATATAAAATGGCAAAACTACTTAAAAAAAACTTTGACTTTTTTGGGGGGCGGGGTGAGTAGAGCTAAATATACACCTACCATTCAACCCAGCCATTCCACTTCTGGTATCTGCCCAAGAGAAATTAAAACATATATCCTGTGCTAGGCAGAATGGCTTCCAAAGATCTCTGGAACTTGTGAATGGGGGAGGGCTTTACAGATATAATTAAGGGAAGACTATCCTGAAGTATACAGATAGGCCAAATCTAATCTCATGAGCACTTAAAAGCAGAGAACTTTTTCCAGCTGCTTACAGAAAAAGTGATGCAGGAAAGAAGGCAAAGATATTCTGAGCAGAAGGAAGATTTTACATGCTTCTGATGCTCTGAGATACAGGCGGCCATATGTGAGCTCAAGAGGGCAATCTCTAAGAGCAAGGCTGTCCCAGGCTGGGAGCTAGAAAGGAAATGAGGACCTAAGTCCAACAGCTACCGGAAATCAATTAGGCCAACAAGGAAATGAATGAACTTGGAAAAGAACTTTTGATTTCAGGTTTATTAAACTCCAAGTAGAGGATCCAGCTGAACCATGCTGTATCCAGACTTCTGAACTACAGAACTGTGGGTATGGTTTTTAAGCACTAAATTTGTGGTAATTTGTTACAACAGTGATAGAAAAACTAATGGATGTCCCCACAAAGACCCATACACAAATAGTCATTGCTAATACAAAATTATAAAAAACTGAAAACAACATAATGACAAAACAAGTGGACTGATGAACCAAATGTGGTATATCCATACAACGGAAAACTACTTGGTAATACATATGAACAAACCACGTGGATAAGTATCTGAAGAATTTTGCTAAGTGAAAGACACCAGATGCAAAGGAAAGCATACTGCCTAATTCCACTGTATAAAATCTAGATAATGCAAACTAATCTTTGGTAATAGAAAGTATTAATAGATTAGGGGTTGCTGGTGACCGGGGACAGAGGGATGGAGTGACTGCACAGGATCATAACGAAACTTTTGTGGATAATGGAAATATTCTGTATCTCAATTGTGGTAATGCTTTCAAGGGTCTGTACATTTCCCAAACTCATCAAAGTGTGCACTTCAAATGGGGGCAGTGGTTTGCATGGAAACTGTACTTGCCCCAATTAAGTTGATTAATACAAATAGAATTCAGAGGCATTCAGGGGTGCCTTTAGAAGTTTTTAAAAGAAAAGCATAAAAATTTGACAGAATGAGTTTTCTTTTACTTTGATTGGAGTTACACTAAATTTGTAAATGAATCCAATGGTGGTGGACATAATTTCGGTAGCAAGTTATTCCATTTAGGGACGTAGTAGGTCTTTCTTTCTACTCTGAGACAGTTGAAATAGCATTACCTAGTCTTTGTGTGTGTGTATTAAGTTGCTTCAGTCATATTTGACTCTTTGCAACCCTATGGTCTGTAGCCCACCAAGCTCCTCTGTCCATGGGATTCTCCAAGAAAGAATACTGGAGTGGGTTGCCATGCCTTCCTCTAGGGGATCTTCCTGACCCAGGGACTGAACTCACATCTCCTGCGCCTCCTGCAGTGCAGGCAGAATCTTTACCACTGAGCCTCCAGGGAAGCCCACCTCAATCTTGTTCACCCATGAAATAATCTGGGCTGAGTGCCAGGGGAAGGGGTCGTCAGTGGCCAGGATGGGCAGGTGTGCTTTCATTGTTAACAAGGGTTGAGTTTGGTTATAATTCAGTTATTCTCAGTCACCGTTTACCACTTTTTACCACTTTATGAATAATTCAAGGTTCGTGGTCTCCACTCAGTTTTAGGTTATACACTCATTTCAGTGAAAAATCTACAAGCACAGACCTTAATACAAGTGCTGTTGAGGGCCACCCCTATCTTCTCAGCCCATCTCTGATTCACCTACAGCTATGGTGGGCACTCCCACACCAGCAACTGCCTCCCCACCAGCATTGGATCCTCTCTGTTTTTTATGCTAAGGGCTTTTCCTGCATCAGGGAAGCTTGCTTGGCCAACTCACAGGGCAGCGTGAAAATGACAGAGTTAACATTCCAAGGGCGACTCTCACCCAATGAAGGGAAAAAGGTAAGTCTCCCAGCTTCTCCGTCCCTTGATGGGACAGTCTGACATCTCAGATGGCCTCTGAGGGGGTGAGGGAAGCCCTCACCTATGCTCCCCTCTCTATCTCCCTAACATTTCCCCTCCCTACTGCTTCCCTAAATCACCTCCCAAATAAACAACTTGCACCCAAATCCTTGTATCAGTTTCTACTGTATACTACAGTATTATTTCAATGTTTGTAATGAAACATACACAGAACACACATTTTTAAAGGATAAGATAGGGATAAAATAAACAGTATTTTAAATAACTTATTTATTAACAACACAATCTTTTTGCTCTCACTCAAATATTAATTATGATATTCTTAGTAAGTGGCAACGTGATTAAACAGTCTTCATTTATTTTTTAAAATCCTGATTAACACTTTGTGATGCAGCAATTTGGAAGCCTGATTCTGAGTTTATTTTATCTTGATGCTTGGTTTAATGGTTTTGATAACTAAAAAGGCACTTTAGAAAGTTATGTGGATCCCAATGGAGAATAGGCATCACTAAATTATGTGCTCACTTTCCAGTCCCATCACCAGCCTTGCAAAGGTTTCTATTAACGTCTGGCCAGCAAACACTGGTCTTCCTGATGTGGGTCAGTATTCTTGCTCACTGATTGGAAAACGTTGCACTTTTATATTTTCAACTAACAGGTTTGAAAACCCATGGAAATTACACATTTTTGGAAACTATAAGTCTGGTTAGACAGGTATACATATTTGCCAAAACCTATTGACTTTAAGCTTTAAAATAAGTGCCTTTTAAGGTGATTTGGTACTGCTTGATGCCTTGAAGGCTATGCCCAGGGAAATCCTCAGAGGCCAAAACCTCTAGGAAAATTCAGGCAGTCACCTAGATGGTTCTCTTCTGTCTTGAGCGAAGCAGAGCTGTTCGCCTTTGGGGTCTTGGAGGCCTTGGAAAGCAGAGGTTTTCTGCTTTGGGGCCTTGGAGGCCTTGCAAAGCAGAGATAAGGCAGGGAAGTCAGGGAGCCTAGGGCAGAAATAAATCATCTGTCAGATGTGTCCCCCCACACAGATGCTTCCTTTCTTTGCTGTCTGCCTGACCTGACCCTGGGCCTTGCTCCTCCTTCCTAGGTCTGCCAAAGACCTCGAGTGGGAGAGGCCAGATGCCTGGGCTGCACTGTGAGTGGATGGAGGCCTGCCAAGAGGAAGTGGGAGGCGATGCTCTAGCATCATCATCAGCTTTGCCGCAGTGTAGGCGCCCCGGCCCCACCAAATACGGCTCCAAAGATGGCACTAACTCTCCCCCACCTCCACCACCTTCTCCCCCTCAGTCTCCTGACAAGGAGAAGTGAGACTTCTTTGGGAAAATGGGGTGCCATCTCAGCTTCAGGAGAAGTTCTCCTTGACTTGAAATTGCATCTAGGGCTCATCAATGCAGGCTCTGTTCTTCTTGACAAAAACAAAAGTGTCATCCTAGACCTGATTGCTTGCAGGAGGAAAACAGAGTGGGGTGTACCCACCAGCTTTTGACTTTATAAGACTGGAAGAACTGGTTGGAGAGCTGGTTGGTCTGCATTGTTTAAACCTCATGGGTTAGCCATTATTATGTCCATTTCACAGATAAAGGTATGAAAGCTAAGGTGCTTACCTGAAACCCACAGCAGCTGCGGGCTCTTACAGGAGCCCAATCAGGAGAGAAAGGAGTGATGTGATAATGATGGAATAATGTGATTGCAGGTTGAATTTTAAATGACAAAAAAAGGCACATGGGACATCCAGCAACTAAGGAGATACAAATTATTCAACCATGAACACTTATAAGAAGAAAAGTTAAGTCCCACTCTTGGGTAGGGTGGCAACCCACTCCAGTATTCTTGCCTGGAGAATCCTCATGGACAGAGGAGCCTGAGAGGCTACAGTCCATGGGGTTGCAAAGAATTGGCCACGACTGAGAGACAAAGCACAGCACAGCACATTGGACAGGGTGTTGGAAAACTCTCACCATAAGGTGGGAATGTGCAGGGAGTAACAAAGAGCAAAGTTGAAGATGCGCTGCATATCCAGACACATAGAACCTTCACTAACTGGAAATCAACTAAATGCCTATCAGTAGGCAACTGATTTATTACTTTATATTTTCTGCTACTTTTTGGTCTTTAGAAAACAAGTCTGAGGCAGAAAGGACAAAAGTGCTAACTGGTATTTATCATTTTGCATGATTATCTGATTTTTTAAATTATTCAAAAGCACTGTGATGCCTTACAAAAGTCCAGCTTAGCTTGATTGAAATTGTACCAACAGCTCAAGAATGTAAACCACATGCTGATCCAAAGCTAAATCTCAACCAGAGTCTTCTCTGGGAACCAGAGGTTGGGATCCCAGAGCCCAGGGATGTTTTCAGAGTCAAGTTGGCCCCTCAATCAACCTATCCTGATGGGGCCATGTGGCTGAAAGGAATGCTGGCTCCTTGCCTGCTCTTGGGGTTCATGGTATAATAGGGGACCTGGATCACAGACCCAAGCCAGATCAAGGACATCACCTTCTCCCTGGTGACTAGAAGGCTTGGCCTGAACACCACTCCTGCATCCTTTGAACTGCCCCAGTGCCTTGCGGCAGATTCCCCCATTCACATTTGGCTGAGGTGTTCAGCTTTAACCTTATTTTTAAACTCTCCACCTGCAGTCTAAGCCTCTGTCTCTGTTTCCGCCTCCACTCAAACATGGATGGATGCAGCCTCTGTGCCTTGATTTCCCCTTTCCATTCCAGAGCACAGAAAGCTAAGGACTTGACGAGAGGTCTACGAGTCCAGACTCTGGGGCTTCAAAACAGGGAGAGGAAGTGGCAGTGAAGCTGAAAGTGAAAAGTGAAAGTCACTCAGTCTTGTCTGACTCTTTCTGACCCCATGAGCTATACAGTCCATGGAATTCTCCAGGTCAGAATACTGGAGTGAGTAGCCTTTCCCTTCTCCAGGGGATCTTCCCAACCCAGGGACTGAACCTAGGTCTCCCACATTGCAGGCAGATTCTTTATCAGCTGAGCCACAAGGGAAGCCCAAGAATACTGGAGTGGGTAGCCTATCCCTTCTCCAGTGGATCTTCCCGACCCAGGAATCAAACTGGGTCTCCTGCATTGTGGGTGGATTCTCTATCAACTGAGCTATGTGGGAAGCCTCAGTGGCAATGAAGCTGGGCCATGCAAAAGGAAATGATGAGATGTGGCATTCCAGAGGACATAGAAGTTTATGGGAGACTAGCCAGCCAACCGAAGAATGCGGCTGGAGCAGAGGAACACTAGGGATAGACCTTGGAAAGCCAGGAATGCTGGACAAGAAGGGTTGCCAGAAAGAGCTTGTGTCTTTGGTACCAGTCTTGTACGTAAATTTGCTAGAGTACACCAGCCCTGTGCATCTGTGACCACACATCAAGCCACATTCTGGGCCACGGACCTCAGGATGATGCTCAGCATGACCACAGCGCACCCCCTGCAGGATCCACATTTGCTCCACCTGCCATCCCTCACTGATGTCCAAGGCACCCAGGGGGAGGACACAGCCCTGCCAGTCCTTCATGAGCCACATCCAGGTTCCTCTCCAGCTCCTTGTCTCCTGTTGTCCAAGCTGCAGCAGCTGAAAGGCTGTGTCCTCCAGTTGACACTGCCTCAACCTCAGATTGTCTCAGAGTTCAGATTGTACATCTTCCATTTCTCCTCTCTATTAGCACGAATCTTTTGGTTACAAGTAATAGAAAACACAACTCAAACTGGCTAAAGGGAGAGAAAAAACGGGGAGCTCTATTGTCTCAGGTATAGTCCCAAACATTGCTGGATTCATGTGCTCATCTGATATCCTAAGGGCTGTTCTCTCCTCTGTGCTGGCTTCAGTGTCAGAGGTTCTCTCCAAGCTCTGGCCCCTGCTGCTCCTCCCAGGTCATGTCAGCAGAAAAAGGCTTCTCTTCCCTTATATTTCTGGCAAAATCCCAGGGTTACACCTTGACCATGTTCTGCCTGTGAGTCGATCACAGGGATGAGAGGATGGAGATCACTGTTGGCAGGCCTGGGTCACATGCCCACAGTCTCAAACCTTAGAGACTGCAAGTGGGGGTAGAGAGGCTCTTCAAAGGAAACTGGAGGTGCCACTATCTGAAGCAGGAGCACACATGACATACAGGAAAAAGCAACATAATTTCTGCTTCATTTCTGTGCTCCCCAAGCTTAGGAAGGGTCCAGCATGAGGCCTCATAAATGTTTATAGGATGAATGGATGGATGGGAGGGACAATGTCTCCCATTTCCTCTGGTGCCCCAGTTGGGATGTTTGGCCAGAGCTGGGCCTGATGTTACAGGCTCACTCTCCCCAGAGCTGAGATTCTGGCACACATGGCAGAAGTGCAGTGTCTAGAGGACTAGAGAGAGAAAGAAGGAGGTCTGTACTGAATACCAGAACAGGAGAAGGGCCAGCCAAATGAGTTGTGTGGACTGACAACCTCCCTCGATTAAAGGGGTGCTTGGGAGCTACCCTGTGATGAAGCTGCCATCCAGGCATATGTGGATGCTGGAGTCTCTGATTGCACAGCCAGAGATGCCTGGTTTGAAACAAAGCAGGGGGTGAACTCTGCAGGGGAAACACCCCTGTCTGGTGCTGCCTACTTGCTTTGGCCCAGCTTCCAGGCCTGGAATCTCCCACCAAGACTCCTTACAGCCCAGGGCCTGGGACTCCCAGGGACCTTTCAGCCTTCTTTCCTGAAGTGTCATCTAAGGGAAGAGGATGAAGTAACTAGGCAGTGACCCCTCTACCTTATTTGGCCTGGCTTTGTCCCTGGGGTAGGGAGGGAGACACATGGACAGCAAATCACCAGACCCAGAAAATTCCATCCACCCTCCATCAGATTTCCAGGGGCCAGAGACCCCCGACTTACCTTTCCACCAGGACTTGAACAAGTCAGAAAACAAAAGATCAAAAAAAGTCGCCGGATGCAAAAGTGAAATACTGGGTCATGAATATGGTAAGTCATCTTGTTAGAATTTGCTGATTGATTGATTATAGACTCGCTAATCTCCTAGATTCAAATGTACCTGAAGAATATGTGAAAAGTTGTGAATCTAGTCAAATATTGCAGGACACTTCTGAACTTGTTTTCTTTAAAGTGACTTACCCAACAATTTTTGACTTCAACTTCTGTATGAATATTTCATAAATATCCCATATATTTAATATTTAAAAATTTTTACACCATATCTACAGTACTTTGGTACCTGACTTGTATATTTATGTGACTATTGTTAGAAGTGACTAATTGGGTTTGATTAGCTCCATCATTAATATTCTGTCCATAATTTAACATGCTTCAATAAAATACCCTAAAGCAGTGTAATGATTAGATTTCAGGAATATGTGTTTTGCAATTAAGTTCCTCTTGATTTTGATATGCAGATGAAGAAATGGTGGTCTCATTTAAAAAAAAAACTGCCCTTATTAACTCAGCAGTATACTCTGAAGATTAGGTAAGAAATCCAAGATTTTCTCTTTGTATATGCTAGTTAAAATGTATTTCAATCAAGCCTATGTGGGCAAATCAGATTTGATTAGTTTAAGTTCACAGTCATTCTATCTAAATGAATAATGTGTCACCTAACATTGCAAAAATTTGATTAATAGTTTATCAGTTAATTAAAAACGGGGTTTAATTTTTCTTTTTTAGGAAAATGCAAGGTAGATATTCCTTGTGTTCATCATAAATGCAAATTATTTCAGCTTGAATCTATTGTTCCTCTTTTGCTTCTTAGCCAACTGGCAAGAAAAATAAAGCTCTTAGAAATATCTCTGGGAGGGAAGAGGAGTGAAACTTTCCTCGCTCCCACCAGGGGCTGTCACTTGTGTCCTGACCACAGAGCGCTCACTCTTGGGTGGAGCTGGTCCCCAGCCGTAGCTTCTCCAGGCATCTCACCTCCTGGACTCACCCTTCTCTCTTCATTCCCCCTGTGGCCACGAAACTTTTCCAGATAACAACTTTGTCACACTGTTCAGTTTAGCTATCTGTAGGGCAGGAGCCAGGGAACCAGAGGAGCCTCTTTCCCCAGGAACCTGAGACTCCCCAGAGCTGAAGGGGACCACCAGCTTCACTCCCAACCCCCTCGGGGCTGGTTGCTCACATCAGATAATTAGAACAGCAGGGAGCCTCCTTTGCGGACAGTGGATTCATCCCTGAAAGGCTGCTGGGCAGATTGAGCAAAGGGACAGTTCTTCCTGGTGCTGTTGTGGGGTGGCATGGCAAGACAGGGAAGGGAAGGAAGCCTGCCCAGAGCAGATGAATGAACAGGTTTGCTGCAGGCAGCCCAACTGCTGGGACCCAGGACTCAGCGCAGACCTGGCATCAGCCCATCTAAAGGAAAAGGGGCTGGGCAATTTATCCACAACTTCTCTTGTCACTGACCTTAATTCCTGGCTTTCCCACCTGTCCTGCACACAGGCAGAGCAGGCTCCTGCTGCCAGAGCTGGTCCCCAGGAGAGTGCTCATCACTTGCTCAGTTGCATGGAATGGAACAGTGAATGCTGAGGGAGCAGGGGCAGGGCATCCCTGGAGCCTCCCACAGTGGGGCCTGTGCTCATGTGTCAGCCCCAGCCACTCTCCTAAATTCATTCTTCACTTGGGGAGGACCTGCCATCCTCAGTGTTTATCAAGAACAACAATGCTTGTAGGGAACCAACCCTGCCCTAGCCCAGCTTGTGAACAAGTCCTCCCAGTAGCACGTCCCGTCTTGCACTTCAGGGGCAGGACTCTGACACAGATTGTGGGAAGGGTAGTCAGGGAGGGCTTCTCAGGGGAGGTGACCTCGAGCTGAGACTTAAGGGTGGGAAGCAACCTGGAAGATCTGGGAGAATTTTCCAGGCCTAGAGGAGAACAAAGGTCAAAGCTCCAGGAAAGGAGTAACTCTGGAGTGTGAGAGTCAAGAGAAAGGCTGTGACAAGGGAGTGGGGAGTGGAAGTGACATTGAGAAGGTAGGCAGGGAAAGGCTGCTGAGCCGTCCAGCCCTCCACCCTTCAGGGCCACCGCGGAGCTCTCCACACAGATGCAGCCGGTTACTCCCAGAGGCCCTGAGTCACCATGGAACAGCAGGCACAGTTTGCCTCACGGCTGGAACAGTAAATCTCGGGCGTGCTCGAGTTTGACAACCTCCAAGCCCGACTCAAGGAGTTCTGAGTGTTCAGACCTGTGTTGACAACTCCACTTCCCTGGGCGTGAACAAGCCCGAGAGACCGTGGCACTCCAGGGTGTTCTGCCGGCCCAGTGCTTCCTTTTTTAACACAGAGCCCCTCTTGCCCCATACACTTGAACAGAGGGCTGCGTTGTGGCAAGGACAGAAGCCACGAGGCCCCAGCAGGAACTCGGCTCACAGTTGTCACCGATTCAAGCAGGCTGGGTTTGGAGCTCAGTCTTAACTTGATCCGGACAAGGCAATGGCACCCCACTCCAGTACTCTTGCCTGGAAAACCCCATGGATGGAGGAGCCTGGTGGGCTGCAGTCCATGGAGTCACGAAGAGTCGGACACGACTGAGCGACTTCACTTTCACTTTTCACTTTCATGCATTGAAGAAGGAAATGGCAACCCACTCCAGTGTTCTTGCCTGGAGAATCCCAGGGACGGGGGAGCCTGGTGGGCTGCCGTCTATGGGGTCGCACAGAGTAGGACACGACTGAAGTAACTTCGCAGCAGCAGCAGCTTAACTTGATCTGACCCACAGCTTCTCTGCTTCCTGGAAAGTTCTAGTGACGATCTTGGTCACCTGCTGCCCATCTCCTCAAACTGTTATTTCTGCTGTGGCTGCCCTGGAGAGTCAGTCCCTCTCTGGACCTTAATCCTCTGCTCAGGACCCCTCCAGAAGCAGCCTCCGGCCTGGGTTTAGATTCTGCCCTTGGGCATGCAGGGCATTTGAGACAAGCCTGGGCCCAGAAACCGAGTGATGCTCTATGTGCCATTGTTCTGGAGTGAGGGGGCAGGACAGCTGCCAGCTTTACAGACTCTCCCGGGTGACAGTCATGCACATCCAGGGTCGAGAAACCCAGGAGCTGGGAGGGTAGGGGAGGTTTCTGGGAGGAAGGTCTTAGCTATGCCCTACAGACACCTGTAAGGCAGGCCATGTAGGCCACAAAGAATCAAAGAGAGAGACAACTGGGAGTGGGTTTTAGAAGCTAGAGCTTCCTGCCACTATAGGAGCTGTGCACTGATGACATTTATAAAACTGAACATCTGCTGCTGAATACCAGGGAGAATGGGGACATGCCAAGAGCTGAAACTCTGAGTCATTTAAGCTGCAAGCCACCTCGACTGTTCTCCACTGGCTTTTGGACAACCCTAGGGCCATCGTGGAGGAGGGGATGCATCCCAAGGAGGCCAGACCAGCCACAGGGCCTGGCCCCCTCCACACACACCTGTGCAGGACGCCTGCCTGTCTTCTCACCGCAGCTGCCCGGGCCAGCCTCTTTGAGCTGTTGTTGTTCAGTAACCAAGTCGTGTCCTTCACAACCCCGTGGACTGCAGCATACCAAGCTTCCCTGTCCTTCACTATCTCCTGGAGTTTGCCCAAGTTCCTGTCCTCTGAATTGGTGATGCCGTCTAAGCATTTCATCCTCTGTCACCCTCTTCTCCTTCTGCCTTCAATGTTTCCCAGCATCAGGGTCTTTTTCAATGAGTCAGCTCTTTGCATCAGGTGGCCAAAGCATTGGAGCTTCAGCTTCAGCATCATTCCTTCCAAAGAGTATTCAGGGTTGATTTCCTTTAAGATTGACTGGTTTGATCTTGCTTCCCAAGGCACTTTCAAGAGTCTTCAGCACCACAGTTCAAAAGCATTAATTCTACCACAGAAGGGATGAGAAATGTATTAAGGCAAAAAATACTATCTACAATGAAAAGGAAAAGTCCCCAAAGGGAAGTGCTAAGGTTCAAGGTTGGAGGGTAGGTAGGTGATAGTTAGGAAAGATGTTCTGGAAAGGAAGAACACTCATATGGTTTTACAGACCGGGGAGTTTTACGAAGAGTAACCACTAGGCTGTTTTCAACTCTGTTCTTTCTCTTCTGCAGGTGCCTTTTTCTTAATTACACCCAGAAAGCACAGGAAAGTGGATGCCAGCGATATTTATTTTCTGCTTTGAGCCCAGCACAGGTAACTCACCAGGGGCATCTTTCTTAATGAGGGAAGAAAAATGTCAGAACAGCGATCAGCCACGATGCACCCAATGGACTTAAAAATAAGCAAAAATAACATGAACATTCATTTTGCACTAGCTGGCTGTATAGATCATTACTAGATTAGATGAGGAGGATTTCTTTGAGCTGTGGTAAGGTCTGTTACTAGCGCTTCCCACATAAGTGGACATGCCCTATAGAGGGGATATTCGTTCTGGGAGTTATTTTACCCTGTTTAAAACCAGAGCTGAAGTTGGAGGCCGAGGCCCACATTTGTTCCCCTTGGTCCTCCTGCTGTCTGAGGTCTGTATCCCCAGCCCCTCTCTCTGCTACCTCCTCACCCCCCAACTTGGGAGGGCCCACCTTCCATTTGAGGTTATACTTTTTATGTGTGTGGGGGGGGCACAGCAGTCCCTGCCTGCCACTTAATAATAACAACCCCCTGTGATCTCACATCACCCCAAAGCAAACCTGTGAGGTAAGGATTGTTACTCCTCTTTCATAGAAGAGGAAACTGAGGTTTGCATGGGCTTGTCCACTGTGTGCTACACAACCTTCCCATCTGTTCTGTCAAGAGCAGACACTAAATCCCTCACTGCTATTTATATATCCAGGGTCTGGCCTGGAGCCCACGCACAGCGGTGCATCCTGTCAAATGACTGAGTGAATGGGTGGTGGGGTCCTGCCCCCTTCTGGACCATGTGCTCTGAGCACTGGCATCCAACGGCATTCATGGAGGCTGGGCACACAGTAGGAGCTCTCAGAAAGGGTTGTATGATGGCTAGACGTGGTACAAAGAGCAGGGAGCTCCTCCTCGATAATTTCAGGCGAAAGCAGCAAGAAGGACAGGAAGTGGATGAGGAAGTCCTTGAAGTAATAAAAGGAAAGTAATGCTGATTGGCCTCATTTAGTGGAGTTCAAAGAAGGCAGAGCCGAGGATTGCATGAAGTCCGTCTCTGGGGCCTGACTGCTCCCCTTCTCTGGCTGGGGCAGGCCACAGTAGAAGAAGCTGTTGGGGCCCCCTGTAAGTGGATCACATGGGAAAGGTGCCCGGTACCCACCCTACCCTCCCCCTTCACAGAACTGAAAGTGGGGAGGATATGTCTAGGGGAAAACAAAGAGATGAGTCAGTGAGAGATACAGATGGTGAGACAGCAAGAGAGAAATGAGGGCCAGCACAAGGAGAGGCAGGAGGGGGGCTAGCAGGGTAGAGAGGCCCAAGAAAGGGACCTCCCTTTCTGCAAGCTTAAGGTCTCCCTTCTGCCCTCTAGACCCTTCGTTACCCTCCCCTCTCTGTCCTGCACACCTCCCCACACAGGCTCCCCCAGACGAACACCTGGGACACATCACCGCCTGCTGGGTGGGTTTGAGCCTGGGTAAGGGAGGTGCCCAGTAGGAGCCTGGGGGCAGAAGAGAGTGCTTGGGGTGGCCATTCCCCAGGCTCCCCCTCCTGTGGTCATCACACCTGTCACATGGCACTCTCTGCATGGCCACAACTCCTCCTCCCCAAGACCCAGGTGCTGACCCTCCTGGCCAGGCTCACGATTCCTGAATGACCCAGGTGAGTGTGCCACATGCTCCTTGCAGATCCTAGCTGATTCACAGGTCTCCTGGGCCATCTGTGGAGGAGAAAGGGCTTCCCTGGTGGTTCAGTCAGTAAAGAATCCACCTGCAATGTGGGAGACCTGGTTCGATCCCTGGGTTGGGAAGATCCCCTGGAGGAGGGCGTGGCAACTCATTCCAGTATTCTTGCCTGGAGAATCTCCAGAGACAGAGGAGCCTGGTGGGCTGCAGTTCATGGGGTCACAAAGAGTTGGACACCACTGAACAGCTAAGCACAGCACAGTGGAAGAGAAAGGCCTCCTCCAGGTGCCCATGACTGGCTGTTTCACCAGTGTGTCCCTATACTGTGATGCCACTGTCCCAAGCAGACAAACCTCAAGATATATAAAAAAGCCTCCCCTGACTGTGCATGCCAGTGTCCATACTCTATGATCTATTTTTAGAATGTAGGACAAGTTTCTCCCAGAATAGACAAGATGTGCTAATCCAGGAGGGAGGCCTGGGAGACATGAAGACGATGAGTCTAGATATGAATTAGTCGTGAGTATATTGTCTAAAGAAATGTTGAACAGCTAGGCAAATATTTGATACCTTTGAATTGGAGCCCGTGTTTTCACAGGCAGAATGGCAGCGGCTGCTTGAGATGCCCCCTCCCTGCTGGTGTACCTGGCTGTCATGCTGTTCTTTAGGCACCCCCTTGCTGCTCTCCGGGAAGTAATTAAAGCTGTGTGCCTATTCGAACCATGTGTAAGACATGACATGTGCCTGGTGCACAAATGAATGCAAAATGCTTTTTATTTTTTTAAGGAGAATTTGTTTTCCTTAAGTATTCCATCATATTATCACAAGGGTGAGGTATCTGCTTTAGTGTGGCCTCTTTTGGAAGGGGACAGAGACCATGACCCCTAATTGAGACTCACTGGTCTGTGGTTCCCAGAAAAGGCACTGAGATTCTCTTAGTTCAGAAAACAGGTCCCTGTCTACAAGGTACAAGCCCCCAGGCAGGCCCTCCAGGTTTGGGCGGCAGCTGGGAGAATCTTTTCATCCTGGCAGAGAATGGAGAATTAGCTCCTGGGAGCTCACAGGTGGAAGGCTCAGAAGGCCAGAAGCTCAGGTGCACCTCTCCGCAGAGAGGTGGAGTCATCTTCATGCCAGTTACCATGCCCAGGATGGAAGCCGGCATTGGCATCTCCACTTTACAGATGCAGAAACAGAAAATGCATGGTATAGCCAAGGTTTCACACTGGCGAGTGGCAGAATGACATAAAGAGACTGTATGTGAGAAGCGGTCTGGGGTTTTATGAGCCACAGCTATGGGTCTGAAGCTTGACATGGGTCTGCCAAGAAGGCAATCCGAAGCCTCCTCGAGATCAGTAATCCTTTCAGCCTCACTTCACAGATGAGAAAACGGTGTTCAGAGAGCAATGGGCCCCTGTGAGGTGGGGCAGAGCTCCACAGTCAGGTGCGGGCATCAAAGTCCAGGCGCCGACCACTGCACCACACTGCCTCTCTTGGGATGCCAGCCATTCCCGTTCTGCCTGGGGAATCGGAGCGGCGCCAGAGGGCAGAGGCGTGGGGCTTCCTGGATGTGTTTCGCGGCTTCGGCTGGGGGTGTTCCTGACCCTGCCTCCCCGCTCCGCGCCACAGCTGCCCCGACGCCGCCACCAGATGGCAGCAGACGCTTTGCGATCGCGCCGCCGGGAGGGCGCGCAAGGCCGGGCCAGGGCGCAGGCCCGCGGAGGCCACCTGCGGCGCGCCCCGCAGGAGCAGGGCGGTCTCTTCCCGCCGCCCGCCAGGCCTGCGCCGTCCGCGACCCGCAGCTCAGGAGTTGGCCCCGACCCCCTGCCCGGTCCTCTGGCAGCCGTCTCGCGCGGTTCAGGCGCGGGCGTGCTGGTTGGCTTGGTCCAGGCCGGGGAAGCCGGACGAGCAAGCAATTCCAACGGGGAGGGCGCCGGGGCGGGGCGGGGCGGGGGGGTGGGTGGACAGAGGGCTGCAGGACAGGCCCGGCTCGCAGCCCTCCCTGGGACGGCCGATTCACACCGCTTGCTCTGCTGCAGCTCAGACCCCGTGGGAGGGGAGCTGTCACCCCGCTTGACCCCCGAGGAAACTGTGGCTGGGACAAGACTGGGGCCTGACTGAGGGCGCGCTGGAAGTTGTTGACGGAGTGGAACCCTGCATCGTATCTCCGCTCCAAGGCCCAAGCTGGTCTCCACATCGACGGTGCCCAAAGCCTGGAGATGAACTAGAAATGATGCATGGAGCCCTTTGGTCAAGGGTGGGTGCAGGCCCCCTGGGGCAAGCCACAGGCACTTTCTGAGCCCTCCCGAGGCCGCGTGCAGCGGGGTGGAGTGGCTGCAGAGGGAGGGCGTGGAGTCATGTGCTTTGGTTGGCGGAGAAGGGCCCTGAACTGGGAGCCAGCATCCTCTGCGCCAGAGAGGAATTCTGATTAGGGGCGCCTGGCCCTCTAGGCGGACCCTGGACCCCTCAGATGAGAAATCAGCCGGGAGGAGCCGCTGCACTCCGAGCTGAGAGAAAGCCTGGAGGCTGGCACTTGCTGAAACCTTTTAAAGAAGCTGGAGATAGCGTCTCAGTGAAAGTTGTGAAAGCCACTCATAAGAAAGACCTCGGGCCGAGCCACAAAAAGCCCACCTGGCCGCTCACACTGGTGTCCCAGCACTAGGCCTGCACGCGGAGGGGGTGGGGGTGTTAAAAAGTAAAATCTAAGAGATTTTGCTAGAGTCTTAAGATTCCAGATAAATATACTAAAATCAATGGTTTTCTCTATGCCTACTATAAATGATTAGAAATAGAAATGGGATGTGGACAATGCTCACAAGATCAAGAAAACAAGAATAAATTTAACAAGGGAAGTTCAGCATTTACACCAAGACAGCTCTTAGATATTATTAAAAGAATATTAAAGGAATTATTTGTAAGACATACCATATTTCTACATGACAATTTAATATAATAAAACATTAATTCTTCCCAGAATTGTATTTCAGAGTAGCTGGAATTACACTGGTCTGTTCTGTCTTTTCTGCCATGAAAGTGGTATCATCTGCATATCTGAGATTGCTGATATTTCTCCCAGCAATCTTGATTCCAACTTGTGAGTCTTCCAACCCAGAATTTCCTATGATGTACTCTGCATATAAGTTAAATAAGCAAGGTGACAATATACAGCCTTGATGTACTCTTTTCTCAATTTTGAGCCAGTCCATTGTTCATGTCCAATTCTAACTATTGCTTCTTGCCCTGCTTACAGGTTTCTCAGGAAATGGGTAAGGTGGTCTGGTAGTCCCATCTCTTCAAAAATATTTCACAGTTTGTTGTGATCCACACAGTCAAAGGCTTTAACATAGTGAAGCAGAAATAGGTTGTTTTTTTTTTTTAATATCCTTGCTTTAATGGCAGAAACTGAAGAGGAACTAAAGAGTCTCTTGATGAAAGTGAAAGAGAGTGAAAAGGCTGGCTTAAAACACAACATTCAAAAAACTAACATCATGGCATCCCATCCCACCACTTCATGCCATATAGATGAGGAAACAATGGAAACAGTGACAGACTTTATTTTCTTGGGCTACAAAATCACTGCAGATGTTGACTACAGCCATGAAATTAAAAGACGCTTGCTCCTTGGAAGAAAAGGTTTGACAAACCTTGACAGTGTATTAAAAAGCAGAGACATTACTTTGGGACAAAGATCCATGTAGTCAAAGCTATGTTTTTTTTCAGTAGTTGTGTATGGATGCAAGAGTTCGACTATAAAGAAGACTGAGCAGCAAAGAATTGAGGCTTTCGAACTGTGGTGTTGGAGAAGACTCTTGAGAGTCCCTTGGACAGCAAGGAGATCAAACCAGTCAATCCTAAAGGAAGTCTTTGGAAGGACTGGTGTTGAAGCTGAAGCTCCAATACTTTGGCCATCTGATGCAAAGAGCCGACTCATGGGAGAAGACCCTGATACTGGGAAAGATTGTGGGCAACAGAAGAAGGGGGCGACAGAGGATGAAATGGTTGGATGGCATCACTGCCTCAGTGGACATGAGTTTGAGCAAACTCGTGAAGATAGCAAAGGACAGGGAAGCCTTCCATGGTGCTGCAAAGAGTCCGATGCAGTTTAGCGACTGAACAACAGTAACAACTTCTGTCCTTTATGTATGGCATTTGTTTCACTTCTCAGAAACAGTGTGAAAAATAAGCCACCTCCTACCGGCAGTACTTTTGTTGCTACAACTCTTTGCTGATTCTTAGTTGGTTTAGATTTTTTTCTATTGTTGGTAGTCTATCTTTTTCTGGAAGTTACCAGTTTTCCTCTAGATTATAAAGTTTACTGCCATAAATGTATATAGCATGGGGTCTGTGCTTGTAACTGCTTTTTCATTTCTAATATTTTTGGCTTTTTTGCTTTTTGTTTTTTCAAAATAACATTTGAAGGGAGTCTTTATTTGGGTGTTTTTTAGACTCACTTTTGGGTTTACCTTTATATTATTTTCAGTTTTCTATCTCATTATTTGAAACTTTTACTTTATTAATTCCTTCCTGCAATGCACCTGTGTGGCATAGCCTTTTGCTAATTCATAAACTGAGTTTTTAAAAGAGAACTTTCACTTTATTTTTTAATATTAAAATATTTTATTTACTGTAAAATTTCCTCTGAATTTTGCTGTCCTTAAGTTTCAATGTGAAATGTTCTCCTCAATTCCTTTTTTTGATCCAGATAATTCAGGATAGATTGTTTAATCTCCAAATAGTACAGGCTTGTTTTCCTCAGTGATTTTTTTGGAAGGGTTTTAAAAAATATTATTGCTTTCTGTATTCACTGGGATATGATCAGAGAATGTGATGTGTAAAACCCTGATTTCATTGAGATTGCCTAAGGTTTTGCTTGTGGGCAAGAACATGCTTTGTGTTTGGGACTATTCAGGAGACATAAGAAGACAGTGTACAATCTCCATTTATAGAGTAAAATCTACAATTAACTGTATTATTCAAATATTCTATATCTTTATCTACTCAGATCTACTACTTTCTGGAAGAGATACCGGATATCATTATTTAAGAACAAATGAACAAGGGAAAAAAGAAAAAACATTTTGAAGTGACTCCACTTAAGGAAAGGCAAAATTTTCATGCAAAAAGTAAAAAAAAAAAAATTAAAAAGGTTTTATTGGAACTATATGGTGAGAAATGTAGCCAAATATTTTGAAAAAAAATTTATCCAATATTTACTAAAATTTAGGTTTTAATTGTGCTCAGTCCCTCAGTCATGTCTGATGCTTTGCGACCCCATGGAAGCCTGACAGGCTTCTCTGTCCTTGGAATTCTCCAGGCAAGAATACTGGAGTGGGTTGCCATTTCCTCCTCCAGGAGATCTTTCCAACCCAGAGATGGAATCCAGGGCTCCTGCCAGATCTGAATTTGCAGGCAGATTCTTTACCACTGAGCCACCAAGGAAGCCTAGTAAGGTTATAGTTACAAGGATGTAATTATGTTTGAGAACAAACAAATATAAATCTAGTGTACTTTTCCATATGTGTATTATACTTAAATGAAAAGTTTGCTTAAAACAGTAAATCTATTTTTTACTTTTTGGAAGTATTGTTGTTTGGTTGCCAAGTCGTATCTGGCACTTTGCAACTCTATGGACTGCCGCATGCCATGCTTCCCTGTCTTTCACTGTCTCCTGGAATTTGCTCAGACTCATGTCCACCGAGTCAGTGATGCCATCCAACCATCTCATTCTCTGTTGCCTCCTTCTCCTCCTGCCCGCAGTCTCTCCCAGCATCAGGGTCTCTTCCAATGAGTTGGCTCTTTGCATCAGGTGGCCAAAGTATTGGAACTTCAGCTTCAGCATCAGTCTTTGCAATGAATATTGAGGGTTGGTTTCCATTAGCATTAACTGGTTTGATCTCTTTTTGTCCAAGGAACTCTCAAGAGTCTTCTCCAGCACCACAATTTGAAAGCATCAATTCTTCAGTGCTCAGCTTTCTTTATGGTCCAACTCTCACATTCATACATGACTACTGGAAAAACCATAGCTTTGACTGTGGACCTTTGTTGGCAAAGTGATGTCTCTGCTTTTTAATATACTGTCCAGGTTTGTCATAGCTTTGGAAGTATAAAGTTTCCAATAAAATTGTGTGATAGCATGACAGGACATGCTTCATGTTTGACTTTTGCATTACTGCTATGTTTTCAGAAAAGGTGGCTTGAGCTCATCCTAAGGGCTTCCCTTAATGTGTTGCTATTTGTATCAGTAAGAATTGCACTTGACAGAAGCCCAATTTAGCACTTTAAACAAGCTAAGAGTTTGTTTTTCTCATGTGACAGAAGCACCAAGGCAAATAATGAGGCTGGGGCCCCACTGCCCACGGCAAACACCACAGACTCCCCTGGTTTCTGGTTCCGGCTCAAGTGGCTAGAGCACCTCCATGCATCATATCCATGTCCCAACTCAAAAAACGGGGTAGGACTCAGCAAAAATGTTCACACCAAGTTAGTCTATTCCTTATTTATCAGGAAAACAATAACCTTCCACAGACACCCCACAAAATGTGTCACATGGCTATTCCTAGCTGCAAAGGAATCTGAGATGTGAAACTTTTTTAACTGAGCACATCATCACCTTGAACAGAACTGGGTGCAGTCAGTGAGAAGGGAATAAATATTGGCTGGCAATTAACAGCTCTGTCACAATAATTAAACCATCTTCTTCTGAAATACTTTTTTAATTTTTGGCAAAATGTCTCTGTTGCTTATTGCTCTTACTCAGTCAGTGGTTCTGTATGTGATTCTAGCAAGTCTCCAATATCACTTTTAAAAACAAAATCCAAATATATTATTTTAAAAAGCCAATTAAAATTATACATGTTTATCCTATTTCATAAAGTCTACTTAAAAAAAGATTTATAGTTTCACTTTGCAATTGACTTGCATTATATTCCATTAAAGGACATTTTTATGGCCATGAAAGTGTTGATGCATTTATCTAGGATAGATGCTAACTGCAAACTGAAAGGAATGTTTGAATGGAGATTAATTTTATAAAAGCTTGGTTCATTGGTACCTAGATTCAAATCATGGCTTAATCTCATATTATATGTGAAAATTTGGGCAAATTATCCAACCATTCTGTGCCTCTGTGTTTTTACTTGCAGCATGGAGATTATTTATCAGGTATCCATTTCTGTAAAAGAAACCACTCCAAAAAATTTGTAAACAACAACCATTTCCTTTTCTCATGATTCGTTTGGTCAGCAATTTGGGCTGGGCTTAGCTGGGTGTTTCTTCTGCTGTGCTTCCATGGGGTTACTCATGCAGCTACAGTCACCTGATAATTCAACTGGGTCTGTTTGTTACAAGATGGACTCACTCACATGTCTGGTGATTAGTGCATGACCACAAGTCTACTTGACAGGCTAGTCTACTTCTGCATGATAGTGGAAGTTTTCCAAAAGATAAAGAGTGGAAACTGCAAAGTCTTTTGACACCCAGCTCAGAAACCAAAAAAAAAAAAAAAACTTCTGCAACATTCTAGAGTCAAAGCAGATTTGCCAGACCAGATTCAAGGAATAGAAATAGACTCTACCTCTTAAAAGGCAGAATAGTAGACCCATATTTCAAGGGTTATGTGTACAGAGTGGGAAGGATTATTATAGCTATCATGGCAAACAGTAATAATCAGGACATTCCCAGGTGGTTCAGTGGTAAAGAACATGTCTGTCGATGCAGGAGACATGGGTTGACATACATTTGATTCCTGAGTCCAGAAGATTCCCTAGAGGAGGAAATGGCAACTGACTCCAGTATTCTTGCCTGCAAAATCTCACGAACAGAGGAGCCTGGTGGGCTATAGTCCATGGGGTAGCAAAGAGTCAGAGGACACAACTGAGTGAATGAGCATGTAGTTTGTGGGAAGGGTTAATACATGCAAAGTACTTAGACCCTTAGCTGGCCTATAGTAAGTGCTCAATGTCTGTTGCTTTTTAGTAGAAGTAATAGTTTTGGTATTGTGGTTTATATGTCTTATATAAATAATACCTACTTGGATTTTATTCTTCCCAACTTGATAGAAAAATTCATAATTTATTGTGATAGACGTAAATTCGGTTTAAATTATTTGAATATATGTATGTATATATATATTAACTTCTTCAAATATTATATATGTAATGTATGTATGTATGTGTGTGTGTGTGCGTATATATATATATACGACCTGGAGAAGGAACTGGCAACCCACTACAGTAATCTCGCCTGGAGAATTCCATGGACAGAGGAGCCTGGCAGGCTACAGCCCATGGGGTTGCAAAGAGTCAGGCATGACCGAGCAACTATCATTCACATACACACACATGCTGGCAGGAGGGGAGTGATGGTAGGAGGAACTCAGGGAGGACTTCCTGGAGGAGATAATGAACTGAATTCTAAAGTGTGAGTGTATTAGTTTCCTAGGGCTGGCGTAACAAATTATCACAAATTTAGCAGCTTAAAACAATGGAAATTTACTTCTCAATGGTTTTAGAAGCTAAAAGTCCAAAAATCAAGCAAGACCAGGTGTGCTCTAAAGGCTCTAAGGGAGATTTTTTCCTAGTCTCTTCTACCTTTTGGTGGCCCCAGGCATTCCTTAGTTTGTGGCAGCACAGCTCCAATCTTCACCTCCATCTTCACAGGGCTGACTTTGTTTCTCTGCTCCTTTTCAAAAAAGACACTTGTTATCAGCTCAATGAACATGAGTTTGGGTAGACTCCGGGAGTTGGTGATGGACAGGGAGGCCTGGCATGCTGTGATTCATGGGGTCGCAAAGAGTCGGACACGACTGAGTGACTGAACTGAACTGAACTGAACTGATCAGCTCTATGGCCTACCTGGAAAATCCAGGTGGATCTCATCTCAAGATCCTAAATTAACTGTATATGCAAAGACCCTTTTTCCAAATAAGGCCACATTCTCAGGCTCCAGGAGGATCTATATTTTATGGGAGAGACCATTCAACCAACTACAATGAGTAGGAAATAGCCAAGCAAAGACAGATGGGAAGAATGCTCTCAGTAAAGAGATTGGCACAAAGGCATGACATGACTTTCTGATCTGGGGAAGCCACAGTGTACTCTTACTAGATCATGAATTGTGAGGAGGAATGTGGTAGAAAATGAGTAGAGAGGCAGTCTTGAAAGACAGACTTGGCACCAAGAAGTTTAAATAGTATCACAGTGGTTCAGGTAAAGATACTGAAGTCCTGAATGAGGGTTGTAGATGGGACGAGCATGTCCGAGAGATGAAATCAGTGAGGCTTGGGGGAAATTTTTATATGGTATAAAAAAACAGAGATGATTGCTGGATTGATTTCTGGTTTGGGAATTTATTAGATGGTGATCTCATTAACTGAATTAGCAATAAGAAGGAAGATAAAGTCATTTGGGGATGTGTATATGAGGCCAAAAGATATAGGAGATTTATTTAATGTTGGACATATCAGTTTTTAAATTCATATGGATACCCCATAAGTGAATGCCTAAATAAGAGTTGAAATATGAAACTGACAGTCATAGATAAAAAGGCCTGTATAAGTCTTCAGGGACTCATAGACAATGACCATGGATGAAATTACTTAAAAAGAGCTTAAAGGAGAAGGGGAGGGAACCAAGGACAGAATCCTGGGGGATGCTGATGGGTAAAGACTGGGTGAAGGGCATCAACCAGAAAAAGTTCATCAGAAAGCTAGGAGGGAAGCTCAGGACTTTAAGGAGGAAATACCCAGTGAATCTGCTGTAGGAGAGTTCCAGAAAATGCCTAGAGGACTCAGAGGGTACCCTGGGATTGGACATGGAGGTCATCATCAAACTCTGCAAGTTCCTGAAGAGTGGTAGAAACAGAAAGGCGGGCTTGGATTCTTTCCCTGACCTGAACTATGAAGATGTGAGTGCTTCTCAGATGACAAATTCAGAATGCGTACTAGAAAAGTCAGTCCTCCTGGTAAACTCCCAGCTGGAGTCGATAAGGTATATCTTGTAATATAGATCTGCAAGGCTCCAGCCACTGGTACCTGCAGGGGGGCAATGGAGGCCTGTCCTGCTCTTCTTTATCATACGCTAATAATGGGCAACACATAGACAGCATCCTGTATCTCCAAGAAACTGTCCTCTTACAGGCATTAAGTGCTGTGCAGATCTTTGCTCATGTAACCCCTACAACAATGAGATGAGTATTATGTTTATTTTACAGAAAAGAGAACTGAGGCTTGAGGAATTTAAGGACACTCAACTCAAGGGCACAAAACCATTGGGTAGTAGAGCTGAATAAAAACTGAGACTGATCTAACTCCAAAACCTGGCCTTTCCAGCAGGATGCTGGTCAGTGCTATGGCTTTCAACCCATTGAGATTAGAAGTCCTGAGAGAGAGTTCTAGCCAAGAAACTCATTCCACCTCCCAACAATCAAACGTAGCTGCTCCATTGTAAAGCAGGGAGGTCAGTTCTCAATATGTTCAATAGCCTTGTAGATTCTCCCTCTTATAGCCCCCAAAGGTGCAAGTTACACAAGTCATCACGTATTAGAATTCAATTCTCTCAATGTTTTTTTTTTTAGAATGTGATATATATTCTGAGTAGAAAGATATACCATGTTTTTGAGTGAATATATCTAACATGAAACATAAAATGTCCCAAATTAATAAATGAATTTCATGAAATTCAAAATCATTCCAGAGCTTTCTGGTTATATGATTTTTAATTTGAGTAAAACAAAATAATCTAGACATTAATGGAAAACAGAAATCTGAGAAAAACCCATAAACTGTGAAATAGAACACCGTTGAGGGGCTGGGACAGTGAAGTTGTCTTAGTAGCTAAAAATACTATTGTGTCACACTAATATAGTTTACATAGGAATAGACAAATTCATACAACAAAGAAGATAAACCAGAAAATGTCTTACAGACTTAAACATAAGACATGACACCATAAAATTCTTAGAAGAGAGCATATAAAAAACATTCTCTGACATAAATCTCACCAATGTTTTCTTAGGTCAGTCTCCCAAAGTAATAGAAACAAAAACAAAAATAAACAATTGGGACCTCATCAAACTTACAACCTTTCGAAAAGCAAAGGAAACAACTAAAATAATGAAAAGACAACATACAGAATGGAAGAAAATATTTACAAATAGTGCAACAGACAAGGGCTTAATTTTCAAACAGTTCATGCAGGTCAACAACAAAAAAAAACATACCGTTGAATTGAAAATTGAGCAAACCTTAGTAGACATTTCTCCAAAGAAGATAAATGGCCAGTAGGCATGTGAAAAGATGCTCAACCTCACTAATTATTAGAGAAATGTGAATCAAAACTACGATGAAGTATCACATCACACTGATCAGAATGGCCATCATTAAGAAGTCTACAGATAACAAACCTTGGAGAGAGTGTGGAGAAAAAGGAACTCCCCTACATTGTTGGTGGGAATGTAAATTGGTACAGCTGCTATGGAAAACAGTATGGAGTTTCCTCAAAAAAACTAAAAATAGAGTTGCCATGTGATCCAACAATCCCATTCCTGGACATATGTACAGACAAAATTATAATTCAAAAAGACACATGCACCCCTATGGCCATAGCAGCTCTATTCACAATAGCCAAGTCATAGGAACAACCTAAATGTCCATTGACAGATAAATAAATGCACAGAGAAGATGTGGCACATATATACAATGGAATACTACTCAGTCATCAAAAGAATAAAAGAATATACTTTGAAGCAACATGAATGCAACTAGGGATTATCATACTAAGCGAAGTCAGAAAGAGAAAAACAAATACCATATGACATTCGCTTATATGTGCAACCAAAAATATGGCACCAATGAACTTATCCACAAAATAAAAATAGACTCACAGACACAGAGAACAGACTTTTGTTTGCCAAGAGGGAGGGGGGAGAGAGGGAAGGACTGGGACTATGAGATTAGCTGGTGTAAATTATTATATATAGGATGGATATACAACAAGGTCCTTCTGTATAGCTATATTAAATATCCTGTGATAAACTGTAATGAAAAGGAATATAAAAAAAGAATGTGAAAAAAGGAAAACGAACCAGAAATAGACCCTAATATATATGATAATCTAATATATAATAAAGTTGGTGTTCGAGTCATTGTAATTGAATAAAATATTAAATGGTGCTACTGTTTCTGTATCTCTGTCAGAAAGAAATCAAATTTGACCTCTCAAACTATATTACAAAGTGACGGTAATCAAAACAGTATGGTATCAGCATAAAGAATAGAAAACCCAGGAATAAACTAACACATATATGATCAATTAGCCTACAACAAAGCAGCCAAGGATATACAATGGGAAAAGACATTCTCTTCAGTAAATGGTTCTGGGAAAACTGACAATTTTTCTAAATACTCACAATTTCATTTCTGAGTATTTATCCAAAGAAAATGAAAATATTAACTCAAAAAGATATCTGTGCCCCCATGTTCATTTCAGCTCTTTACTGTAGCCAAGATATGGAAACGTGTCCATTGATGGATGAATAGATAAAGAACAAGGATATTCTGCTATTTGTGCATTTGTAACATGGATGGACATGGAAGGCATTATGCTAAGTGAAATGAGTTAGACAGGGACCTGTATAGTAAGGGTGAAATCCTCTATTGAAACAACGATCTCTTTATACATAACCTTTGATTATTACTTTTCTATAAATCTACTTAATATTTTTTCCTAGACAAAATAACTTTTATGTAATGATATGATTATCTTTTTTGTATGGTTTTGGTTGATAAAGTATGGTGAAGTATGCCTAATTTTACCCTAGATTGCACATGAAGTATCATGTAATTTAGAGGTCTAATTGTATTTTCTTCAGTTTTGTAATGTATTTACTGGTTTTATTAATTTTTCTTGTGTTACTACATTATTGTCACTTTGCTGCTTGCTCAGATACCTCATCATTCCTTCTCCTATTAATTTGGAAATTCCATGATACTTTTCACTCTGACTGATTGTTTCCTTCCCATTCCTAATAATCATAGAAAGCAGTATTTCTTTACAGATTGTAATAGTTATCTATTGCTGTGTAACAAATTACCACAAAACCTAACAGTTTAAAACAATAAACATTGATTATCACACAGTTATGAAGGTCAAAAATTCCAGGGGCAACTTAGCTGGGTGGTCCTGACTCATCATCTCTCAAGAAGCTAATGAAAGCCCTTGCTCATCCCTCCTTCTTTCTTCCTCTCATTGTTTTCCACTCCTCTTCCACTTCCAATGTCTGGATTTTGCTGATCTTATTCTGAATTAAATTCCAAATCATCATTTGGTTTTCCTTGCTGTGCCCCAGTCCATCTCTCCATCAGCTTCCTCAGATGTGATATAAGATGGAGTGTACTCTGGAACCTTGTGCCATCAGCCTGATACAGTCATACTTTGTGTGGACATAGGCTTCTTGGCTTATTGTCCTTGCCCTCAAGAGTCTGAAACCAATGGTGTGATTGGGTGGCAGAGCATCAATAAGAAAGCCAATACTACCCTAATTTTTCTTTCCTTTGTGAGTAACCCTCCTTTTTGTCTGGAAGTTTATTATTCAGGAATTACATCAGGGTCGAAGTATATGTCTTTTTAATTAATCTTTCCTGGAACTTTATAAGCCCCTTTAATCAAGGCTTTTCTTCAGCTCAGAAAGAGTTCTTTTATTAATTGTTCAGATATAGTTTTCCTTTTATATGTTCTTTTCTATTTTTTTCTTTTTCTGAAACCCCTCTCCTTTGAACGTTAGGTTGCCTGGATTTGTCCTCCAAATCTCTTTCTTGTTTTGCACTGAGATGAACTTTACTTCCACTTGAACTCCAAGGATACTGACATATTTTTCGGCAGTGATCACCCTTTTTCTGAGCTCATCAGTTGAATATTTAAACTGAGAAGCCATTTTATCTTTTTAGTTATGGATAGTCCTTCCCTACTCCCATGCCACCCCCAGTTCATTTTTTTAAATTTACTTATTTTACTTGGAGGCTAATTACTTTACAATATTGTGGTAGTTTCTGCCATACATTGACATGAGTCAGCCTCAGGTGCACATGTGTCCCCCACATCCTGAACTCCCTTCCCACATTTCTCACCCCATCCCTCTGTATTGTCCCAGAACACCAGCTTTGAGTGCCCTGCTTCATACATTGAACTTGCACTGGTGATATATTTTACATATGGTAATATACATAGTTCAATGTTATTCTCTCAAATCATCCCACCCTTGCCTTCTCCCACATAATACAAAAGTCAATTCTTTACATCTGTGTCTCTTTTGCTGTCTTGCATATAGAGTTGTCATTGCCATCTTTCTCAATTCCATATACATGTGTTAACATACAGTACTGGTATTTCTCTTTCTGACTTACTTCATTCTGTATAATAGGCTTCAGTTTCATCCACCCCGTTAGAACTGACTCAAATGCATTCTTTTTTTTTTTTATAGCTGAGTAATATTCCAGATGGTGACTGCAGCCATGAAATTAAAAGACGTTTACTCCTTGGAAGGAAAGTTGTGACCAACCAGATAGCATATTCAAAAGCAGAGACATCACTTTGCCAACAAAGGTCTGTCAAGTCAAGGCTTTGGTTTTTCCAGTAGTCATGTATGGATGTGAGAGTTGGACTATAAAGAAAGCCAAAAAAATGATGCTTTGGAACTGTGGTATTGGAGAAGACTCTTGAGAGTCCCTTGGACTGCAAGGAGGTCCAACCAGTCAATCTTAAAGGAAATCAGCCCTGAATACTCATTGGAAGGACTGATGTTGAAGCTGAAATTCCAATACTTTGGCCACCTGATGCGAAGAGCTGACTCATTTGAAAAGACCTTAATGCTGGGAAATATTGAAGGTGGGAGGAGAAGGGGATGATAGAGGATGAGATGGTTGGATGGCATCACTGGTTCAATGGACATGAGTTTGAGTAAACTCTAGGAGTTGGTGACGGACAGGGAGGCTTGGCCTGCTGCATTCCATGGGGTCGCAAAGAGTTGGACACGACTGAGTGGCTGAACTGAACTGAATATTCCATTGTGTATATGTACCACAGTTCCTTATTCATCTGCCGATGGACATCTAGGTTGCTTCCATGTCCTAGCTATCCCAGTTCATCTTCTTAAGGAGTCTCACTTTTTTGTTGACATTCTCTTTTCCCCCTCAATAGGACTGCTACCCTGGTTTCTCAGTGTAGACATCCTCCCTGAGGTCCCTGCCTTCTCACAGATGTGAAAGTTGCTCAGTCATGTCTGACTCTTCAATGACCCCATGGACTATACAGTCCATGGAATTTTCCAGGCCAGAATACTGGAGTAGGTAGCCTTTCCCTTCTCCAGGGGATCTTCCCAACCCAGGGATCGAACCAGGGTCTCCTGCATTGCCAGGGGATTCTCTACCAACTGAGTTATCAGGGAAGCCTCTCACAGATGGGGTGCTCATTTTCTTGTCTCTTCATGGCTGGGGGACACTGACAAATATTCTCTCCTCAACCAAACTCAACTCAGGCTCCCCTGAACTCTTTTTCAACTAGATTTCGGCTTTTGGACTTTGGTGTTTGTCTCTGCATTGTCCTATTTTAGCAAGAATCCTGCTGAGTCAGTTTAGCCAGAACCCCCACCTTTGATATCTGATCACCCTCGAAATCTGGTTCCTCATCCTCCATCATCCCCCAGGTGATGTCTAGTCATCCTGGCCTGCCTTCAGCAAGAATCCTGTTGGGTCGGTTTAGCCCAAATCCCCCTCACCCCTGATGTTTGCTTAGTAATTTTCCATCCCTTGACCTCCTCACCCTGCTCCATGGCTATCAATTCCCACATTTTCTCACTGCATTCAGAGTAGAGTTCAGTCTGTATCCTCCAGTTTAAGAGCCCATTGGAGCTGTCCCTGCGTCTATCTCAGTGCTCACCCCCGCCTTAAGTAAAATCTGCCTTACCATCTTCAACAAGTGCATGCATTAATTTTCTCTTTAACAGCATCTGGGCAGGGCAGGCTGCTGACATCTTCTGGGCAATGATGAGCCTTCCCTTTTCCCTGTAGTTTCAGCCCCACTGGGCAGCTTTATGTGAACTGGTACATTGTCATCCTTCTGTCAGTGCTGGCCATGTCCTCCCAGCCCTCACAGGTACCCAGCCCACTAGGTTTCTGGAGGACAGCAAAGATACCCAGACTGCCAGTGTCCCATTGAGGGGAGCTGGGAGAGACCAGAGGTGTCAGCCTGCTCCCTCATGCTCCACTGCAGGCTGGCCTCTCTCAGAGCTTTAGGGGTGGGGGTTACTTGGGAGGGGGAGGTTAGGTAGAAAGGGTAGGGCCCTGCCTTTGAGTGTGTCCTGGGATGTAGCCAAGAGGTAACCGGGAATCCAGGCTGGAAATATGACCTGAGGACCTGGGTATCTTAGAATTGCCTGGGGATTTTCTAATTTAGATTAAACCCCAGGCTGTACATCAGACCAGTAAATCAAATCGCTAGGAATGGGGGCGTCAGCATCGGCATTTAAAAACTATGCAGGTGGTTGCTGCTGGTCAGCTAGGAACAGAAGCACTGGCCTAAGAATATCATCTGAACCAATCTTACCTAGACCTTACTGGTCATATTTACATGTCTATTTACATGTCTAAGAAGTCACCAACTGTATCGTATCTTTTCTGTGTGCACAGTGCCTGACACATCAATAAATAAATGAATGAATGAATCTGTTTTTTAACTCAACCAGAAAACTACAGCACTAAAAATTCCCCTCAAGCCCATGTAGTCAACAGGGCCCATGCGCACACTTTTTCAGATGGAGAAACCAAGGGCTGGCCTGAGTAGAACAGGGACTCCCAGACTCTCTCCCAGCCTGAAAACTGGGCTAGAAGGCTGCCATGGCCATGAAGCCTGTCTACCCATCATTCCGCTTGCCTTATTTTTGATCTCTTTTATATCCTTTATAAACTGTACATATGTGCAGAGAGGTGCACACAGATTGTCATGCTGTAAGCACTGAGGTAAGGTCACTGTAAGCTGAATATGGGCAACTTGAGTCCAATTCAATCATCAAACATTTATTGAACATGAACTTTGTTCCAGCATCCATGCTTGGGATGCAGTACATGGTCTCCAAAGATGGCAGCCAACAGTTCCACTGTGCCTGCATACACATGCCCCTCCTTCCATCAAGAGGAGTCTAATTCTCCTCTCGAATCGGGGCTGCCCTTGCTTTCACAATAGAATATAGCAGAAGTGAGGCTGTACCAGCTCTGGGCCTAGCCATTAAGAGAACTGGCAGCTTCTGATTTGGGTCTCTTGAAGCCCAGAATATAACACACAAAGCCCGACTAACCTGCCCAGAAAGGAGCTGAGGCATCTCTTTGCCATCCTAGCTGCACCAGCTGAGGCACCAGGTGTGATCAATGCCATCTGACATTCCCCCCTCCAGCCAAGCTCCAAGCTGAATGCAGACATCTGAACAACCCCAGCTGATATCACCTGGGACAGAAGAACTGCCCACTGAGCCCAGTCACCCATGTGGTCACTAAAATAATAATCGCTGTTGCTTTAAGCCACTAATCCCTGGGGTAGTTGTACCAATAGATAACTAAAGCATGAGGAAAAACAATAAACAGTAAGCATAATAAATATCATTTATACAACTTATTTTCAGTTGTCAGTCACTCCAGTTTCTTCTGCTTTAGGTACCTGAATACCTACCTCCTCATCTCTTGGGGATGAACATCCCCATACTTGGAACCTTCCCCACCCAGACCTGCCTCTTCTGGGCTTGCTCAGGCGGCTGAGCAGTCCCCCAGCAGCACGGCCCCCAGACCTGGCCAGGTCTCTCCAGGTGTCTGCCTGGTACACCATAGGCGCTTTCTCAGTGGACCAGGCTGGCTGTGTCAGAAAGCCCTCATCATCAACTCCAGCCCAGACTATACCTACCCCTCCACCAGGGGGAGGAGTAAGAGTTGACAACCCCAGCATTTCTGCAAACTGTGGGCACGATTTCCTCACGCTTCCTGCCTCCTTTGCCAGGCTTGCCTCCACTCCCTGCACAGGAGGGCACACGGCAGGGTAGGGGCTCAAGGCAGGAAGGCCGCCAAGCAGTGCATCACCCTTTCTCCTCTAACTCTAGGCTAGCAGCCTCCTGTTCCTCTTTTCTGCCCATATTCACTTGCTCTTTGCATGATAGCAGCCCTGCAGCATTTCTTGGGGACCCACCCTCCCAGAGACTGGGTCCATCGGATTCTATTCCCCACTTTGTGGCCGGCACATTACTAAGCCAAGCCAGTCGCTGTATTCTAACCGTGGTCTCAGTGACTGGGTCAGGATTTCTCTTTGTAAGGATAACGTAAGCCTGAACCTGCTGGGCTACAACAGGAAGAAAGGTGGCTGGAGGATGAAACCAGCATGACAGGATGCACAGGGGGATAGACAGAGGCAGAGAGATGGACAGAGAGACAGGGAAGGAGGTGTTGACAGTGTTTGAGCCCCTGGATCCAGCTGTTCTGGAAAAGTTCTGATCTCACCAGTAGTAGCAACAGTAGCCTGAGGGATTCATCCTTTCATACTTAGATGCATTCATTTTTAAGAGCACAGGACATATTCGAGGAAACCCAGCACACTTTCCTGGCAGGTATATACACTATTAACAACCATCATTTACAAGAACCAATTAAGTCATTTTATCTGTACACAAGTGATATGATGATGAAGGAAGGGACTGGTTTTGGTCAAGCCTCTCTTGCTTACAACAAAAGAGAGAAAATTGATTTCAGTTGACTTAAGCAAGGCACTTGCTGATCACCTATCCTGCCACAGAAAGAACAGGGGTGATTCTATCTTCAGGAGAGCTGGATCCAGAGAATAGAACACTGTTGAGACTGTTTTAGGCATTCTCTTTGCATGTCAGATTATTCTTTCTCTGGAAGTCAGGAACATGGCCTTAGGCAGTCCCCAGTTTACTTCCTCAGAGCCCTATAGCTAGAGAGAACAAAAATCTTTCTCTTCTAACTCCTGTTAGAAAAATCCTGCAGAAGGATTCTGATTAGGCCAGCCTGGGTTACTTACTCATCCGTTGTGTGGCAAAGGTCAGAATCTTTTATCTCAGAGGTGAGCCCAAGAGCCAGTATTAATCATATGTCATTGGGGAGGAGGGGAGAACTGTGGAGAGGAGAGGAGGAGGGAGGTAGGAAGACTGTTTACAGCATAACCAGCCTGAAGTCTAATCAAACAATAATGCTCAGGGCATAGGTGCCCCGAGCCTCAGAACTGGGTTTTGTGGTGGGAGGGGGAGGTCAGCACTGTTAGAAGCAGGGTGGAGAACTTGGAGAAGAAGCTGGCTGCCTTTGAGTTATGCAGAGTGCAGTGTCAGAGTGGCTTTCATAGCATCTAATTAAATATTTGCCACATTTAATTAATTAAATATTTAAACATTAAATAGGGAATCAGATGTGACTTAGTGGGCATTATATCTCAATAGCCATTAACCATTCAACAGAATGGAACCTCTGCAGCCTTAGCCTCCCCTCCCCTGCGAGATAGAAGCCTCCAGGAGACACTTGGGGAGCAACAGTAGTTAATTAATGATTAAGGCTGTAGTGGGCTTTGCTGTTTTAGAATGTCATGCTCACTTAGGTGGGGGTCTCTTCTGTTGGGTCTCAGGGCCAACTTATAGGGAAGTGAAGCAGCCAGAAGCCCAGTTCTGGGGCTCACACACACCTACACACACCTGACACCTCCTCCATCCAAAATAGTTCCAATACCCCAAATTCTTTCAGAAGACATTACTTCCTTGGTTTCAGGCTGTGTCCTGTCCCCTTGACCTGCCATTATCCCAGGGGTTAGGAGCTCCTTGACAACCATAAAAAGGAAAAGTGCTTCCTCCAAATGGCCCAGCATGAGATGTGGTGACCTTCAGCTCCCCCTTGGTTAGTGCTCAAGGACCCTCTGATGCACTCACTTCCATCAGCTAGGAGGGCATCCTGAAGACAGCCTCTTCTAGCCCATCTTACAGTGTCTGCAAGGCAGGTCAGCTCCTAGTTATCCTTGGGGTTGAAGTTGTGCCCAGGCAGGGCAGGAGGTTCAGATTTGTCAGTGCCCTGGATGGGGAGAGGGGAGGTATAATGAGGTGTCAGGCAGCTGCAACCACAGTGATCTTTCCAAAGGACAAATCTGATGGTTTGAATGGGCTGGGAAATTTCCCACCGCCCTTAAGATAAAGTCCAGACTCTTCACTCTGGCCGCCCTGATCCTGCTTCCCCACCAATGTCAACCATCATCTCTAACCCCCCAGCCCCATCCCAATATTCTGCGTCCCAGCCACATCAGTTTTCTATCAGTTCCTGGAAGCACCAGGGTTTGTGTTCTCTGGGTCTTGGCAAACTCTCTTCCCTCTGCCCGAAATCCTTTACTGCCTTTCAGGTTTTACCTAAGATGTCAACTCCTCCAGGAAGTCCACTTGCCTTGAGCAGGACCCAGGGATGGAGGCCAGGGATGGCAGTCCCAGGCAGGGACAGCTAGACAGCCATTCAGCTGCCCTTCTGGATTCCCTGCTCATCTCTAATCCCTGCTATGTGGACTGAAAAGCTTAGGGACTCCAGACTGGAGGAAGTCTGGGGTCTAGGAAGGAGGCTCAGAACTGCCACCTACTGGCCTAAGAGGGCTGCCACGGAAGTGCAAAGGGTCCTTGAGCCCCACCTTGCCCCTTCTAAACCCTATCTGGGCTTCCCTGAAAGGCATGGAAAGGGGAAGCCAGACTACTCAGAGACTGCCAAAATGTTCTCTGAAGAGTCAAAAAGAAATGCTATAGAAAAAGAATGTGAAAAAACATAAATATATGCATAACTGCACCACTTAGCTGAAACTAGCACTGTATTGTACATTGTGCTGTGTGCAGTCGCTCAGTCGTGTCCAATTCTTTGCGACCCCATGGACTGTAGCCTGCCAGGCTCCTCTCTCCATGGGGATTCTCCAGGCAAGAATACTCGAGTGGGTTGCCATTGCCCTCCTCCAGGGAAATCAACTATACCCCAAAATAAAATACAAATTAAATTACAAAAATAAATGTTTAAAAAGAAATAAATGCCACAGTGAGGTTTCAGGAGCCATAGTCCATTTAAAATATTTAAAATGGACAATATAAAACTTTTTAGTACCAAAATATATACAATGCAATGATAATTGAAGAATTTATCTAACACAACATTGTAAGTCAGCTATACCCCAATATAAAATAAAAATTGTCTAAATGTTTAAAAAGATGCTACAATGAGGTTTTAAGAGTCATTGCCCATTTAAAGTATTTACAATGAACAGTCTAATAGTTTTTAACACCAAGACATATACAATGCAATGATAATTAAATTTATCCACAAAATATTTGCTCAAAAAGCACAATAGGTGTTGGATGGATGTCAGCTTCTCTCCCTCCTCTGACTCTACACACAACCTCATTTGGAAATGGCAGTCCCTGACACTTGAGTCAGGTGGCTCACATGCTCCTTGTATGGTTGGGAAACTGAGGCTCAGAGCAGGGAAGGAGACATCCCACACTGGGCCTGGCAAACCACACTACCCACTCCATCCTACCCCATGCAGCTCCTCTCCTCCCGGCTCCACAGAACTCTGCACCCTCCTCCAGGTGCCAGGCCTGGCCTGAACCTGCCTTCCAGGTTTCTTGGGTGCAGCCACCTCTCCTGTCTCCCTAGGGTGCCAGGCCATCCAGCCTCCTTTCCCTTGTATCCCTGCCCTTTATAAATATGCAGTGAGCCAGAGAGATGGGGGGGTGGGGCTCCTTTTGGGGGAAAATTAACCACAATGACAAACTTAGTTATTCATGCAAACCATCAGCCTGTTATCCCTGATTATGCAGGACCCAAACTGTGAGGATCTGAGTGACTGAGCTTGCTCATCAAAGGCACCATCAGGGCAGCAGCCCAGCCCACCTTGCTGGCCGCCTTTGTACGTTCTTCTCAGCCCCGTGCAGGCCAATGGGCAGCCTCCCTCTGACAGCGCCCGTTCCTGACGCAGGGACCCCTCCATGCTGTATTTTAAAGGATTAATTAACCTTGTGAGATTGGCAGGGAAAGCTCCACCTGGCTATCTGCTGCATGAAAGCTTCCACTCACCAGAGTATTTTAAGCTCACAGTGCAGACCATATGGTATTTCAAAGAACAGAAGTTGAAAGTACAGTACATATTTATTCCTTCCACAGAGAGCATTAAAGGGGTTTAAGTATTTTATTAAAGTCTATATGTGCGGACATGTGTGTGCACGTCTGTATGTGTGTGCGTGCGTCTGTGTGTGTGTACGTGTGCTAAGGGGAAATATACTTGACGCATAGAAAAAATAAATTACACAGATTTATTTTCATCTCTCTGCCAACCCACCCCATAGCAACAGTGAAAACTTGGTCTATGTAAACTTGAGAAAACAAGAAATATTTTATCACATCTTCTCAACTCACGGCCATTGCCAATTTTTCCTGTCTTTTTTGAAACAAGATCAGACTCCTTGGTGTCAGGACTGTAGGCAGAGAGAAGGGGAGTCAGGACTAAGACAATAAAGGGGGCCAAGTTACACCCCAGGTCCTGCCTTCAGAAGGCAGGAAGCTCAAACACAGGGCCGCCCCACTTCTGCCCCAGGTACTTAAGCTCCCTAAACCTGTTTCCTTATCTCAAACCACACTGCTCTCACAGGGCTGGTGTGAGAATAAAATGAGAAATATGTATGCAGGGCAAACAGCAGTCCTGCCTTGAAGGGTCTTAGATCTGGAATTTTGAGAAAAATTTATCGTAGAAGTCTGTTGATTATTTTACATCTCCCTACTCTTGGGGGCAGCCCCACTATTTTTCTTGCCACCCTTTCTGTCTCCCAGTCCAGGTGGCTAGGTTGGAATTAACCTCACCCTTGACTATAAGGGTTGCTACTGGCCAAGGATGGCCAATCAGAGTCCTGCATTTCCCTGACCTCACTGACAGGGGTGGTCATGTTGCCCAAGACAGAAGGATCAGGCTCAGTTCTGAGACTTCTGCTGGAATTACCAGGAAACAGGCTCTCTTTTCCCAACAGATGTGCTAGACTGGGAGCTTGCAGTTCAATGCCAACCTAGTCTTGGGCAAAACCATAGCAAAAGGAGAGTCTAGGCCAGGTGAAGACTCTGTCCAAGGGACCACTTGTCACTCCTAAACAAGGCAGAAATTAAAATTCTCAAAATAAATTAATAAAAGTTGTTGAGGAAAGAAATGAGATAGAGTTGGCAGCTGGTCAGGTTCAGCTGCACAAGCTGTCTTCTCTTGACAAAGCCACAAGCCCTTGAAGTCTTGTGTTAGCTCTGCTGCTGCTCAGTCATGTCCGACTCTGCGACCTCATGGGCTGTAGTCTGCCAGGCTCCTCTGTCCGTGGGATTTCTCAGGCAAGAATACAGGAGTGGGTTGCCATTCCCTTCTCTAGGGGATCTTCCTGTCTCAGGGATCAGATCTAGGTCTCCTGCCTGCATCTACCTGAAATGGCAGGTGGATTCTTTACCACTAGTGCCTGCTGAGAATCAATCTGGAAAGAGCTCTAGAAAATGCCAGGCTGCCCCTCCCTTCAAACCACTCAGGTTTTCCCTGCCTTTCCAAATCTCTCCTGCTGGAAGCAGCACTGAGTCAATGGGAATCTGACACCTGAGAGAAATGACGCCTCAAGCAGTCCTGGTTCTTCAGTTGCTAAGTTGTTTCTGACTCGTGACACCGTGGACTGCAGCACTCCAGGCCTCCCTGTCCTTCACTATGTCCCAGGGTTTGCTCACACTCATGCGCATTGAGTTGGTGATGCCATCCTATGTCACTCTCTATTCCTCCTGCCCTCACTCTTTCCCAGAATCAGGGTCTTTTTCAGTGAGCCCACTCTTCACATCAGATGGTCAAAGAATTGGAGTTTCAGCATCAGCATCAATCTTTCCAAGGAATATTCCTGGTTAAATTCCCTTAGTAGTGACTGGTTTGATCTCCTTGCTGTCCAAGGGATTCTCAAGAGTCTTCTCCAGCACCAAGTTTGAAAGCATCAATTCTTTGGCACGCAACCTTCTTTATGGTCCAACTCTCAAATCTGTATGTGACTACTGGAAAAACCATAGCTTTGACGATATGGACCTTTGTCAGCAAAGTGATGTCTCTGCTTTGGAATGCAGTGTCTAGGTATGTCATAGCTTTTCTTCCAAGGAACAAGCATCTTTTAATTTCATGGCTACAGTCAGAGTCCTCGGTAATTTTAAAGTCCAAGAAAATTAAATCTGTCACTGTTTCCACTTTTTCCCCTTCTGTTTGGCATGAAGTGAAGAGACCAGATGCCATGATCTTTGATTTTTAAGCGTTGAGTTTTAAGCTACCTTTTTTCACTCTTTTCTTTCACCTTCATCAAGAAGCTCTTCAGTTCTTCTTCACTTTCTGTTATTAAAGTAATATCATCCACATATCTGAGGTTGCTGATATTTCTCCCAGCAATCTTGATTCCAGCTTGTGATTCATCCAGTTCAGCATTTCACATAACGTACTCTGCATGTAAGTTAGATAAGCAAGATGACAATATACAGCCTTGACATACTCCTTTTCCAATTTGGAAGCAGGCCATTGTTACACTTCCAGGTCTATCTGTTGCTTCTTGACCTGCATACAGGTCTCTCAGGAGGCAGGAAAGGTGGCCCAGTATGCCCATCTCTTAAAGAATTTTCCACAGTTTATTGGGATCCACACAGTCAAAGGCTTTAGAGTAGTCAGTGAAGCAGAAGTAGATGTTTTTTTTCTGGAACCCCCTTGCTTTTCTTATGATCCAATGGATGTTGGCAATTTGATCTCTAGTTCCTCTGCATTTTCTCAATCCAGCTTGTACATCTGGAAATTCTTGATTCATGTACTGTTGAAGCCTAGCTTGAAAGATTTTGAGCATTACCTTGTTAGCACGTGAAATGAGTGCAATACCATAGTAGCCTGAATATTCTTTGGTATTGTCCTTCTTTGGGATTGGAAGGAAAACTAACCTTTTCCAGTCCTGTGGCCACTGCCAAGTTTTCCAAATTTGCTGATATGTTGAGTGCAGCACTTTAGCAGCAACATCTTTTAGGACTGATTCAGCTCAGCTGGACTCTCATCCAGTGAGAGTCTGTTTGCAGTGCCGCTTCCTAAGGAACCACCTGACTCATGCTCCAGGATCAGGAGAGGCTGAGGGAGGGGCACCTTCCGCTCTCTGATGCACAGCACTGTTTCACAAGATGACACTCTGCCAAGGACAGTTTATGGCCTAAAAAATTCATAAATAGCACGCGTGTTAAAACATGAATAGCTTTTGAAATCTTCCAGATCTAGTCCCCACACCATTCTACTAATGAAAAAACTGAATAACACAAAGATAATAATTACTTTCCACCCAGTCTCCCCCCGACTCCATATTTACCATCTTTATATACATAGGAGAAAAGATATTTTCAGACCATAAGATGTTAATGGAAAAGTACAATTTTCTCTAATATTCTGTAAGTGAGAATTGAACCTCCACTTTACATGATGACAGAAAAGTTAATCTGGTCTGTTTCAGGTTTTCTCAGACACTTGGTGCTTTGTTTAGCCATTTCAGATTAAAGTTAGTTTTTATTTTCCTCCCTACCCTTTCTCCATGTGAGTTTCATGGGTAAAAGAATCACAGCAATGGGGACATTGGCAGAAAGAGAGTTCTTCTTGGCCATCCAGTATCATTCCTTGGAAGTTCTGCTCTGCTCAGGGGCAAATAGCTCCTGTCTGACCAAAGCTTCTGTAGATAACAACCACAAAGTCTGACAGTAATAGGGGAGGAAAGGCAGATGTTGGGGGAGAGTCAATACTTAGAGAAAGAAAAGAGCACTGGGAAAATTTCCCATCTTTATGGGTTTAATCCTGATGGCAGTCTCCAGTCTGTCCCACATTGAACAACTAAAACTTAGATAGAAAACTGGATAGAAAAGTCCTACTGGCTTGAAGGACCAAGGGTGGAGACAATTATGGGAAATAAAAAGTGACTGGACAAATCCAAAAGAAGAGAGAGTCATTAAAGAGGAATCCCAATTTAACATATAAAATGCCCAAATCTCATCAATCCCAGAACTACACAGGAGTGAGGCAGTCACCATCATCCCGAATAAGACTAAAAGAACTTAATTGAGATTTCAGCTGCTATTCTCTGCAGGGAAGAGAGAGTTTACAGTTTGAATTCATCCAAGTTAATTGCCTGCTTAAATAAAAAATCAACGTTCTTCAGAGGATTATAGACTACCCAGGGTCTCTGTAATGTATCTTCACGATGTCCGAGATAAAATCAAAGTTATCTGGTATATGAAGACACAGGAAAATTTCACACAAACTCTAGAGTAAAGCTAACCAATGGATACGAAACATAAAGTGACCTTGAAAATGAAAAGTGAAAGTGTTAGTCACTCAGTCGTCTCTGACTGTGACCCATGCACTGTAGCTCATCAGGCTCCTCTGTCTATGGAGTTCTCCAGGCAAGAATACTGGAGTGAGTAGCCATTCCCTTCTCCAGGGGATCTTTTTGACCCAGGGGCTGAACCCAGGTTGCCCACAATACAGGCAGATTCTTTACAGCCTGGGCCACTAGAGAAGTCCAAAAGGTGTTGGAATTAGATAATTATTTCAAAGCAGCTATTTTAAGTATGCATATGAGCATAAGGGAAAATCTGATCATGATAAATAAAAAGAAAAATTTCTCAGGAGAGTAATAAAAACTATCAGAAATAAACAAAAAATTGATATCACCTTCCTATGTGTGGAGGGAAACCCACTGGTTATAACCGAGATATTTATACCTTCTGGCATCATCTGAGGAGGCCATTTCTCCATTTGATCCATAGTTATTAAACCATATTAGTCCCTCTTCATCCCCATTTTGCAAAATAAGAGCCCCAATCAACCTACAAGTTCTCCTTTGAGAAATATCTTCCTCCTCTTTTGGGAATGGGAAAATGTGACTGAAGTCCACAAAACATGGGGTCAAAGGAGCTCTCCAAGCTTTTTCCCTTGGCACCCTACACATCTATAGTATAGTAGGGTAGTGTACTCTACTGCAACCATGCCCTGGAACAGGAGAAACTTTCTCTGGACTAGATCTTTGAGCATTATGCAGCACAAGTTTCTAGAAAAAGGTAGGTCTTACCCTGGAGCTTTGTTAGAATTCTGTTTGGCTTAATTTCTATAAATTTTTAATTTAAAACTTTATTTAAAGACTTTTTATTTCTACCCATAATGGAGTTATGGAGAATGAATGTGCTCTTCTACAGTTAACAATTAGAAAATTGGACTAAATATGTGAAACAACTCTTTTCGTGCAATAGACAACAGACATCAAAGAACCCATCCCTGAGAAAAGAGAAACCAAATAAGCCTGTCATATGAACCCCTGGCTTTTTGCACTTTGTAGATAATAAGTGTAGGGATCCCAAGAAGAGCATGGCAGTCCTACTGAAGAGAAAAGCATTAGAGTTCAAGAACACTGAAGCAGCTGGAATTTGCAAGACAGAAAACCACAGAATAGGAACTTCATAGAGAAAGAACTTAAGAAATCTGCTTAGCATTCCATTCCCAGTCTGTGGTTGAATACTAAGATGTGGTTGAATAGGGTGAACCCTATTCCAGGTAAAGAATGACTAGGTTACTGGAAGCTGGAAACTGAACAATTTCCAGAGCTCACAAAGGATGAGGAGAAATCTTAATTATGACCAGCCAGAGTGAATAAACAGAAAACCTTTAAAGCAACCAGGGGAAAAAAAAAAAAAAAGGCACCATGCATACAGAGGAACAAATATAGGAGTAACTATTGACTTCTTACCAGAAACAAATATTTTAGAAGACAACCAAATGATATATCTAAAATGGTGGTGAGGGTGGGGCAGGGGAACACTGCAACGTAGAATTCTGTACCTAGCAAAATAATCCTTCAACGATGAAGATGAAATAAAGATTTCTTTTGAGGCAAACAAAAGCTGAGGGGATTTACTACCATCATACCTGCACTACAAGAAGTATTCAAAGAAGTTATTAAGAAGGAAAATAACACCAAATAGAAAGTGAATAAAGGAGAATGGTTAACATGTGGACAAATTTAAGAGGCTTTGTTTTCACTTACAATTTTTTAAAAAGATAATTGACTGACTAAGCCTAAAATGTTAGCAATATATTACAGGGTTTATAACATATGTAGAAATAAGACAGAAAAATGTCAAAAAGATTAGGGGGAAGGAAGAGTATACAATTGTGAAGTTTTTACATTTGTGAAGTAATAAAATATTTAAATATAGATTGTTGTGATAATGTAAAATCATAAACTCTGAAACAATGACTGAAACGATCAGGAAGAAAACAGAGAATTTCTCTCTTACTACTCTGATTCAACACAGTACTAGAAATCTGGCCAATGAAATGAGACAAAGAAAAAAAATAAAGGACATACAAATTAGAAAGGAGATCTAAAACGAGCTTTAGTCACAGAAGACATAATTGTCTATCTTGTTGTTGTTTAGTCATTAATTTGTGTCTGACTTGTGACTCCGTGGACTGTATGTAGCCCACTGTGCTCCTCTTTCCAAGGCATTTCCCAGGAAAGAATACTGGAGTGGTTTCCCATTTACTTTTCCAAGGTATCTGCCCGACCCAGAGATCAAATCTGAGTCTCTTGCATTGGCAGACAGATTCTTTACCACTGAGCCACCAGGGAAGTCCATCGTCTATGTAGAAAACACCTAAGAATAAAAAAAAAAAAAAAGAAAGAAAGAAAGAAAAGAAAAGAAACTGAAGAAGCCGTTATTATCAACACATTTAAAATGGCATTTAAGAGAACTGCTTTGATATGAATCTAACAAAATACTTATAAGGTTTGTAAAACTCAGCAGTGGCCACAGGACTGGAAAAAGTCAATTTTTGTTCCAATCTCAAAGAAAGGCAATGCCAAAGAATATTCAAACTACCATACAATTAAGCTCCTTTCATATGCTAGCAAGGTAATGCTCAAAATCCTTCAAGCTAGGCTTCAACAGTACTATGCTTTATTGACTATTCTAAAGCCTTTGACTGTGTGGATCACAATAAACTGTGGAAAATTCTTCAAGAGATGGACACACCAGACCATCTTACCTGCCTCCTGAGAAACCTGTATGCAGCTCAAGAAGCAACAGCTAGAACCAGACATGGGACAATGGACTGGTTCCAAATTGGTAAAGGGGTATGTCAAAGCTATATACCATCATACTGCTTATTTAACTTAAATGCAGAGTACATCATGTGAAATCCTAGGCCGGGTGATTCACAAGCTAGAATCAAGATTGCTGGGAGAAATATCAGCAACCTCAGATATGCAGATGATACCATTCTAATGGTAGAAAGTGAAGAGGAACTAAAGCACCTCTTGATAAAGGTGAAAACCTGGCTTAAAACTCAACATTCAGAAAACTAAGATCATGACATCTGGTCCCATCACTTCATGGCAAATGGATGAGGAAAAAATGGAAACAGTGACAGACTTTATTTTCCTGGGCTTCAAAATCACTGCAGATGGTGACTGCAGCCACAAAATTAAAATGTGCTTGCTCCTTGGAAGAAAAGCTATGACAAACCTAGACACTGTATTCAAAAGCAGAGATATCACTTTGCCAACAAAGGTCTGTATAGTCCTGGTTTATCCAGCAGTCCTTTATGGATGTAAGAGTTGGACCATAAAGAAGATTAAGCACTGAAGAACTGATATTTTTGAACGGTAGTGCTGGAGAAGACTCTTGAGGGTCTCTTGGACAGCAAGGAAATCAAATCAGTCAGTCCCAAAGGAAATCAAGCCTGAATATTCTTTGGAAGGACTGATGCTGAAGCTGAAACTCCAATATTTAGGTCACTTGATGCAAAGAGTCAACTCATTGGAAAAGACCCTGATGCCAGGAAAAATTGAGGGCAGGAGGAAAAGGGGGTGACAGAGGATAGATGGTTGAATGGCATCAGTGACTCAATGCACATGAGTTTGAGCAAACTCTGAGAGATGGTGAAGGATAGGGAAGCCTGGCCTGGTGTAGTCCATGGGGTAGCAAAGAGTAAAACACGACTTAGGGACTGAACAACAACAACAATATGCTTAAACACTAAAACAATTTTTAGAAAAACTTGAAAAGACCTAAGTAAGTGGAGAGATACATCATGTTCATGGATTGAAAGACTCAATACTGTAAAGATATCAATGCTTTCAAAACCAGTCAGTAGATTCAATATAATCCCAACCTATATCTCAGCAGGCTTTTTTTTTTTTTCTGTAGTTAATGGAAATCTGATTTTTAAGTTTATAAAGGAATGTGAAAGACTTAAAATGGCTAAAAAATTAAAAATAAAAGATAAATTAGGAGAAATCTTACTATGTGATTTCAAGATTTATTATAAAGCTGCAGTGGTCAAGATAGTATCGGTATATGAATAGACATATAAGATTAATAGACTAGAACAGAGTCCAGAAATAAACTCACACATTCATAGCCATTTGACTTTTCACAGATATTCCAAGGTGATTCATTGCGTAAAGGATAGTCTCTTCAACTTCAACAAATGATGTTAGAAAACAGGAGATCCATATAGATAACAAACAACCCTTGATTCTTACTTTGTATCACACAAAATTAAATCGAAGTGTTGATAGTTCATAGATCTAAAGTTGAAACCACAAAACCTCTAGAAGAAAATACAGAATAAAATATTTGTGACTTGGCAGCAGGCAAAAAAAAATTTATAATGTCACAAGAAAAACATGAACCATTAAAGAAAAAAATAGTAAGTTTACACTTCACCAAAATTAAAACCTACTCTTCAAAATTTATTGTTAAGAAAATGAAAAGGCAAGCCACAGACTGACAGAATATATCGTCAATGTAGGACTTGATCCCAAATACATAGGAACTTTTACAGCTCAGTAATTAGAGGATAAATCACCCAATTTAAAACCAGGCGTGGGGATGTAATGTGTAGCACAGGAAATATAGTCAATAATATTGTAATAACTTTGTATGATGATAGATGGCAACTACATTTATCATGGTGTAATGTACTAAAACATTGATTCACTATGTTATACACCTGAAATTAATATAAGTCATTTATATTTCAATTAACTAATTAACTAGGGAAAGTTTAAACAGCCAGTTCACAAACAAAGATATACAAATGGCCATGGCCTCAAATTACATGAAAAGTATTTTCTGCTTATGAAGGAAATACAAATGGAATCTGATAGCAAACTACTACACACTCACTAGAATGCCTAAAATTAAAAAGACTGCCAATACCGCACGTTAGGGAGGATATCGAGGAGCTAGAACTCACATACTGCTGGTGGGAGTGCAAAATGGTAGAGCTACTTTGGGAAACATGGTATCAGTTAAACATAAGATCAAATATATACTTACCATGCAACCTATCAACCCCATTTCAGAAATTTCCAAGAGAAATGAAAACACAGACTTCTATATAAACGCCCATAACAGTTTTATTCACAACAGCCCCAAACTGAAAACAACCAAATGTCCATCAAGGGATGAGCAGATAAACAAGTTGTTACACCATGGCGTAACACTCCACAAGACAAAGGAAAGCACTGCTGCTATGTGCAACAGCTGGACAAGTCTCGTACACTTTTTTGCGGAGTGAAAGAAGCAAGACGCAAGTAGGTAGGGTAAGTGATTTATATAAAACGTAAAAGGACAAAGCTGACCTACAGGGATGCAAAATTAGTCAGTGTTTGCCAGGAATGAGAGCAGGATTGGAGACTGACTGCAAAGCAGTAAGAAGAAAACTTGTGTGGTAAATGGACGCATTCTGTATCTTGATTGTGGTAACGGCCTCACTGATATAACCCTTTTTAAAAAAGGTTTTAACCCTTTTAAAAAACTTAAAATGGGTAAATTTTGTTATTGATTACACATTAATAAATTTGATTTTAAAACATACGTATATTGGGACTTCCCTGGTCATCCAGTGGCTAAGAATCTGTGCTTCCACTGCAAGGGCATAGGTTCAATCTCTGGTCAGGGAACTAAGATCCCACGTGCAGCAAGGTGCAGTCAAAAAAAACAAAAGCATGCATATGTTACTTCTTATTTTTCAAGTAAATAAACTTGAAAAAGAAAATAGAGAAACAACAACCTAAAGGCCCATTCTTGGGTAAATCAAATCAATATTCTGCACATGTATAGGATGGAGCTCCATGCAACAGTTAAAGCAAACTAAAAGCACACCTGGGCATAAGGAATGATGGCCCTTGTACTTATGGCTTTTCTTTAGGACTGGCTACAAAGCGGGCAGAAAGATGGACTTGAAGGGAATGTGGAATTGAGTTATTTATACCAGCTGAGCTTAAAGAACATTTGAAGGCTTCTTGGCTTACATAGTGTCCAGAGTCACGAGGGCTTCCCGGTGGCGCTAGGCATAAAGAACCTGCCTGCCAATGCAGGAGACATAAGAGACATGGGGTGGGGAAGATCCCCTGGAGAAGGGCATGGCAACCCACTCCAGTATGCTTGCCTGGAGAATCCCATGGACAGAGGAGCCTGGTGGGCTATAGCCCATGGGTTCATAAAAAGTCAGACACGACTGTAGGGTCCTAGCACACACAGAGTCACTGGGAGTTTGCAATCCCATCAAGAATCAGGATTGTCATTTATTTAGTGTCAAGAAGGCTCACAAATGCTTGCCCTAAGTGAGCATACAAATGTTGAAGACAGGGTTCTAAGCCCCGTTCTGCACTACCTTGCTGATTTCCCTTGTCTGGTCTTCAGTTTCTTAATTTATGACATGAAGTGGTTGGACTAGATGAAAGCTTCCTGTGGCTATGACACTGAACATTTCCAGGGAATGTCTGCCCCTTCATTCAAAGCTTAAGGACTGTGCTTACTTCACACACACCACCCTCCCAGATCAACCCCACAGGCAGTTTGTGGCCAAGGCTGTAAATAGCCGGCATCATCCTTTCCACCTGAGTGTTCCAGAAATTCCAAATTCTAGTGAAGCTTCATGAAATTAAAAGATGCTTACTCCTTGGAAAGAAAGTTATGACCAACCTAGACAGCATATTCAAAAGCAGAGATATTACTTTGTCAACAAATGTCCGTCTAGTCAAGGCTGTGGTTTTTTCAGTAGTCATGTATGGAAGTGAGAGTTGGACTATGAAGAAAGCTGAGCACTGAAGAATTGATGCTTTTGAGCTGTGGTGTTGGAGAAGACTCTTGAGAGTCCCTTGGACTGCAAGGAGATCCAACCAGTCCATCCTAAAGGAAATCAGTCTTGGGTGTTCATTGGAAGGACTGATGTTGAAGCTGAAATTCCAATACTTTGGCTACGTGATGCAAAGAGTTGACTCATATGAAAAGACCCTGATGCTGGGAAAGATTGAGGGCAGGAGGAGAAGGGGATGACAGAGGATGAGATGGTTGGATGGTATCACTGACTTGATCGACATGAGTTTGGGTAGACTCTGGGAGATGGTGATGGACAGGGAGGCCTGGTGTGCTGCGGTTCTTGGGGTCGCAAAGAGTTGGACACGACTGAGCAACTGAACTGAACTGAATTGAGTGAAACTTCATAATTAGGTAGGGTCCACATGAAAGGCATATCATGTCACATCAAAAATGTTCTCTCAAAACTATATGCATTGACATCTTTATCACAAGAGTATTTTTAAAAGCACCAATGTGTAAACAATCAAATGGCCATCAACTGGGAGTAAAATATACAGCCTATGAAGACTGTAATAACACCAAAAAGTTCATGGTATTGTGTAACTTTTTCTCCTTTTGGCCATGCCATGCAGCATGCAGGATCTTAGTTCCCCAACCAGAATCAAACCTGTGCCCCCTGCATTGGGGAGTGTGGAGTCTTAATCACTGGACCAGCGGGGGAAGTCTTTTTTTAAAATGTAACTTTTAGAAAGCATATAACATATATGTGCCTTATGACTACAACTTAGTGAATATGAATAGAAAGAATGAAATGTTCCAGGAATTTTGATTCTTAGCTGTATCTCAAACTAGTTGAAGCCTAAGACAGAATGAAATGACTTGCGCTTCTGAAAGCTGAAGCTGAAGTATCTCATATTATGTGACCAGAAGTCCATCTCTTTCTAGACTATGTTTTCCCAGCAAGGGCTCTCCTCCTGGAAGACAAGGATGGCAGTCAACAGCTCCAGGTTTATCTTTTTATTGATCTAGTAATATAAGCAGAAAGTGAGAGCCTCTTTCTGGCCAAAGTTTTGAATTTCATTGGCAAAACCTGAGTCGTGCACCCCTCACAGGGCTGGTTTCAGGGGTGCAACTTAGGACCTTTAGTTTGGTTTAATGCTCTGCTGTGGCATCTTGAAATTCTTAAGAATTTTTGAATGAGAGACCTTGCACTTTCCTTTTGTTCTGGGCCTTGCAGAGCTGGTATGGACTGAACCCAGCTCAAATCCCACAGTCTGAGAACAAGAGGATTGGTTCCCTGGTGGAAAATAGGAAACTAGTACCAGGAGGAAGGAAGGCTAAATCAGAAACAGCAGACATTCACCACAGATGCTAACAACAGTTGGGCTACGGAAGTGCTGATTATTACAATTTTTATTGATATTATTACTTTGCAATGTGTCTCTATTTCTCACTTAAATGCAAAAAAGAAAATCCATTTCCTCTCTTAGAAGTCAGAGTTGTCAGAGAGCTGGACTGGGGTAAGGAGCCCAGATCCTACATGGGGGCTGCTTCAAAACTTTCAGAGCTGAGCAACATCCAAAATAGTGCTGGTCCCAACCTCATGCTTAAAGTTGAGATGGAAATATCTGAATCTGATGGATGATTTCATTTGTCACCCACTGAGGTACATTCCCTGGCCCTGGCTTCTGAAAGACCTCCAGACTGCTATCCGGAGAATAGAAAAGTGTGGTAAAGATCCCTAAAGAATCCTCACTTGTCCATGCTGTTTGAGAAGAAGATAGTTTTCAGATATCTTCTCTCCTTTGACTCCAGTGTTATGCCTTATTTTTACTCCCCTCTCACTGGGAACAAATCTGAAGTTCACTATGCTGTGCTTTCTGCCCAAGTTCACATCCATAGAAAGTCAAAAAGGGATTAGAACCTATGTATGTAAACCCCAAAGTCCAAGCTTTACCCTCTAGATCTTTTCTGCCTCAACACAGGTGCCAGATCTTGAAACTTCTGGCCTCTCTTTCTTTCTATGACAGTGAAAACATGCCTAATCCTTTTCAGGTAACCCCAGGGCAACTTCCAACTTTCTCTCTCCCCTGCCAAGACCAAATGCATCACTTGGTAGAAGGGGCAGGAGGATTAGTGACAAAGGCCCAGAGACCTACAAACCCTCCCAGACAGAAACAGATGTCATCCTGGTCTTGCCTCACTTGTGAGAAGGTGGATGGAAGTCCTTTTCCTTGCTCTCAGTTTTACTCACCAGGTCCTCCTCCCCATGGAAGACCCTGTCATTATCTTCACTTACCAGTATCTTCACTTACCAGTTTGTTCAGTTCCCTCCTGGGGGATCCTACATAACTGCTGCTTAAGTGAACTGTAATACATTTCCTAAGGAAGTTTCTCTAGGTACATATCAAGATTGGAATTGTCAGGTCCACAGGTACAAGGCTGGGACCAGACAGAAGTGGTCAGGCACCCAGAGTGCACATGTAAGAAGGCGCAGCAGGTGGAGGGTTGGCTGGCACAGTGAGGGCCTTACTTTCCTCACCCTGCTCTGAGCCCTGAAAAAGTACCTGCATATTTAATGACATTACATCTGCCACATACTCTTCCCATTCCTCCATGACAGCACGTAATGACCATATGACCCGCTGAGACGTGTCAGTTGGCTGGGGTAAGGTGGCACCTCTTTCCTTTTCTTTGCCTTTCTCTGATCACCAATGAGAATAAGCCTCTTGAACACCTTAGCCAATCTGATTTATTCTGGGAATGACTTATTCATATCCTTTGCCCATTTTTTAAAAATTCGGTTTCCTTTTTTTAGACTGATTTTTAGGAGTTCTTTGATTATTCTAGTTATAGCTTGGAATATAAATATGTTGGTTTAAGACATGAAGAATATCTTCTCCTATCTCATCACATATATGCTGATTTTGTCTACAGTAAAGCAACATTTCCCATTTTGGTGTCATCAAATCCATCATTTTCCTCCTCATGGATTAAGCTTCTGAGGTAATACTAAATCCTTTGCTATCACAGAGATTTTATCTTATGTTCTAGTTTATTAGCATTATATTCTTACTTTTACAATCAGATATTTAGAGTTTATGTATAAGGTCTGAGGTAGGGATCCAATTTTATTTTTTCTGCATTATTGAAAAAAATCAATAATCCCGAACCATTCATGGACCTTTATTTTTCCATATACATTGTAAAATCAGTTTCCCAAGTTCCAACACAATTGGGCTAGAATTTTTTTTTTTTACTGGAATTGCATTGAATATATAGATCATCCTTCCAACGTTAAGACATCCCATTATTTATCTATGTCTTCAAGTCTCTTTTAGATATCTATATACTTGAATTTTAGAGTTAGTGTCCTAAAGACCGTGTGCATTTTTTTTGTTAGGTGAATTCCTAAATAGTTCAGTATCATGCAACTTATTTTTATTACAGTTTTAAGAAATGTATTATTATTGCAGACGGATCCATTGTTGGCTTTATATTCTGATTTTATAAAATTACCTTTGTTCAGTTCTTTTATTAATTAGCCTGTTAATTCTCTTGTTTTCTATGTTGATGAAAACCTATGTCTATGGTTTGACAGTAATATTTGTCAGAATGGATGAACTTTGAGGACATTAGACTAAGAGAGACAAGTCAGACAGAGAATGACAAATACTGTATGAGAGCCCTTATATGTGAAATCTAAATTAAAAAAAAAAAGGAAAAACCGAACTCAAGCCCTGTTAAGTGACTGGGGGAATGGCGATGTTATTCACCGAGAGGAGCTCTGGGGGAGAAACAGATTTAGGGAATGGTAGGTTCCACTTCAGATGTTTGTTCAGAGAGGCTTGTGGAACAACCAATGAGGGGTCGGGTGGGCATCTGGATGGAAGGAAATGGAGCTGAAGGCAGCGGTCTGGGATGTGAGACAGATTTAGGTGTCACGCGTCCAAGCGGTTATTGGGGAATAAGTCACAAAGCACTTATAAAAGTGTCTAGCACGTGTGTGCTAACTACTGGTAGAACCATCAAGATTACCCGCACAGAAGTGGAAGTTAAAACCAGAGAGTGGACCAGGTCTCCCAGAGTCAGTCTAGAAGACAGCGGTTCTGAGGCCGGAGACCTGTGCAGCGTCAACTCTGGAGCGGCAGAGGACGTCGAGGAGACAGGAGGAAGGCCGGCTGAGGAAGTCAAGGGGACAGAACCAAGGAGCCGCGAGTGGCTCTACTGAGACTGTAGAGGACTCTGGGACTGAACGTGCACTTCCGCTAGTGACCAAGCTTCAACGAGTTCCACCTCTCCTAGAAGGATCTAGCAAAACGCGACCAGCTCTAGAGCCCGGAGCTGCTGCACCACGGCCCTGAGAGGGCCCGCCACGCCCCCGGGACCGCCACGCCACGCCCCCGGCCCGGCCTCGCCACGCCCCCGGCCCGACCTGGAGCAGCGCCTGCGCAGGAAGGGCCCCGCCCTCGGGCCCGCCCCTTCCGCAGGGCGCCCTCTGAAGAGCCCTCGCCCACGGGCCCGCCCCCAGCAGCTCGGGTCCCGCCCCTCCTATGGGGCGCCCTCCGAAGAGCCTCTGCGCTGGACTGGACCTCTGGCTCATCCCATTTCTGTGCGGATCCAGCGCAGCGCCCGCGCCCGGAGTGCCTAAAGCGTGAGCAGCCTGCTGAGTTTCCTGGGCAGGCATCCGGGCGGCGTGAGGTTGCGCTCGGCATCTCCAGCGCGGAGCAGCCATAGCCGGCGGCTCTCAGCGGCGAGACCTTAACCTCAGAGGGGCGGGGGCGGGGGCGGGGCGTGGGCGGGGCGGGGTCCTGTGGGCGGGGCGGCATCACGTGGGTAAACACGCCGCACGTGGAGCGCGGCCTGAGCCCTGAAGGTGGTGTCAGCTAGCTGCTCGCAGAGGGAGTCGGGCTGGCTGCCGCGGCGCGCGGCCGGTAGGCTGGGAGGCAGAAGCCAGGCCCAGGCCCGCGTGCGCCCCACTGAGGCTCAGTTCCTTCCGTTCAGCTAAACCCCTGCTAGCAATGGCAGGCACTGAGGGTCGGCTCAGCGGTGTCAGGCCCGGGTCTAAAGGACGGTAATAAACCTTTGATAACCCGGTGAGGTAGGCACTATCCCATTTCCCAGATGAGGAAAGCGGAGCCCTCAGCGGCAAAGAATCTTTTCCAAAGCCATGTGGCCAGAAAGTGGTGCATCCAAGGTCCCGAGGCAGACAGCCTGGCTCTTTTGTGCAGGGGCCTAGATCCTGCTCCTGGCGTCCTGCTCCCTTCCCTTGGGGCTGGGGCTGGCCTAGGGCACTCCGTGAAGCCTAAGATTCCCAGTTCGTACAATGAGGTAGCAATGGTGCCCGCCTCCAGAGGAGGCTCAGAGGCGGCGCTCAGCGAATCGTCACGATAGCTTCCGCCAGGGTGTCGGAGTTGAGAGGATGGAGCTGGCGGGGGCCTCTGGCCCACCCTTTTCTTGCCTGAGCCGGGGGTCGTCAGCGCCCCCTGCAGCGGCGCGCTGGGCACTCGGGTGCAGTCAGCGCTCCTTCCCAGAGCCGACTTCCACTCAGGCCCTCCTCCCTCCTTTCTCCTCCTCTTCCTCCTCCGCTTCCTCCATCTCTCTTCCTCCTCCTCCGTCCGCGCCGCGTGACCTGGAGCGCAGCTCGCAGAGTCGGTGGCCGCCAGGGGGCCGGGGTGGCCTGGGAGGGGCGGGCAGAGTGCGCAGGGTTCTTCAAATAGAGTGTCCTGGGCACAGGAGCTGGGCTGCCCGGCTCCAGGGGGGTAACAAGCGCTTTTCCCAGGGCCATGCAGCCGGGGAACCCTAGGGGCCACCATAGGGCCCAAGATACCAGAAAGCAGATACTTGGGCCCCAACTTTAGGTTTGGTTTGGGGGTTCATGTAAACTGGTTAATGGAATAACAAGACCCCGGCTTTTCATGCAGTGCAGCCACGGACCCTGACACCAGCCTCTGTCGTGTCCCCTCCCCAACCCCATGACCTTGAACAAATTGCTGAATCTCCCTCTATCTGTACCCTTTTGTCTGAAACGGGGTTGTGGAAGAATTAAATGAGTAAGGTAGTGTGCCGTGCACACTTTTGGAAACACTCAGGACAGGACTAAGAACTTGGTTTTCTTGCTGTCTGAATCGAAACCCAACCCTTGAGGTCAGTTCTTCTCTAAGGATCTGTTTTATGGAAGGTACTGTGAATGCACCATTGAACAGCCACTTGCCCTGATGCAGTCCCTGAGACATATCAGGACAATCACACAAGCCTGTGTGGTAGCCCAGAAACTGAAGCCTTCCTTTTGCCTCCTCCCAGCTCACTTACCTACTAGCCAGAGTTAGCATGTCTGTCTCTGATAACGCTACTTGCTTTGTCCCCACCCCCACCCAGGACCAAGGGCCACACATGTTTGGCTGCCCCTGTTTTGATAGTGCTTCCCTGAACTGTAGTGGAATGTTGGATTCATACCTTTATTCTACTAAGGAGGGCAAGTCTCTGCAGAGTGGTCTTCTGGGTGGCAAACAAACGCTTTGTGCGTGAGAGGCACAGGCTGGGTGCTTTGGCTAGTGAGAACCCTCCTGATTTCTGTCTTTTTTCCTCCAGGCCAGATGGGCGATCTTAGGTGCTGGTCTAAGGAAGAGGAAGATGGAAGTAAAACACAGGGAAACCTAGCAGACACCAGTGAGGAAAATTGCAGGGTTTGAGAGTGAAGCAGACTTCAGTGTTAGGCTGCTCCTACCCTGAGACCAGGTGTGGACAGGCTTCCCCTACAGGGGTGTCTAGAACCTTCCCTGCATCTTGGACCTGGCACAGAGACCAGCACTGTGGAGTCAAGGGCACTGAAGGGTTGAAAGACAGTGGCCACACACCTACAGTAAGATGAACATTGTTGGAAGCAGGATATTTGCAGCTATCTCAGAGCATGCTCACATCTTTGCTGTCAACCGTTGTTTGGGAGAGTTTTGTGTTTGTGTTTGCTGCTGTTTTCTCCACACTAGCATCCCTTCACCCTGTCTGTGAGACTCGGTAGTTCACATGGCACTAATTCCATCCCGGCTGGCTCCTGCCTGGCTACTGAGAGCACTACATCCTCCTGGCCACAGTGATTCGAGAAGAGACAGGCATGTAACCCACTGGACCCATGAGAATCATCCCCAGGACTTTGGCTAGAGATTGAGGAGGGGCTTGCTGGTAGAAATATCAGCTTGGAGATAGTGGCAGATGTCACATGGAAAACGAGATCGGCATAGAACAAAGCTAAGCTGAGCAAGGGTGCTAGATTCCAGAAGACAGCATGCAGACACCCAGATCCAGCCATGCCATGCCTGAGGCTAAATACGTCCCTGGGCTATCCAGGTCTGTATCCAAGAATTTCTTTTTTTCTCCTGGCTGTTTGAATTGTGTTTCACTTGCCACTGTCTTTCTGTCATATGACCCTCCGGTAGAGCCAAGACCGCAGCCACCATTTCTGGATGAGAAAGAAATGTGAGCCTTGGGTACTCAGGGTCACATGGCTCATCGGAGATAGACCCAGCCTAGAGGTGTCTCTCCTAGTGTCTCTAGCAGGGGCTCCTGCCTCCTCTGGCCTCGCTCTAGACCCCCTGCTCTGGCCTCTTTCTCTGGCCTTCCTGACCAGTGGGTCTGTGGCCACCCAGCCCACAGGTGACGTTGACTCTGTGTTTGCTGGGCTTGTGCTCTCTTGGTATCTTCAGGGCCCAGCATAGATGCTCTTGGCAAATACTGGTGGAGAGAATTAATGGGAATTGTAATTCTTGTGGTCTGCTGGGATTTGAAGGTGGGAATTTCAGAAAATCAGAAACCCCCAGAGCTTCCTCTCTCCCACCCTGACACCTGCCCTTGACACGCATGGCAGCCTCATGTCCCCACTTTAACTGACTACCTCAAAACCCTCCTTGGTGGCTCAACTGGTAAAGAATCCGCCTGCAGTGTGGGAGACCAGAGTTCTACCCCTGGGTTGTGAAGATCCCCTGCAGAAGGGAATGGATACCCACTCCAGTAAATGGTCTGGGGAATTCCATGGCCATTTACAGTCCATGGGATCACAAAGAGTCCATGGGGTTGCAAAGAGTCAGACACAACTGAGCGACTGTCACTCAAAACCCTCAACCATTTCCCTGCACCATCTCATGGATGGCCATGTGGCCAGTCTTGGGTGGTTGAGTGAGGAATGAGTTTTCACTCTTTTCCCCACCTTGGATCCCCCTGTCCAACTTCAAAGGCCCAGACACCACAGAAATACCCTGACAGGCCATGACTGCTCCCCACCAGCACACCAGAAGGGGCGAGTAGAATTGTTCAAGAGGTGAGGGCTTGCTGCCCATAAGCAGACTGTGCACCTCCTGAAATGTGCAGCAGCACATCTGCCCAGAGAAAAAGGGAGGCCCAGAATTGCAAGCTTTGTTATTTTTACTTTTTGGTGTGAGGGGCCATCTGTGCAGGTTTGAGCTTGTCTGGAGGAAACCAGGATTTGTAGATGAAATTCAAATGTGGGATTACTTTGCAGGCTGTCATGCTGAGACTTTCTCCAGGAGCTGGGGCAGCAGTGCTGATATTTTTATAGCAACAGAGTGTGCCAGAGGCCAGCAGCTGCTCGGGGTAAGTGAACACATGGGGCCCTCCAACAACCTCTCAGCACTGGTCTTCTCTCAGCGGGAGCTCCACCAAAGGTGCCAGCCTGGGTCACCAACTATGTGAATTGACTCCCACTGCCTGGGAAGAGGGGCCCTGGAGGGTAGAAAGGCGGGTGCTGCAGGGAGGAGGTTGGCAGTGCTGGAGAGTGGGAGCCAGAGTAGCTCTGACCCCCCTCTGTTTTCACCATCAGTTCCTCCCAAACAACCTCAATAAACACTCAGTTGCAGACGCATCCTCAGGATATACCACAGCCCCTACCTTCAGTTGCAGGGCACTCTTAAGTCCCCTGCTTAGAAATTCCACAACTTCCCTGCCTGAGCTACAGGTGGATATGACCACATTGGGATCCCTTCTAGGGTCTTCCCACAAACCACGGCTACCTGGCATGGGGATGAGGGCACATGCCATTGTGAAGTGTGCTGGAGAGCCATCCAAACCCCATCCTGAAAGCCCTCTGTGGGGTCGAGGGTCTGGTATAGGGCTCTGCAGCTTTACACCACCCCAGCCATCCTGGGCTAATGAAGCTGGTGTTCAGACAATGGCAGAGGTGTCAGGTGTGCACATTTGTCTCATTCATTTGTAACAGGAAACACTGTTTACCACCTACACACTTTCCTTGGGCTTCTCTCCTGGGCCAGAGGTGTAGCGGCACATTATGGGGTAGCATAAGGAGAAGAAGGAGAAAAAGACACTGAGGTTTATCACACTGGAGTGTGGAAACTCTTCGAGGCCACGGCTGACCACTCCTCCTGGGTTCCGAGGTGGAAGGATGACAGCAGACATGGGCAAATAAATGATTCATGACAACTTCAGTCGCTGCCATGCCCCCGCACATATACCCTTTCTAACATATGCTAAAACAACAAAATTTAGTAATAAGAAATAGGAACTGGGGGAGAAAAACAACTCAACCTCATTTTTTCTTTCTTCAAAAAGAACCCTTAGGTGAGGGATGTGATTTAAGGTATACCAAATAAAGCAAAAGAATTCCAGGAAAACATCTACTTCTGCTTAACTGACTATGCTAAAGCCTTTGACTGTGTGAATCATAACAAACCGTGGAACATTCTTAAAGAAATGGGAATATCAGACCACCTTACCCGCCGCCTGAGAAATCTGTACAGAGGTCAAGAAGCAGCAGTTAGAACTGGACATGGAACAATGGACTGGCTCCAAACTGGAAAAGGAGTGTGTCAAGGCTGTATATTGTCACCCTGCTTATTTAGCTTATATGCAGACTACATCATGCAAAATGCCAGGCTGAATGAAGCAGGAGCTGGAATCAAGATTGCTGGGAGAAATATCAATAACCTCAGATATTCAGATGACACCGCCCTTATGGCAGAAAAGTAAAGAGGAACTAAAGAGCCTCTTGATGAAGGTGAAAGAGGAGGGTGAAAAAGCTGGTTTAAAACTCAACATTCAAAAAGCAAAGATCATGGCATCTGGTCCCATCACTTCATGGCAAATATATGGGGAAACAGTGGCTGACTTTATTTTCTTGGGCTCTGAAATCAGAGCAGTTGGTGACTATAGCCACAAAATTAAAAGACACTTGCTCCTTGGAAGAAAAGCTATGACCAACCTAGGCAGCATATTAAAAAGCAGACACATTACTTTGCCGACAAAAGTCCGTCTAGTCAAAACTGTGGTTTTTCCAGTAGTCATGTATGGATGTGAGAGTTGGACCGTAAAGAAGGCTGAGCACCGCGTAATTGATGCTTTTGAACTGTGGTGTCGGAGAAGACTCTTGAGAGTCCCTTGGACTGCAAGGAGATCAAACCAGTCCATTCTAAAGGAAATCAGTCCTGAATATTCATTGGAAGGACTAATGCTGATGCTGAAACTCCAGTACTTTGGCCATCTGATGCCAAGAGGTGACTCATTAGAAAAGACCCCGATGCTGCGAAAGGCTGAAGGCAGGAGAAGGGGAAAACAGGACAAGATGGTTAGATGGCATCAATGACTGAATGGACATGAGCTTAAGCAAGCTGCCAGAGATGGTGAAGGGCAGGGAAGCCCAGCATGGCGCAGTCTTTGGGGTCGCAAAGAGTGAGACACAACTGAGTGGCTGAGCAACAAAATACTGCTATGCACACGCACGTGTGTGCGCGCGTGCATGCACACACACACACACACACCCTCCCTGCCTGTCACTCCACCCAGAGGACTCATTACCCACATAAGAGTACCTGTACATGGAGTTACGGAGAAGCGAGGTGGAGGAGGGTGGGGGCAGGGCCTGGTTGGAGACAGAGCAAATGACCATTGTCAGGGAGGACTGCTGTTGGCGTTGCCAGGGAGAGCCAGAGTGCGCGGATGATGGGGGAGGGCTTCCAGGGCCTTGCTGGGCTCCAGGCTCATGTTGGGCCTGACTAACTGGGCAGACAGACCTTTTCTCTTTTTTTAACAGAAACAAAAGGATGAAATCATTAGCATCAATTGAGCACATTCAGTGGAGATTACTAACGTGCCGTTGTTTTGAGGATAAAAGAAATATAATTAATAAAACCCACCCAGACAGCCTTTTGTGCTTCCCATAAATTCTTTATTGGCTTCTGCATCTATCTCGTCCACAGATAAGCCCTCTGTTCCCACTGCCCTGGACACTGCTCAAATGAACAGTGCAGAAAATCACTCCTGAGATCTGGAAACTCATCTTTTTCCATGGTAATTTGTCTTCTCATGCCTCAGTTTTCTTCACCACAGAGGCAGATTTAGAGCATTTTCCAGTAGCACAGGGCAGAATTCCGTTTGGGAAAGAACAAAACCCACCCTAAGGTCAAGGCTTCTGAGGGAGGCCCAAGGTCCCTCCCACTCAAGACCATGTTCAGGCCACCTGGCAGGACCAGGAACTTTTCAGGCACTAGCCTTTGGGGAGAGGTCAATTTTCTGGCAGCAGCCCTGGAATTACACCTGCCCAAACTCTGGCCTTGACATGCCCTAGCTGGTTTGAGAGTCAAAGGTCACCCTGAGGGTCACCAGGAAGCCTGGAGGCCCAGAAGGAGGTGAGGCAGCTCTCAGCCCCCAAGAGGTGGCAGGCCACCTGCTTGCCAGTCTGACGTCTGCCCAGGCTGTTGCCTTTCTGACATCTAGAGAAATGAAACTCCTTTGCATGACAGGAAGTAGGGGGTGGTTCCCTAATGTGTGATTGCAAACCTGAAAATACCCTAAACCCATCTCTTATCACCACCTGGAAGACTAGAGTCTGAAGAGAAACAGAAAGCAATTCAACCCCTCAGAGGCACGTGCTGTGGCCACACTGCCTGCTGGATGGGTAAGGAACCAGAGGCCCAGGGCAGGCAAATGATGAGCTGAAAGCCCTATATGCCTTTGAGTGAGGGCCAGCTGAGATCCTCCCATAAAATCCAGAAGTCTGAAACTTGCCTGTGGGAGCCAGGCAGATAAAGAACGTACCTTTGGACACCAAGACACATTGTCCTGAAAATTAAACATGTTCAACTATTCTGTGCTTCAGAGAGAAATTTGCCCTCTCTGCCACTTTTCTTAAGACATTCCACTTTCTTGATCTATGCTGTTTCCTCACTTTTGACCGAGTCACGGGTCACCTAAGTAAAGATCAAAGCAGCGGGTCCTGCGAGGCAGCAGGGAGTGTGGTGGCGATGCCGGTTCTCTGCAGACTGATGGTGCTCCCCAGATCTGGGAGCCATGTCTGTATGTGAACCCTCCAAGTTTTAAATGTTGGCTCGAATGTTTTCAAACTCCTTTTGCAGCCCAGACACAACAAACCCGGCACACCAGCACAGGACGTACAGCCCTGAGGTGGCACCTCTAGATTCGTCCTGTCTGCTGCAGGGACGCCCACAGCCTCTGGGAGGGATGGAGGACACGGAACTCCAAGGGACTCACTTCAAACCAAATCATAACCTCACACAGATTGAATGTTCACTGCTCATCTCTTAACAAGAGATAGCTCAGTGAGGTGCTTAGCAAGGGAGACACAGAGAACCTTCTGGATGACCTAGGCTGTGACTGTTAGGATATGGTAACTTCACATTTTTTTTTTTCTATTGAGGAAGGCACTACTAGGCTGCTTCACCACAGTCCTGGAGAATGGATGATCTCTGTCTGATGATGCACTGGAGCCTGGGCACTTGCTTGTCATCCCACTCTTGCAGTCCTCCCAGGAACTATGTGGTGCCTTTGCTCAGAGAAGGACTGTAACAGAGACAGAGGCCTGACTCTTTCCTGTTGATGTTTAGCTTTTCAATCTTAACGTTGGTAGCGTATATTCTCCTGGGCATGGAAAAAAAAAAAACCTTAATGAAAGCGATTATACATGTAAGGATCAACCCATGTACACATGGAGGAAATATTTAATGTACCAGACCCTGAAATTATGTGAAATAAATTGGCAAGCCACAACTGAAAAATAAAAACAAAAGAGCAAGTTTTTATGTGCATTTTAAACTACTTGGGGATGATACAGTTGAAGGAAACAGCAAATATTTTTTACTTATTCATATGTTAGTTGTATGAACAGAAAAAATTCTGGAGCAATGTACACTCTTTTAACACCAAAACAGAATGGTATTTCTGGGGAGTTTTCACTTTTGATGCTGTATGTGTTTGTAGTATTCTTATATTAGAACAAACATGCTCCACTATTGTAATTATAGGAAAACGAATAAAGTTAAATAATAGCAATTTTACTGGGAAGAAAAGATGACGTTACCAAAGGGCTGGAGCAGATGTGGGAAGGGAAGAACTCTCACACTCCTCACCTGGGAGAAGAAATTGGCACAATTTGGGGAAGTAACTGACCACAGCTAGCAAGTTGCAACAGCACATGCCCTTTGACATGGCAATTCCACATCTAGGAATGTGCCCTAGGGAATTAACACACATGGCACACGTGTGCACAAGATGTGAACTGTGGCACTGTGATTGTGAAAAAAATTGGAAACCTACATGTATGCATGTAGGAGGTACACATTGGGGCATATTCACTCAAGAGAAAACTCTTATCACAGTTGAAAATGAGTAAACCCTATCCTACAGGTATCAGTGTGGGTAAATGTTGAAAATAATGTTGAAAAAGATAGCAAGTGGTATTACGATGTGTAAGGGTTTTTTTTGTTTGTTTTTTGTTTTGGCTGCACGAGCTAATCATTGTGGCATGTGGGGTCTGTCTCTAGTTGTGGCTCATAGACTCTAGAGCATGGGCTCAGTAGTTGTGGCCCAAGGGGTTAGTTGCTCCAAGGAGGAGTGTAATCTTCCCAGACCATGGATCGAATCTACATCCCTTGCATTGGAAGGCAGATTCTTAACCACTAACCACCAGGAAAGTCCTGATGTATGAGGTTCTATTACACTTATGTGAATTTTAAAAACACCCAAAGCAGTGTTTCTGTAAATCTATTGCTTATGAATCCAGATATAAATGATAGAATTCTAAATAGGTGTGTGGGAATCATCCACCTGGACCTCAGGGCGGTGCTTTGCTTTGAGGAGGAAAGAAACACTGTGGGATTAGGGAGGGTTACCAGGGGGCCAGCAAGTGTGTCTGTGTGAGAAGTCAAGGGAGGGCAAGACGATTTCTGGAGGGAAGGTGGGGTCAGCTGTGCTAAGTGTGGCAAAGATGCCCCATGAGATGAAGGCTAAAGGGTACCGCATGGCCATTAGCTTTGCCACATGGCCATCTTAGGTGGCCTTGGCAGGGTAGAGTATGGTGAGTGGGACAGGAGCCCCACTGGAGGAGCCTGAAGGAGGAGGGACAGCAGTGTATATGATGCTTTCCAGGAGGCTGCCCAGGAAGGGCAGGAGTGAGATGGAGCTGAAGCCTGGGAGGGCCAGGGGGCAGGCCTGCGGGGAGGAGCCTATGGAGGCTAAGAGCACCTCAGAGCAAGTGCCACGTGTTCTTGGAGTCCCCACTGCAGGGCTCCTCCCAGCTCGGGCCTCGGTCTGACAGCCTGCCTTTGTGTCACCACCACCATCACCAGCAATAATAGCAACCATCTATTATTGTTTCCTTTTAACGTTCCAGGTGCTAGGCTAAGACTTCTTATGCGTTCTCCCATTTAATCTCCCTCTTAACTTACGGAACAAAGACTGTTGTTATCATCCCCATTTCACATCTGAGGATTACTAGGCTTGGAGAACTTACACATGGTGCGCAAAATCACATTGTGAAGTGGCAGGGAAAGGTCCCAGCTCCAGGTAACTCCCTCCAGAGCCAAATGAAGAAATGACATCAGTGTGAGTCCAGAAGAGGTCCTCTGACCGCAGGAGGTGAGGTTTCAGCTGGCTGAGGTTGCAGAGGTGCAAAGGCCAAATTCACTGTTGTCTGGGAGTGAAGCAGGGCAGTCCCCACGCAGGGCCAGTTGGAAACTACTTTCTTCGATGCCCCGTCGCCTTCCTGCGCACACTTTCCTGTGGTACAGATGCATGACCCTGGGCTTGTTTCCTCAACCTCTGTGTCCACACAGTGCTCTGAGCCCTCACTCTCCTCTCACACCAGCTCTTCAGCCAAGGGTATCAGCCCCATCTTGAGCTTAATGTGCAGAAGCCCTTTGTGATGTAGCCTCTGTCACCTCATCTGCCTTTGTCTCCTTCCATTCTACTTTTCCAGGACTGCTTGGAAGCACTCAACAGTCTCCCTCCCGAGCACAAGCACAGCTTCCACTCCATGCTTGCGTTTCATACCGCTGTCCTCCAGATTCCAGCTGTTCTGTCTCCCAGGCTCTCCTGAGCTCTTGGACTCTTCCCAGTGTGCTTTCATCTCCAGAGCTAGTACAGCCTAGCACACAGCAGAGGCTCCCATGGGAGGCCAGCTCACTGTGTCATGCTAGGGAAGCCAGCATTAGACACTCAGATGCTACACGATTTTTGGAATTGGCATTGATCAGGAAAATTATTTGAGGGGGCAGAGAGAGTGTTTATTGAATAAAGGACAGCATTGCCCTCTTGTCTGAGGCTCTTGGGAAATAGTACCTGTTAGCTTGTGAAACTGAGCACATTAGAGTCTTCGGAAGTTAAATTTGAAATTGGGATGAGGTAGGAAAAATCTATGCTCATTGAATACAAAATGCAGTTGTCTGTCATTGCAAGAACTAAAGTATCTGCCACAAATTATATTTAAGACTCTATTGTCATAGGCAGATTAGCTAATGTTTGATTTTAAGTATAGGCTTCTAATGCTATTACTCCTGGTTAGCTCTGCCTGGCAGGTAACCTTGTGGAACAAATGACTGCATTGCTTGAATAACATATTTGATCAAACAGGACAATTCTTTCAAAAATTGAGTTCTCTGTGGCAATTTGAGACCTGTAATCAGCAAATTAGATGATTACAGCAGGGATAAAAATAGTCTTCTAACAATGTCCAAGGTATAAATGTGATTTGAATTTCAAAATGCTAAACGTGGTAGGAAAATGCACGGTTGGATAAATATGACTAGACATTATCAGATTTGATTTCTCTTTCCATCCCTGCTCTGAGGTAGAGCCTAATTTTGCCCAAATAAACTTCAATCTCTTTTGTGCCTGAGTTGGAGAATAGAAGTGTATCTACACACTAAGCTCCAAGTCTTAATGGACCCACAACTCTGCTTACAACTCTACTTGATCAAGGTGAAGCTCAGCATCTTTTATTCTCCCACTGGTAAAAAGTGATCTCTGTGAAACAGGCTGTCCAGGTTCCACACATGGGAGGTAGACTTGGAAAACCTTCAACACCCACCACTTGAAGACCCGTGTTTTCTTTCTTGGGCACAGGGGCCCTAGACGTGTCAGCAGCTGTGATGAGGGCTGGTGTGTAAATTCTGTGAGCTGGGGTGCAACATGAGGATGTGGTGTGCTCTACAATTGAATCAGTCTTCATGATTGGTGGATCAATTACCCTCCCTTTTCTGGGTCCTTCCTGCTGACACATCTCTGCCTCATAGCATTTGTTCCCCAAGGGTGACTAGAGCTGCCACTTCCACCCCTGCTTTCAAAGAGATATCACCTTGCCTCAGTTGGTTTCAGATGAATTGCAGAACATGATCTGGCAAATGCGTATAGAGCCAACCAGAGAGGGGCCAAAGTTTGTACTAGAACAAGCTCCTTCAAGAGGGGAAACTTGATTTCACTTACTAGTGGTATAGAGAGTTTCTGGCAGAGTCACAGAAAATATTGGATATTATGGATTTCACTTACCCATCTGGGATTTATCCTTTATTAGCAGAGATTATCAAGAGCTGTCTGTGGCAACACTGCCATTTAAAAGAATACCGATCGCCAGAAATACAGCACTCTGACAATGAGGCAGCCTCATTTCAGCGTACTCAGTAACTAACACTCTTTGCAGTATGACGGCTCGCCAGTCCATGAAGTATTTACATCAAACATGCTTTTGAGCCACTGTTTCCTCATATCTGCCAAGCTCTCAAACTTCAGAAATGTATTTAGTGCCATATTTTTGCCCAGAAAATGTCAAATGTAAATTAACCCCTTTTCAGAATTTTCAAGTCACAAATGATCACCATTAAAAAGTCACTACTTTAAAAAGCAAGAGTATCTCTGAGATGAATAATTAACTAAGAGTATCATTTGCTAAATGCCATTACATGTATATTTATAATGCATTTATTAAGAAAACTGCATTAAAATGACAGAACTATAACATCACAATGTGAAAAAGATCTCTCTCAAATTTCATATAAATATGGTAGATTAAAAGTGGCCTATTTTTCTTTCTACTTCAGATAGATTTTTGCAAAATAACAAATACCAACTTGAAATAATGATATTTATTTGCTCATTCACCCTCCCTTAATGAACTCATACATAGATGAAAACACTGTGAGAATATGAAACGAAAGACTTGACAAGGCCACCACTTTGAAAATGTCCCACAAAATGCAATGTGAACTGTGCACATTGGGCCTTAAAGTGGACAGTGACCTCTTGTGTTAGCAAGGCACTTGGTGATTCCATCAATGATCAGGGAACAGACTTTACAAACATCACAGCCTTAAGATACATGTAATTTTACTTTGCATTTTCTTCTTCAAAGTAGTTTAGGCTACTACATTAACAAGTTCTCCAAATAAAGATTCTTTAGGTTAAGCTTTGGATAAGGACACAATGAGTATTAAATAACAAGTTCTCCAAATAAAGATTCTTTAGGTTAAGCTTTGGATAAGGACACAATGAGTATTAAATAACACTAATCACAGATACTTTATGACCTTTGTCCTGTGCTCGGGAAGGAATCACACATAAGAATCCTCTTGGATGCAGATGCGCCTTCACTGCTATCACCATAGCCAGCCAGTTAGCCCACCCGGAGTCACCACTGCACAGGGCATTGTTGGAAGATGCCAATCAGAGCCTCATTCTAGCACAGGCCCTTGGGAGGCCTGTGAGGCTGGCACCTGAAGCTCACTTCAAAAGTTTTCTTTTAATATAGTTGTTTGAAAGGCCTGAGCTTTGAGAAGCATGAAGTTAATTAACAAAGAGAACTTGATACAGCCACATTCAAAGTTGACTCCTAACTTAAATTACCAGACATAGTTCATAAAACCAGCTGTCTCAAAGACAGTGTTTTATCTTTATTAAAAAACGGATAAACATAGCAGCACTTGCAAAAAACAACAGTTCATAAAAGGCATTGTACACTGTCAACTGATAGTATGGAAAGGAGAGGCCCCCAGCACAGCTGGTGGTGGGCTGTACATCACAACACTCACAACCACCTGTCCACTTAATACGACTTAGCCCAGAACAGCCATGGGGAGACCAACAGCAACATGGCACTCCTCAACTTCAAGCCTTTGTTATTTGTGTGAATAGTCAATCAAGTCAAGTATCACCCTCCTTAGCAGCATCTGGAGCACTCATTGGTGTTCTGGAGGTGGCTGGTGTACTTGACCCACTCATTAAAAAAATCTAAGCATTCAATAAAAAACACTTCTCCCTGTCCAATGCCATCCACAGAAACCTGTCGTGGAAGAAACATGCTCTTCCATTTAAATATCTGTAAAAATCTAACGCACACCTCTGCTGCAGTGGACAGGAGAGAACCTGGAGCAGGCACTTCTGCACAGCTGTCTTTGGTGAGGATGCTGGTGTGGTCATGCTGTTCCCTGCCCACTGCTCTGCTTCTTACTGCTCTGTGGGGGGGTGAGGACTCCAGTGGGGAGAGGAGAAATCCTGTTCTCTTCAGATAATATGGCTTTCTTTGCTTGGGCTTTGTCCTGTTGATAAGAATAAAAGCAAGAAATAGAAATGTTACAATGGAAGAATATATCCTCTGGGCTTCACTTACTTTGTGCTTTTTCCTATGTAGGTGAAGGAAGGAGAAAAAAAAGTAGCAAAGAACACTCAAAAAGCCTGTAGTCTATATGATACTTAAGAGATAGGATCTGTTGATTCCAATTTTTCTTTTCCAAGGAATTAAAAAGAACTGGAGTCTTTTTAGGAATATCCCTGTCTGAAGCAAAGTGAAGAGGCTGCCCAGGCAGTTTTAAGACTTTGTCTGGGAAACAAGGAACAGTACTGACCAGCAAATCCAAGCTGTTTATATGGGTCTGGATGTTGTGTGCATCTTCAGCAGGAACTCCCCTGAAGTGCTTAAGTTTTGAACTTCCTGTCTCCCTTATAACTATGGCAAATGGAACCATCCACTTGACACACTTCTCTATATCACACCACTGATACCCTGCAATGAAAATACATGTTACACTTGACTTGAGATGAACAACTGGTTTGTAAGCTTCATATATATTGTTAATGGACTGGAGAGCCAACATACCTGAAACCTTTTGCATCAGTTCAGATGAAGAGAAATGATACAAGGCAGAAGCAGCAAGTACACCATAAGAAAATTCTAAGCAGCCGACATCCAGGACACAGAGATCTAAAAGCTATGGAGAAGAACAGAATACTAAGGGACATGCTAACACATTCATTCTAGAGTTATTCAGTCTAGTGGTGGGTTAGGGTGCCCCACAGAGGTAGTAGAGCCACTTACCTCTGCAATCTGTATGAAGATTTGCTGAGGATATTGAGGCAAGAGCACTTCATAAAAATCATTTAGATATGCAACCTGCATGTATACATTCAACCAGGACACAATGGTCAGAGGACTTAAATGCCACTTAAGGGCCTATGGGAAAACAGAAAACAGACCAATGGTTGAAAAGAGAAGAAGACATTTCTATTCCCTTTGGTTGTCTAAAGTGTTACTTGCTCAGTCGTGTCTGACTCTGTGTGTCCCACCAGGATCTTCTGTCCATGGGACTTCAGCCAAGAATACTGGAGTAGATTGCTATTCCCTTCTCCAGGGGAACTTCCTGACCAAGAATACTGGAGTAGGTTGCTATTCCCTTCTCCAGGGGAACTTCCCGATCCAGGGATTGAACCGTGGTCTTCTACATTGCTGGCAGATTCTTTACCATCTGAGCCGTCAGGGAAGCCCCTCTAAAAGTGTTTCAAAATGCAGCCATTTCCCCTGCCACAATGTGTCCAGCTGGAGAACAACTAGCCAGATGCACTCATGCTGAATGTAGAAAAGATATTATGTATGTATTTTTGAAAAGGACTGAAAAATTAACTTGTAACATACCTTCATAATGATTAATTCCATGGTAAGAATTTCATCTCCTGAACAAGCCCCATCTGTGACATAAGCAAACTGGTGCAACTTTGGAGGATAGATTTCCTAAAAGGAAATAAAAGAAAATACTACTAGAAAAACGCCCAACTCTTATAGTTTTAACTTACATATTGTACCTCTCAAATTATTTTTTAGTATGCTAACATAGAAAGAAAGAGAGGGCACATTGATGGGGTAAATATAAGAGCTACTCTAGTGGTTCAAAATGCATTAATTGGGAAAGAAATGAAACACTCACCCTCATCAACCAATCAACATTTTACTTACTGAAGAGTTCTGAAATTTTCACCTTTTCAATACCTTTAGCCATGTGTTTGAAAGTTGGGCCCATCTACCCTTCTAATCACACCAAAATTTTAATCCTCTTAGGGAGAAGTTCAATTTTTTTGATTAAAGGAATTACATTAACCTAAACATTTTAAGTACTCATACTTTTCTTGGTTAATTTCTAGCCTTTTTTTAATGTGTGGCTAAATTTTAGAAGGCTTCAAAATAGAAAAATACAAATACAAACAAATAGTTGATCCCTTCCCCTAATCTCAGTGGAGCTCAAGAAAAGCATGTACTACATAAAAAAAATTAAAAAAATTTTTACCTCAAGTTTGGCAGCAATAAATAAAGATGAAATCCCAATAAGTTGTAAAAGTGTTTTTACAACATTTTGTTGTGTTGCCATATACCGATCAAAGAAATCCTGTGCCAAGTAAAATGTCTCTCTGTGAAGTTTATAGACTTCACATACCTGAAAAAACAGTAAGTTTTAGAATAGTTACTTAGGGAAAAAAGAAAGACAAAAAAACTTGCCATGATTTTGGTGAAGGATAACACCAAAGAGACCGAAACTGGCTTTTCCTAAAGGATGGTTACTTTGTTGTCCCTAAGCACATGCACAGTGAAAAATTGGAATTCAGGATGAGGATGAAGTGTTCTGTGATCTAATAGAAAAGCAAAAGCTCACAGGCTGCAGAAAGAAGGTACATTCACAGTCCAGTAAAAGCAGCGTTTCAAGGAAAAGCAAAATTTTCTCAAAGAAATATGTCCCCCTTTGTAAGTTTCATTATGATGTGAGGAAAGAACTACAAAATTCATGATGTTCATGTTCTTCACAATGAACATCATCAGTATAAAAGTCTGAAAGCTGGAACATAAGTTTACTTAAAGACCACAACACTAAAACACTGTTAATCTAATCACAAGAGGCAAAAGCTTTATTAAAAGCATTAAATGAAAGACTCAGAGACCTAGGTTCTATCCTAGGCTCCCTTTTAGAAAAACCGACTATAAAATTGAGACATAAATTAGTCCTGCTTTGTTTAACCTCACAGGACTGCTGTGAGATATGGAACAATAGTGTACATGATGGAGTTGAAATGGACCAAAGAAATATTAGACCTCAATTAACTACTATCATCAAATGTTTGATTATGCATTTAAAACTGCTATTCCTAAACAGTATATCCCAAATAAGTATACTTCACAGAGTTATAATAAGTAGAAAAGACACCAGAGGAAACAACAAACAGAACATTACTAGAAGACTCCATCAATCACCACAGAGTTTCTAAGTCCATGAGGAACCACGTTTAGAGTCACACAACTGCAGTCAGATTAGAAGTGGCACACTGTGTAAGCACTTCTTTTCTTGCAACACACTTCTTGGCTGGTCTGGGGGCTGGGAAATTTAACATCACTGCAGATAAGACTGTGAACTGTAGACTCATGTTTTGTCCCACTTTAGACATAAAAGTTATCATTCTTTTCTATCCTTTCAATAGTATTACATGACTTTTTTGATTGACTTCCAGGGGGAAATCATTTCTTGAAAGTATCAATTGCATCAATGGCATCAATTGCATTATGTAAAACAGATCCACTAAGTCACAACATCTTTTGAGTTGAAGCCTAAGAGATTAAAGCATACAACATCTAGTGCTTCAAGGAATTATAAAAAGTTCCAAAAGGCCCAGGAGGGCTATGTGCCATGGTGGATCTACGGACAACTGTAAGGCTTATAGTTTTAAGCAGGCCTGCCAAAGAATTTGTACATTTGTATATTTTCTATGTTGACACTTTCAGAGACCAATAAAGAAAAGCAAATTAAGAATGATAAAAAGATGTTTTTATGTAATATCTTACATGGCCTATTATGTAAGCTATTGTTTGGTCACTAAGTCTGACTCCTTTGCGACCCCAAAGAGGAGATGTGTAGGCTGCCAGGCTCCTCCGACCATGGGATTGCCCAGGCAAGTATACTGGAGTGGGCTGCCATTTTCTTCTCCAGGGGCTCTTCCCTACTGAGAGGCCTCCCAGGTGGCTCAGTGGTAAAGAATCTGCCTGCCAGTGCAGGAGACTTGGGTTCAATCCCTGGATTAGGAAGATCCCCTGGAGGAAGAAATGGCAACCCTTTCCAGTATTCTTGCCTGGAATCCCATGGACAGTGCAGCTTGGCAGACTAGGGGGTCGCAAAGAGTTGGTCATGACTTAGCACGCACGCACACACATGTAAGCTGTACTTCATATACACTATTTCTAATTCACACAAACTCTGTAAGGAAAATGCTGCTAGAAAACATAACAATGAGAAAATCAAGTGACGGAGGCACAAAGATGTTAAGTGGCAGCAGGAGATTTGACTCTAGAACAAGCACAACTAGGGTACACATACCCCTGTCAATACAAACTTTCTGAAGGGTACACGGCATAGTTTGTTTTTAGGGAATACATAGACACTCAGCTTCCATATATACTTCCATAAAATGGATCTGCCCAGAAGAAAGCTCATTTTGCACCCACCCAAGGTTTACAGAGGTGTCCAGGTATGTTTGTTAGTCATTCAGTTGTGTCTGACTCTTTGCAACCCCAGGGACTATAGCCTGCTAGGCTCCTCTGTCCATGGGATTCTCTAGACAAGAACACTGGAGTGGACTGCCATTCCGTTTTCCAGGGGATCTTCCCAACCCAAGGATTGAACCTGGGTTTCCTGCATTGCAGAAGGATTCTCTACCATCAGAGCCACAAGGGAAGCGGTGTCCAAGAAATGTCCCTTAATTAAGCCACTATTGAGACACTCACACTTCCTCCCAAGAGGTGCACTGCCTATACAGTATTAACTTCTTACATTTAACAATTATTTACTATAACTTATAATCTTGTTATTTAATCAATTTTTGTATGATAATGTGAAGTATGATAGTGTGATCAATAGAAGATTTGAACAATATATTTTGTTAGGATAAACTTCTGTGGGGAAAGAGAAATGGGTCCCAAGGAGTTAAAATGAAACAATATAAAATTTCTGACTGTTAAAGATAAATTTGTTCATATATTTTTAAAACATTTGGTAGTAAGCTATCAAATAGCTGTTACCCACATTCTACTGTGTACACTTATAAAGCAATCTAATTAACAAAGATCAAATGCCAATATTTATAATTAATTGGAAAATACAACGTTTGCAACTATTTAAATTTTGAGAAAAAAAATCAGATGCCAACTTAAAAACATCCAAGGGATAAAGAGACTTCAGAAATTCTTCTAAGGAAACAAAAATGGTAAACCACTGTAGTGTATATACCACAGTTCAGAGACATAGAATGTGTCAATGGAATCAAACACATGAAGAGACTACAACATCACAAAAGAATCTAGAAACAGTCAATGCTTCTAGTTAACCAGCAGGCTCAACCTACCTCCATTAACCAATCCAGAAGAATTGCTCGCATTTTAGGCTGCAGAAGAGGGTGCCGCTGCATAAGGTGCCTGTCCCTCAAGTACGTCTTTTCCTTGTTTAACATGATTTTCCATACTTCCTCTCTATTTGCCCAGCTACAGAAAAACAAAACCAAGCAAAACACAAAAGACAGGCGTCAGTAAGCGTCCAACTAGCTCAGCGGAAGTGCACCCAGGGCGCAAGACATGTAGGAGGCACTCGGTGGTCAGCTTACTTCAGCACAGGCAGTGGCGACGCTCTGGATGATGAGGGCGTGCACCTCTGAGGCTTATACGCAGCGTGTGGGTACAGAAGTTCATCCTCTTCCTTGTCAGGTGTGGGAATCAGGGAGCAGGGGTTTTCACAGGCTGTATTACTGTCCCAAGGCTGTAAAATAAAGACACAGTAAAAAACGTTTGAGGTAAACCAGCTGTTTTTTCATTTTTGATTTGTAAAACAGCCAGTAAAACAAAAAAATGTCTTCACACACCTAGAGCAATCTCTAGGCCTAAATCAATATTCCGGCCTAAATTAAGACAGCGATAGCATGGAAGACACAGTACTGACTCCAAGCTTTCATTTCCTCAGGAATTTATGTAGTAAGTACCTAAGAAAACTAGTCGGTAGCATTTTATTCTCCATATCATCACCCTCATATGAGGTGCGTGAGGGCTCAGGAAGGGTTAAGACAAACTGCAAACAGCTCTTATGTTAGCAAAAAAGAAAATCTACTCACGGTTCAGTAAGACACTAAGCATGGCTCCAACAGGGTATTGTGGGATTTGGTCACAATTCAAAGACTTGGGTTGTTTAACAAGCACAACTAACCTAATAAAATGTCTTAAAAGTAAAGGACAGAATTTCCAATAAAAGTATTCACAGGAGCACTCCACAACCACACGTATAAAAGTATAAAACACAAGTATAAAACTGATTGCCATCTATATTTAGTCTCCTCATTTAATGAAAACCCACCAAATGTGACATCTTGCTTTGGTTGCAGGTCAAGCCAAATATATTACATAACAAAGACCTTCCGTTTTCCTTAATTCAAATGGAAGAAAAGGAGTATCTGCCTACTTAAAACCACATCAAGCAACAGTCACAGGATTTACTAAGAAGTCTATAGAGATAAAGCCTAGATATTCCTGAAGACTTTTGAAATCCACCCCCAAAGCCTTGTATAGTAATAAATGCTAAACCATCATTAAAAACCCAAACAATGCTTCTTTTAAATAAAAGTCCAGATATTTAATTCAATTTTTAATATTTGGAAAATGTCATTTTGCCATTTAAGGTTTTTTTTCCTTTTAAAGCTACTTCTGTTTATCATCTTATTCTAAACAATTATGATTGTTTTTTAAAATTATAAAATAGTGAATTTACTTAAGATATGGCATGTTAACAATCCTGCCAGCATGGAAGCTCGGTTAAAAGTCTGAGACTCTTAGCAATTTTTTTTAAAGCAGAGAGATCATTAATGTTGACTGGAAAAGAGACAACCGAGAGGACTATAAATGAACAGGGAAACTTGGGCTCTCCGAGTGCTGCTGGGAAGATATGGGACAGGGTGGCTATCACAGCACACCGGCCACTTTCAGAGGAAGCCAGAGCACTTTCAGGGTACTGAGAAGAGCAAAGTAGGATAAAGCTCTCCTCCATCCAATGTGCAAAGAATTGGGCATGCAAATTAACCATGACAGCTCTTGCCAACAGCTGTTGGAGAAGGGCAACATCCTCTTCCAGTTCTAGTATCATGTGCTGGTATCATTTCCTTGACTCAAAAGGGTCATGTTACAACTGCTTTAAGTTGTATTCATTCAAGAATGAATTCTAGTTTTGAAAGCAGAAGCTGGGTGTCACCCTCTACAGCCAGATGGCGGAAATAGTTGAGAGCAGAGTTTTGGAGATAAAATGGTAACAGTTCCCAACCTGCAGTACACAGACAAATCAGGTGAACCACAAGCAGACAAATGGTCCCCAAAGTTGGCCTTTGAGCAGTGTATGAAGCAGAATAATGAAATCTATATTCTTTAACTTGAATGTATACCATGTCTCAAAGAAAGCAAGATCAATCTGACTTTAGGAGAGAAGGGGATAATAGTAAGAGACCAATTTTGATTATTTCTAACCACCTCTGACTCTTTATGCCACTTTTAATGAAGAATTAAATTACCTTTGCAAAATTATGTTCTGAGAAGTTAACTAACAGAAATTCTAGGACTCCATTTCAATAAACAAGTTGGGACTCATGCAAAAAATAAAACAAAATGGATATGTTAAATAGACTTTAGACAAAAGAGTATTATTTTCATTGGGAAAAACCTAAGGTAAGAATCAAAGGTTCCATGTGGTCCTGATGAAGCAGTATCACAGAGTACAGCATGAGGGCTACAAGCAGCTCAGGGCTATTGAACAGGGCTGAACTATGATAACTCCACAGAAAAATTCTGTGTAATTAATTGGCAAAAAGGTTGTTACCCTAAATTCTAGCTTCATGAGTCTACAGAGAAATATATATGACACTGCTTCGTAAATGATGAGTAATTTTCAAGCTATCTACTTTAGACAATGTGTAGAAACCTGTTGTCATTAATCTCTGAACCATGAAAATGCCTTCTAGTGGGAAATAATATGGCTATTCACATATCACATCTATCAGCTCTCTGCAGTCCAGGGACAGGGCCAAAGCCCTGTCTTAGGCTCCCTAGGCTCCACTCCAGTTATCTTTGGAACTGAAACTACTCTAAAACCCCAAGAAGTCAACAGGGACAGCTTTGCTTCATCCTCAGTTAAAAATTCCAATTCAAAACATAGCTGGGAAGAAAACCAATCTTGAATTTCACAAAGTTGAGATTCATTTTAGTAAAGACCCACAAAAATTAACTTGCTTGGTTTGAAGTCTTTACAGGGAGGAAAAAGAAAAAGGAAACAACTTGAAATGCACTGTCTTATTTCTTCTCCTAAAGCAAAGTATCTCTTCTTCTAATACAGCTAGTAAATCATCAAGCTATTGTTCAATATTAAGTGGAATCTCCCCAGAAATGCTAATTACTAGGGTCTTGTGTGCAGTAACAACAGCTTTACCATGTGTCCCATGCTTTGAAGACCTTCACTTTCAGACCCAGCTGCTGTGGCTGTTGCTCACTGTCCTACAAAGTGATGTGCTGCCACTGCTAACCTCATCAGAACCACTTTCCTTGGCTCAAATACTATTCCTGCTCAGTTTTTATCTGTTATAGCTTCAGAAAGCCTAATCAGTTAGTTCGGAGATAGACTGTTTCCCCTACTGGGGTCATAACTACAGTCTCCAGCCATTTCTGGAAGCAGAGAGATAATACAAGCTTTTTCTGCTAGGGAGTTCTGATATTATGATGCTACTATGAACATGCAAGAAATATGGCGGGAACTCCATGAAGGAGAGGCAAGAGAAATGGACTAACTAGTCAATTTTAAAAATGTGTTGAGATGCACATATCGTTACACACAATGTCCTACTAATACTCTGGTGGAGGTCAGATCAAGCTCCAGGCAGCAGTTATCACTGTAATAATTGCTGAAGAGGCTAGAAGAACTATCAGAAAGGGAGAAAAAGTTTGAAACATGACCTAAAGGGGATGGGAGCAGGGAAGCCCAGTCCTTAAGCACCATGAGGAAATAAACACAAGTGTGGATGGGGGAGAAGTTGCTTATGAGCACACACAAACCCCCATCATCACAGTTACCCAAAGAGCTCTGTGTCAGGAGCCCTCCCACAGTTCACTAGCCTACAGCCTAGGCTATAGGACAGACTCCGCCCCTGGCTTGCACAGGACTCTGGGTTACCTTCCTCCTCTAACTGAATCTCAGTTTCCTCAAGGGCAAAAGGAGAGGACTGAGTTATGTGAGGTTCATTCTGGTTCTTCCAGACATCAGCGCATATTTGTAATCTCAGGGATGTCAGTCAGGAACACAGTCCTTCCTGGAATCCCAAGACTGGCAGAGGTCAGTGCCCACTGACAGGCACAGTGCTCAGTTATATGAACTGTGGCCATAGTTAGAGAAAAAGCCTTCAGCAGGAGGCAAGCAAATATGAGACTCAATTTGACCCCAAACAAGGGGAGCCTCAACTTCGACCCAGTCGGAAAATGTACCTACCTGACTGCCACACTGACTTCTCACAGTCCTGTCAATTTTGGCAATTTCTTCATCTGGATCCTGCAAAAACTGACATAAAACAACCCCCATACCCCAAGGAGACACACCAAACAGCCCAAAGACAAAAACACAAACACAGAGAAGAAAAAGAAAGCTAGTAAGGTAATGATCACCATTTCTGCCAAACGCTCTCCCCTTGATTCCTTATCAACAATACATGGGCAGGACCCATTCTGGTACCCAGGTAAGATGGGGGGGGTATCCTCCCCCACCTGTCTCCTTTGTACTCACAACGGCTACATTTGCCTTTCTTTTCCTGGAGCGAACAGAGACATCGGTGCCACTTTCCTCTTTCATGGTGTCCGGTTCCTTCGCATCCCTGCAAAACCAGGATGGCACAGAGGTAAGAGTTCTGCCCAAATCTCGGCCCACCCCTCCCCCACCACTGCACACCTTCCCCTTTCCCGCAGCGGCCAGGCCACTCACCTCTCCTTTTCCCTCGGCATGGCGCTGGGCGCAGGATCAGACCTCAAGCCTGGGGGCACGAAACGGCAGTGGGGTGAGAACGGCAGGCAGAGGGGTCCAGGGCCCGCCGGCCTGCCCCGAGCACCCCTCCCCCTCCCGCGCGGGCGGCGGCGGCGGCGGGAGCCTCCCGGGCCGGTCGGGAAAATGGCCGATGGGCCCGGGGTGGCCTGTCACCCGCGGCGCCACCAGCGGCCCGCGACGCCGGGTCGGAACCCAGGCTGGGGGGGTGCTCAACGCCCCCTGAAACTCTCGCCGGCCCATCGCCTCCCTCGGGACCCCAGCGGCCTCAGTCTTCCTCTCCACCCCTCCCCGGAGCCCGCTTTGAGTCGCCCTCCCGGGGCACCCCGCGCGGACGCCTCCGGGGACCCGGCGACCCGGCCTCGCCCCACCCCCACCCGGGCCCGGCCCGGCCCGACCCGGGCGCTCCGGGAGTTCTCGCCCGCCGCTCCGCCCGGCAGCCCGCGGCAGGGTCCTCACCCGAAGCCGTCTCCGCGGCAGGCAGGCAGGCAGGCAGGCGGCACGAGCCGAGGCCGGAGGCAGGAGGCAGAGGCGAGCGGGAAGCCGGGAGGCGGGAGACGGCGGCGGGCCGAGCGCGCGGCGGTGGCGGGATCCGCGCCTGCCCCCTACACCGCGCTGGCGGCCGAGCCGGCTGCTCCTGCGCCCGGCTAAGAGCGGGACATTTAAAAATCCCAGCGCGCGGAACCGGCCCCCGGACCGCCCTCGCGCCCTCCCGCCACCCTCCGCTCCGCCCCGACCGCCTCGGAGCCCCTCAGCGGCAGCCAGAGGGCCCGGCCCCGCCCCGCCCCCGCCCCCAGGACCGCCCTGCGCGGCGCAGCCCCGCCCGGCGCTCGGGCCTGCCGGGGGCGGGGCCAGCGCGGGGCGGGGCTCAGTGACAGGGCCTGCGCGCCGGCGGGGAGGGGCCCTGGGGCCGTGGCGGGGCCTGCGCCACCCCAGCTGCGGAGCCCGCGCGGGGCGGGACGCGGGGGCCGGCCGGCGCGCCCGGGGGGGCGGGGCTGCGCAGGGCGGGACGCGGGGGAGGGCTGGCGCGCGTGCGGCGGAGGGGCGGGTCGCGGGGCTCTGGGGGCGGAGCCGAGCGGCGCTGGAGCGGCAAAAAGCCGCGTGGCCGGCGCTGGTGGAATGTAAACACGGCGGGCGGCGAGGCTCCGGGCCCTGGCTGAGGGGTCGGGCCGCTAGACCTGACGTCCGTAGGCCTGCAGCGCGCGCGCACTGTCTCTCCTTGCACGTCTCCCCCGCCCCCGAGACGCAGGGTTCCGTTTCTGAGTCAGGGTGGGATGTGCCCAAGGTCACAGCGCATGGTCACAGGGCCTAGAACCAGGGCCTCAGGCCGCCAGATCGGGGGCGCCTGTGGAACAGCTGGTACTCCTGGACGCGCGTCCATCCATCTGTCCGTGCGTGTGATCATTCAGCTAATAGTCTAGCACCTTACCTTCCATGTGTGCCCTTCGCCACAGAATTTCCCCTGAGCATCAGAAGACCTTTTTGATGCTGGGATTCCATGCGGCCCGCTTTACCTTAAGTATTTACTTCAGCAGGCCCTAAAATCAAATCCACACTGCATGCCCTACAGGACTCCAGGTGGACCTACCCTCACCCCTCTCAGACCTTTCCTTCAATTACCTCCCTTTAGAGCTTCTCTGGCTATCCTCTGTCCTTTCTCATCTGGGGACCTTGGAAATCTCCAGCCCCTTCCAGCTACATCTTTCCTCAGAATTTCCAGGTCTTCCCCAGGAACTCCTATTCACCGCATTGCCGTGCTGTGGCTCCTTCACAGCACTTGCTGCCATATGTCTCTTGTCCGTGTTTGGTTCTCCTCTCCCTGCCTTGTCTGTGTTATTCACTGCTGTATCCCCCAGCTCTTGGCATAGTGCCTGGTGGAAGGGAGGCACTTCAATCTTATTTGTGAAGGAATGCCTGAAAAACATGGTGACCAAGCCCTTGTGGAGTTTACAGGCTAAAGAGATAAGTATTGAACTATCATCACTTGAAAGTACCTACTGTACTAAACTTTTAGAAAAGACATATAGCAGAGGGCTCCTAAACACTCTCAAGGCCCTTCTTGATTTACAGTCTCAGTCTTGGGCCTCCTCCCTCTGTGACTATCTTTTTGAAGTTATATCTTACTAGAGGACATGGTTTGTGTCATCCTCAGAGGTCCCTGCTAGCAGATTCTTGACTTTCCAGGGGCTTTGAGGTCAAGGCTGCTGAGATGTCTTGCTCAGATTGGCTTAGATAGGCATGGAACCCAGGCTCCTAAATTCCCAACCTTATGCTCTTGGGTAGTAACAATAACAGGTATCACAAACATTTCAAAATTAACAGCTTTGTCATAAATACTTCAAAGTGTTATCTCAACTAAACTTCACAATAATCCTATGACATTGATACCATGATTGTCTTATTTCACATATGGCACTATCTACTTCTTAGGGTCACTGTAAGGATTAAGTGAAATAATGCAGATGAATTGCTGAGTACAGTGCCTGGCACATAGTAAATACCCAATAAATGACAGTTGTTAACAATGATAGACAAGACAGTTTTCATTAGTGGTTGTAGTAATTTATTCTCCTATCAACAAAGAATACCACCAGGACATCCCTGGTGGCCCAGTAGTTAATAATCTGCCTGCCAATGCAGGGGACATGGGTTTAGCCTCTGGTCGGGGAACTAAGATCCCACAAGCTGTGGCACAACTAAGCCAGTACACCATAACTAGAAAAAGCCTATAAGCAGCAGTGAAGACCTACCACAGCCAAAAATAAATAAATTTTAAAAATTTATTTAAAAAAAGAAAGAAAAGACAAAAACTGTGGTGACAGCAATCAGACCCCTCTGGGGTGGGAGTCCTAGGTACTACTGTACACATGTTTTATATCTTGATCTAAGCAGTGGTTACATGGCTATGTTAATAAATAAAAGTTCAATGAGCTATATATTTGTTATTTGTGCACTTTACTGAGTGTATGCAATACTTCACTAAAAAATAAAATGGTTAATTTTTTTAAATAATTGAAAAAAAATTGAAGCAAGACTTCAATAATCTTTGCCCACTTGGGAGCTTCTAGTCTGAAAGTGAGGCAGTCATATAGATTGGCAGCTGCAGTACAGACTGATAAGAACTTGGATGGGAAAAATTCTGGGGGCTATGATTCCATGTGGAGTTGGGAGCAAGAGCATTCAATCTGCTCTTGGACACAGCTGCTTGGAGGAAGCAGCATCAAGATGAATGAATTCGGCAGGAACAATATAAAAGATACGTTTAAGGCAGCAGAAACTGCCTGCACAAAGACTTGGAGTCTTCAGAAGTCACCAGTGGTCACTTGTCTGGAGCAGTTCACCTTTGGCTCTTTGAGTCCATTTCATTTTGTGTCCAAACACGAACAGCCTTGAGGGAGACTAAGGATTACACTAAAGGTGACAAAACAGCTTCTGTGTAGGGAGGACAGCACCTTTCTTCTGCCATGAGACTTGGGGAAGTTTCCTTAACCTCTTGATGCCTGAATTTCCTCATCTGTAAAATGGGTGTGATTTTAATTATCCCAACCTGTGAGGAATAAATGTATTAATATGTATAATGGATTTGCTATAGAATCTAACATATAGTAAATGTTCAGTATGTAACAACTATCATTATTATTCATAAAGAAATTTGGGGCATTGGCTTAGCTTCCCATGGTTTAGGCCCTGATGATGATAGAGGTTAAGGAACCAGGATGCAAGCATTAAGAAATAAGCCCACGGGGGTTGCAAGGGCCAAGTTCTTCCCAGATAGGATTCCTTAAGCCGGGGCCGCAGACAGCCTTCAGGATCCCAGGAAACTGCTTGCTGACAGCCAGCCCATTAAGTCCATTTTCCTGGGCAGCTGGTGCATAACTTTTACCAGCTCCTTAAAGGTACACACAAAAGTTAAGCAGCGCTGTAGAGGGTAGATCGAGGAAGGTGTGGGTTGTGACTAGGAGCAGAGCTGGCCCAGGCTTTGCTTTCAGGCAGAGCTGGACAACTGTGGCTGCCTGGCTGAGCCAAAGGTGTGTGTGGCAGGGGTGGGGGGTGGGGGGTGTAAGGGGCAGGGGAGGGTCCTACACACAGGAAAACCAGAAGAAAGAGGGTCAGACTGGCTGCACCGGTGTGGGCTGTGGGGTGGGGGCCAGGCAGGATGAGCAGGATTCAGCGCCAGGGAACTGAGTGTGGGAAGGCCTCAGAGGCTTGGCTCCTGTCCTCCTGTAGCCCTGGGGACCTATCTGCACAGGCCTGCCAGGTCAGTTGGAGCCCCGGGCCCAGCTTTGCTCCCCAAGACTTGCTTATTGTTCAGACTAGGCTCACACTGTAGTGGATTCCAAGAGGGGAGACTGGCAAACCAGTGAGTGGCCCAGCCCTGGCCTAACCCTCTCCTACACTGGAAAGCAAATCCAGTCAACCCTTTTGACAGAAGTTCTGGGTAATTAAAAAACTCCACTGAAAACTAAAATTTACCTTTAAACTCCGTATATGATAGAACAATGATGGCAGCTGACATTTATGGATTCTGTCCTAAGCTCAGAGTTGCAAGGAACAGAGACTAATTCGAAGACATTTCATGGAGTGGAAGTGTGTGACCAGGATTTGTGGGGAGGAGGGGCAGTTATGCAGCAACAAGCACCCCTCTTAGTATGGGCTAAGACACAAGAGAGCTTTGTTCTGTGTCTGACCACCATATTCCCAGCTTTCAGTTAAATCGTCTCATCTTGGGTTTTCTGAAAGCAGTCACAGCTGCAAGATACAGCGCAGGGGCTTGGAAAGAGGAAGCCCTGGAATCGCTCTTCTGGTCAGGGACTCACATTTTCCTTACAGCACCAGCCTCTTGAACTTAATGGGGGAGGGGGACTTGGCCAATCAGAGCCCCGCATTCTTGACTATGTGATTGGGTCAGGGGTAGGCACGTGACCCAATCTGTGCCAATAAAAATCCTCTGGAGTTGCTAAGCTGATGGGAAGAGGTCTGGAACTGGGAGGCCATCTTGCCACTCAAGGCGACCTTCCTTTGAGGGAGGTCCTTTGCTGGGAGGGGGAAGGTTTGCAGGGAAGCAGAGCCAGAGGTGAGGGGAGGCAGCCTTGTGATTTGTTGAGCTGCTGGATCTAATCAAGCCCAAGACCAGATTACTAGGAATTTTCCGGATGCTGGAGCCAATTATTTTCATGTTTATTTAGACAGTAGGGTTTGGATTTCTCGTAACTTACTGCGGAGAGAGTTATGGGTATCATTTGTGCCCACCAAAGAGCCTTTGGTGGTCTCCTGGACTCATTCAGGCCCTTCTCTATAAGGTCTGTAAATCTGCAGTGGCATGGCTGGCTGGCTGGCATGTGGTTCTGGCAATGCCAGGGCTGGCTGTGGTCTCACTTCCCCCGGAATCCTGACTTTAATGGCGACCTCCTTCATTATTTGCTGCCACCAGTCACATAGAACTCCTCTTATTAATCAGCCTGGCAGCCTCAGAACCCCCAAGTGCAGGTTGGTTTGGGTGGACTGGCTTGACTGTGGCTTCCAGGAGCTCCCAAAAGCTCCTTCTGGAGGCAAGTGAACTCTACCTGAGCAAGACTAATGTGACCAGATAGAGGTTACAAGCTGACGCTCCTGGTCCACAGAGTATTAGCAAAAGCTTGAATCCTTATACACATGAGGATTTCCAACTCCTTGAGCAACAGGATGATTTGGCAAAGTTAGGCCTATGTCTGTGTAGGGCAACAGCAGGCTGCTAACCTCTTTGGGTGGGGCCGCTTCACCTACTTCTTTAGTCCTTTCGGTATCAACCTTGGCCTCCTTGTCTGACTTTGAGACCCTGCTGGGAATTCAGAGCTGAACCAGAGCCTATATAGCAGGGTCTTGGATGAGAGAAGTCAGGGTTAAATAAACAAGGAGAGAAGGAAGAAGGCATTGAGGAGGGTGTAGACTGGGAGGAACCCAGACCTAATCATTCCCCAGAGACCAGCACAGAGTCTGGACAGCCAGGTTTACTGAATAAATAGGTGCATGGATAAATGTATAGGGGGCAAAGGTGAGAGGTACAGAAAGCCTTTTCCAGGTGGTGACGGGAAGCTGAAGAACCCAGGTTCAGGGAATGGGGGGCACATTCCTTTGCTGCAGCCTACGTGGGGCTGGTATCAGGGTCACAGAGGGCTAGGCACAAGTAGCCTCCACAGTCAAGGCTGGGGCTTCCCCACCTCCCACACTCCCACCCTCTCTTCTCTGTCTGAGAGCCTCTCTACCTTCAACCTTTCACTGTGATTTATTTTTCCCACTTAAATCTGTTTAAAAAGGGAAATCTACTGTCCCGATCCTAAATGAAAAACCAACATCACAAGCCACAAAGAGAAGGGAAGCTTCAAAGAGTTGATAACCGCAGACAGGACAATGTGAGAAAGGCCATGAGCCTGAGGCCTGGTATGTTTCTGTTTATAATGGGAGATGACCGTATAAATGGTATATAGATGATTCCATTTATACCAGGTAGTAGGATAGTCAAATTCATAGAGACAGAAACTAAGAGGGCGTTTGCCAGAGCTGGGGAGCAGGAATGGGAGTTATTATTTAATGGGTACAGAGTTTCAGTTCTGCAAGATTCAAAAGTTCTGAGGATGATTTGTGGTGATGGTTATACAATATTGTGAATGTAATTAATGCCACCAAATTAGACTTTTAAAACTGGTTATGGTGGTTAATTGTTATGTATATTTTACCATGTTTTTTAGAAGAGTTGAGTAGACATTAGAGAGGTGTCAAAGCCATCTCTTTCAAACAGACTTTCTCCTTGATTAATCAGAACATGTGAAGAATTGAAAAGAGTGACTCTCTCACCATGTGACATGGTATTATTTCAAATCAATATGCAAAACTCTGGTCAAAGGAAAGGGGATAAGCCAGAAGTTTAAGAAGGTGTGCAGAAGGACAGTCCCTCTGCAGTATGGGCGTCCGTGTGTCCTGCCATGAGGCCCTGAGCTGCTGCAGGCTGTTGTGAGCCTGTTCTGAGGAGACACGGGTCCCAGCTGCAGGGTTCCCAGCTCAGCATGATCTTGGGAAAGCACTTCACTTCCTGCTGCCTCAACTTCCTCCTCTGGCCAAGAGGAGAGGAAAGGGTGGACATGAGGTTGTAGTGGGGCACTGTGTGGGAGAACACTTTGTAAGCTCTGTCCCCGGGCTTCCATACGGAGCCCCCTTGGGTTCCCTCTGGTCAGTTTTGGTCGGGAGTTCTATGAGTTTGGTTCCAGTGTCTGGGACAGTTAGTTGACCAAACTCCCTGCTTTCACGTCCTTCATGATGCTGGCCAATGGAGGAATCCCTGATCTTGCCATTGTCTCTTTAAGTGTCCATTGGCTGACTTCAGGGATGAATTCTGTCCTAGGAGCATGAAGGTTGAACAAGCATCCTGTCCTCAAGACGTTCTCGCCCAGTGGAGGAGAAAAGCAGTCCACCTGTCACCGTAGAGCAGTAAGAGAAATGCAACAAGGGACACATCTGGCAGAAGGGGTCCTGCTCCAGCTCAGGGACGGGAGAGGAGCAGAACGTGGAGTCACCAAAACTGTCTTTGTCAAGGTCACCAACACCCTCCATCTTGCCAACTCCAAAGGGTACTTTCCAGGCTTCGTTGCTCAGCCCTCTTGGGAGTGTCGGCTGTGACAGCTCACTGCCCTTCCCCCAGAGAACACCACTGCCCTCTCCTGGTTTCCTTCCTCCTTCCCTGGTGCTCTTCCTCACTACCTTTGCTCCTCCTTTTCTCAGGAGATGTGGTTGTTCTCCCTACCTGGGCTGTCTTAACACATCCAGCTCCCACCTCTGCCCAGTCCCCTGGACCATGCGCATGTCAGTCTCCCAGCCTCTCAGTGTAAGGTGCCCAGAAGTGAATTCTGGTTATCCCCTCCCTGCCTCAAAGTTCCTCCACCTGGTGCCACCATTCATTCAGTTGCTTAAGCCACAGACCTGATATTCATCCTTCATTTTTTCCTTTTCTCTCATCCTCTGTGCTGCATGCATCAGCCAAGCCCAATAGCTTTCTGCCCCCAAAATATCTCCAACTCATCTACTTCTCTTCTTCTCTACCCCAGGCTTGAGGGAGGCTGCTGTCAGCTTCCTGGACAAGTGCGATGTCTCCTGAACTACTTTCCCATCATCACTGCCTCTTGCATGGAATGGCTAGTCTTCTCAAATTCACTTCCATAAACTTGATCGAACATGCCCCTTTTGAAAACTATTTGTCAGCTTCTCACTGATTGTAGCAGCACAGGACGCTGCCTGACTCAGCTCCTGCCCTCGCGTCCTGCGACCCTGGGCCCTCTCCCCACATCTTCCTCTTCCTGAGCCTGGCAGGCTCACAGCCCCTTTCTCTGCTATGCCAAGAGCTCGAGTCCTTTGGTGTGTTTGCACCTGTTCTCCACCCACACCCCACAGTCCCTCGGTGTCAGTCTCCTCCTTCAATATCCCCTCCTCAAGGAGGCCTTGCCGAGTTAATACCACCAAAATTCAGTTGTCTCCATTGCAGGACCCATATTTTCAATTTTTTAAATTAAAAAAAAATTTTTGGCCATGCTGTGTGGCTTGTGGGATCTTAATTCCCCATCCAGGGATTGAGCCCTGGCCCCTGCAGTAAAAGTATCCAGTCCTAACCACTGGACTGCCAGGAAATTCCTAGTACATGTATTTTCTTTCTCAATGTCGCCAATTTTCTCTCAGCATATTTTTTGTTTTTTCAATTACAAAAATTTCACACGTACACACAAGTAGAGAGATAATGGTACACAATGGTACATGTACACACGATGAGCCCTCATATGCTTGGTCTAGAGATTTAATAATTCAGATTTTGTTGGGACTTCCCTGGTGGTCCAGTGGTTAGGAATCCACCTTCCAATGCAGGGGATTCAGGTTTGGTCCCTGGTCAGGGAACTAATATCCCACAAGCCACAGACCAGCTAAGCCTGGGCACCACAGCTCCAGAGCCCAAGTGCCACAACCACTGAACCTACACACTGTAGCTACTGAGCCCACGCGCTCGAGAGCCCGTGCCCTGCAAAACAAGAGCAGCCTGTATGCTGCCATGAAGAGCCAACGCAGCCCCCACCGAAAAAAAGATTCTGTCATATTTGCTTCTTCAAGCCTGCAGCTTTTTTTCTTTTCTTTTTTTTTGCTCAAGTCTTTTAAGCCATATTTGAAACATTATGTCATTTCGCTTTTACATGCTTGAGTATGCATCTTTGAAAAATATGGATATTTTCTCACATAACCAAAATGCCAGTGACCGATATAGCAAAATGGATGGTTCTTGGTGTCATTCAGTACTCAGTCTAAAACCAAGTTTCCCAGTTATCTCAAATCTGTCTGAACCATTGGTGTGGATCACAACCTAAACAGGATCCACACACTGCATCTGGTTCCGGTGCCCTTTGCTCTGTTTACTCTAGAGCAGCTCCTCCTTTTCCACGTTTGTCTCAGAAGTCAGGTCAGCCTCCTGCAGGCAGGATCATTCCATGTTCTGGTTTTGTCTGTTTGCTTCTCCACAGAGCCATCTCTCATGTTGCTCTCCTCCCTGTACTTCCCGAGGGTGGAAGTAGCCCGCTTAAATTCACATCTGTAGGTGATGCCATAGGCTTCCTGTATCATCACCCCAGAGGCCCATGGTGCCCTGCTATCCCTTTTCGTGATGCTTAGATTGACTGGTGGGGTCAGGTGGTGACAGCCTCTTTCTCCCATCATACAGCTTCCTATCAGCCCTTCTCCTGTTGTTTTCATCCATTGATAAGTGTTTCCTGAATCAGTTATTTGATGAGGGTTTGCCAAATGGTGATTTTCCTATTTCCTTCATTTCTTCCAAACTAGGGGTACACCCAGAGGGGATGGTATGTGGGAGCAGTCCTCCCTGAGGCAGGCAACTGGGAGTGCCTTTCCTGTAAAGAACTTAAAAAATAATTTTAGTTGTTATTTTATCCTTATGATGGCCTTGCCATCCTAAACAACATCAGTGATGGACCACTGCTCCTGGCGGGGGCAGAGTGCACCTGCCCAGCACCCCATGACACACACTGCTGTTGAGAATTTATTCACTGGAGTCTTCTGTAAAGAAATTTTCTCTATCAGTTAGGGCTACTCGGTTGCCCTGAAATACAGCTCATACGGTAGAATAAATTCTGAATTCTCTCCTTTTAATTAGGCCCCATATTTTCATTCTTCATAGCACTTGAGATATTTCGTAATTGTGCATTTGTTTACTTGTTCAGGGCCCTTCATCCTTCAGGAGGAATCTGCACGAAGGCTCCTGGGAGGCACTCAATCTTCACACATTTGAGCGAGAGATTCATAGATGAAGGCTGGGAGGGGTGAGCTGGCAGTGTTAGAAGTGGGGCAGCAGAGGCGAGTGTTTGGGGAGAAAACCCAGAGGACAGCCGCAGCACAGCACACTCTGGGAGGACAGGTGTGGAGTGTGTCTGGGGCCAAGGGCGAGGTGGGAAGGGGCAGTGCTGAGGCTGAGGGGGGCCCAGGGACAGGAGCCAGAGGGGCACCCAACAACACCCGCCTCATGGCCTCCTGGATGGAGCCTGCTCCTCCGGAAGCACAGCCGGTACGGAGAGTTGGCTGTGCTCTATGTAAGCACTCGCCTTGCTCTTCTCTCTAATTGCTCTGTTTTCCTTCCACTTCACAAGTGGGTTGGCTAGTAACACTGAAGTCTGTTTTATGTACATATAGATAGCAAACACAAAATGTGTGGTAAGCTGTGTTCCATCTTTATGTTATTAACACACAAAAGCAAGAAAGCTCCAAGTTAGAGCATCTGCAATTCAGCCAAGTATGCAGCAAGCCATATGGTGAAAACTTGAAAAGGAAGACAACAGAAGCGCGTCACCCGGCCTTTGTCTGAAGAGCTCCCTCAGCAAGTGCCCTGCCTGTCCGCTCTGAGGCCCGTCAGCCTTCATCCATCCATCCATCCACCCATCCATCCATCTGTGTATCAAAGCTTCACTGCAGTCCTGTCATATGCCCAGTCCTGCTCCTTTACTAGCATTGGAAAAACCATGACAGCAGAGATCAGAGGGGAGAGACGATCAGGACATAAGTAAGTAAACCAACATGGGAAAAAGATGTTTCCCAGCTGTTATAAGAGCTCCTGAAGAAGTGATTGGGTGACGTGACAGAGTGAGCAGAGCAGAGGCAAATTGCTTCAGACACGTGGCTTCAGGAAGGCCTTATTCAAGAGGAGACAGGAGCCAAGTAAAGTGAAGCATAAGTAAAATGCAGCAAGTAGAGCTGTGGGAACAGTGTCCCCGGCAGAGGGAACAGTGTGTGGGAAGGCCTAGAAGTGGGCACAAATTCAGTGTTGTAGTGGAACAGCAAGAAGGCTGGAATTCAGTGAGTGAGGGGTGTGGGGAGAGAGGGAGTAAAGGGAGAGGAGGCAAGGTGTCATCAGCTGCATGTACGTGGGGATTTGGTTTCTACTCTAGTGTTATTAGAAACCCTTGAAGGGTTTTAACTAGGAGAGCGGTTCATCTAATTTACATGTTGAAAGGTCATCCTGCTGCTGTGGACGTGGATGTGGAAAACAGGCATATCCTGAAGCATAGGGATCAGTGGTGCAAGTCAGGCAAGATGGCAGCTTGGCCAGAGTTGGGCACGGGGATCAGATATGTTTGCAGATAGAGTGAGGGTTGGCCGAGGATGGGGACCTATGGCCTTGGGGCCCCAGAGGCTGACAAGAGCCAGACAGGTTAGCTGCGAAAACATAAATCTCTGCAGCAAGGCGTGCCGTCCATGTCATTCTTTGTGGAAAACCTAGCTGTCTTTCCTGTCTCCTCAACTCTGTGGTCTTAAGCATAGTGACAGGCCACTGTCATTCTCTGACAGATGGAGATCCAGGGAGGAGAGGTGACTGCATGAGACCACACAGTCACAGGACCACCTCCAGATGAACCTTCTCCAGAGACTGCAGCTAGCCCCAAGTGTCAGACTGCCCTTCCCAGGGCCACCTGGCTGTACCGCCCTCCAGCTGGTGAAGAAAGCCTGGCCCTTTCACACCAGCAAGGCCTCATGTTCGTGTACAGCCATAGCCGCAGGCCTTTGTGTCTTAGTCATGTGAGTGCCCCTTTGCCTTATCCTGGAAGAGAGGCAAAGGCTTCCCTGGTGACTCAGCAGTAAAAGAATCTGCCTATAATGCAGGACACCCAGGTTCGGTCCCTGGGTTGGAAAGATCCCCTGGAGAAGGGAATGGCAAGTATTCTTGCCTGGAGAATCTCCTGGACAGGGGAGCCTCGCAGGCCACAGTCCACAGGATCACGAAGAATCAGACACAACTGAAGCGACTGAGCATGCACCACACAACAGAGCCAAACTCCATCCTGCAGCTTGGGTTCTGTGGAAGCACACATCCAGAGGTGTGTCAGGGAGTGCTCCGAAGGAGGGAAGAAAGCAGAAGTGGGCACGGGTCTCGGAGCTTTGGAGACTGCCCGGTGCTGGGCCACAGCAGCTGGACCTTGCTATCTCTGCTCCATCCGTGACCGGGCTGGAGGCTGAGGGCCCGCAGCACTGCTAATAGCCGGGACAACAGGACCTACTTCAGAGCGGTCTTGGGCGGCGTGCTGTGTGTTCATCGCACTTCACGGACTCAGACGTGACTGGTTTGTAAACCAGCAGTGGGGCTGGTGCTCAAGGGTCATCTTCCTTTTTCTTAAGCAGGACTAGCCAAAGGTCCAAGGCCATGAGCAGCAGACTCAGTGGGAGCCCCATTTGTAATACATGCCAGCAGCTAGAGGAGCAAAGACAAATGCCCCTTCAATGGAGGCATTGATCCAGGCCCTATTAGACAGCCCTGGTCAATCTATTAATAATTGAGTTCTTCAGAACCATGCACGGTGTGTGTTCCCCGTGTGCTCAGGGCTGTCCTGCCCTCATGGGGTCCACAGGCCCGTGAGGCAGGGAGGCATCAGTCAGATGACCGCACCAAGGACCACATCAGGAATACTGATAACAACAAACGTTGCTGCTTTAGGGCATTAGCTGCATCGTCTCAGCAAGTACAAGATATGACACAAAGACACCGTCAGCAACCTGACGCTGGTGTTAGGGTTAGCCTCTCTTCAGATCCGGTCACAGCAGCCCTCAAGGTCACCGGCTAGGAGACTGTGGAGCACAGGTTGTTGTTCAGTCGCTAAGTCGTGTCTGACTCTGTGATCCTGTGTAGCACGCCAGGCCTCCCTGTCCCTCACCATTTCCTGGAGTTCTCCCAAATCCATGTCCATTGACTTGGTGATGCCATCCAACCATCTCATCTTCTGCCGCCCTCTTCTTTTGCACAGGCTCCTGTACTGAAAGCAGGAATGGAGTTATCTGGAACCCAATCTTGTAGTTCAGAAGGTAAAGAATCTGCTTGCACTGCAGGAGAGCCGGGTTCAATTCCTGGGTTGGGAAGATCCCTTGGAGAAGGAAATGGCAACCCCCTCCAGTATTCTTACCTGGAGAATCCCGTAGACAGAGGAGCCTGGTGTACTACAGTCCATGGGGTCGCAAGAGTTGGACATGACTTAGCAACTAAACCACATCACCACCTGGACTGTGAAGGTAGGAGGAGGGTGGAGGTCCAGGATGGCTCCTCTAAGGAGTTGAGATTAGTTGATGCTTCACCTGAGAGGTACAGGATGGAAGGAATTGACAGAGAAAGGAGGCACTCCTAGTGAAGGGAAGGGCATGGAAAAGGCCCTGGGACAGGCGAGACCAGGAGGAAGGTGGCAGGGGCCCTGGGTGCTCAAGCTGAGGTTCAGGCCATGGTGAGTTCTCCCTTCTTCATACTGAGAGCCAGAGGAGGAAATCAGAGATGTGTCCTAGAAAGACTCCTTGGGCTGCCCTGTGGAGAACGAGCTTCTGGGGGAGATAGATGCTGGACACTACAGTGATCATCAGAGAGATGGTGGCTGCTGGGGTATGGCAGGGCCGGGCAGGAAGAGGGTGGATTCAGTGCTGTTTGGAGTAAGATCAACTCGGCTTGGGTTGATTTGTGGTGGGGAGCAAGAGTCCAGAGATCCAGAGTTTCTGGCCTGCAGAGCTGGCCTCTCATGACACCCTTCACTGAGGTGGAGAATGCAGGATTCAAAGTCTGGGGAAGTAACACAAAGGCAAAAATGACCTTTTTCCCTCTGACTTTTTCATAGCAAATATATTAAAACATTGAAGAAATAGTGTAATGAACCTAACTCCCACTTAGAACTCCCAGTTGTTAATATTTTGCTATATTTGCTTGTTCTCATTCTTTCTACACACACACACACACACACACACACACACACACACACACACACACACACCCCTTTTCTGCTGTACAATTGTAGACATCATGACACCCCATCCCTAAATATTTGCACCTTCTAAGAATAAGGACTGTCTCCTCAATAGAACCCACAGCACTTTCGAATATAAGAACACTAACAATTATCTCATACCACTTGATACCTAATCCATGTCTGAAAGCCCCAGTTGTCCCCAGGTGTTGCTTTCAGCCAAGATCCACTCAGGGTCCCTACATTGCTTTTGGTTGTTGGGTCTGCTCTCTGTCCTCTTTCGGTGCAGAGCAGCCCCTACCCCATGCCCACCTCCTTTCTTACCGTGACTTTGGCTCTTTGACAGATCCGGGCCAGCTGTCTTGTAGGACACTGTCCACTCTGATTTAGTCTGATGGTTGCAATTCTTCTGCTTTTTCTTTTTGCAAAGAGCTCTACTATGATATAATTCACATGGCACATAGTTCACCCACTTAAAGTGGACAATTAAATGGCTTTAGTTTATTCACGGATATGTGCAACCATCACCACAGTTTTATAAAATTTTTATCACCTCAAAAAGAAACTCATTACCTATTACCCTTCTAAGCCCCTCTCCTCAGCCCTAAGCAACCACTGTTTACTTCCTGTCTCTAGATTTTTCCTAACCTGGCTTTTAATAGACAGGAATCATTATATTCATAATATATGGTATTTGTGTCTGCCTTCTTTCACTTAGCATAATGTTTTCAAAGTTCATCCATGTTCCTTTTTATGACTGAATAATATTCCATTGTGTGAAAATACCACATTTTGTTTTGGGTTGTTTCTACATCTTGGCTAATAAGAATAATTCTACTACAAACATCTGGGTATATGATTTTATAGGAACATGGGTACATGTTTTTATATTTTTTAGGAACATATATATTCATTTCCCTCGGGTATATACCCAGGAGTAGCATTGCTGAGCCATATGGTAACTCTGTATGGACTTCCCAGGTGATGCAGTGGTAAAGAATCCACCTGCCAAGGCAGAAAACACAAGAGATGTAGGTTCGATTTCTGGGTGAGGAAGATCCCCTACTCCCCTGGAGGAGGAAATGGCAACCCACTCCAACATTCTTGCCTAGAAAATCCTATGGACAGAGGAGCCTGGCAGGCTACAGCCCATGGGGTCTCAACGAGTCAGACATGACTGAAGACATGCACACGTGGTAACTCTATGCTTGATCACATAAGGACCTACCAGACTTTTCCCAAAGCAGTTGCTCTGTTTTATACTCCCATCAGCAGTATCTGAGGGTTATGATTTCTCTGTAGCCTGACCAACACATGTTATTATCTGCCTTTTGGATGTAGTTATGTTCAGTGTTCCACGATGGAGGGTTTTCTCTAGGCCCATCTGACCATCCCCTCCTGCAGCCTCACCTCATCCCAGACCATGGAGGATGTAAATGGTGCACTGGCCTGGATGGCATTGCTGTCTTACTTTTGTACTTTGCCAGATCCTGCACTTCCCTACCACAATTTCATTCCATGTTTCAAAGATCCCCAGGAAGTAGCCAGGGCAGAAGTTCTTAAGTTGGGGAAACTGAGACCTCAGAGAGGTGAAGGTTGCCCAAGGGATCCAGTGCAGGAGACTGGCCTAGGGCTCTGGGCCTGCCCACTGGGTGCGGAGGCTGTCACTCTGCAAACCATAATGGGTAGCACTGAGAAGTTGGCAGGAAAGAGGAGTTTGTTGAGAGCAGATGACCCATAGAAATGAGCCCACCTTTCAAACTGCGTCCTTGAGCTCCCTTCACAGAATGCCTGCTGATGTTCCCATTGCTGCTCACCAAGGAGACTGCTCGTGCCGCGGGGGCCCAGCACCTCTGGAAGTGGCCAGGCAAGGATGAAACAGCCCACGAGCCTGGCCTTGAAGGCCGAAGGCTCAGCAGGCAAGGAAGCTGGGTGCACAGGTGGATCGCAGCCTCTGATGTCTTGTCCAGATTGCAGTCCTTCCCCCTCCTCAAGATGGCACTGCGTCAGACTAGGCTCCTACCTGAGGTGGCTCTTGCTCATGGTATGCCGTATTTGGGGGTTTGCTTCCCTGAACAGGTGAGGCTACAACAGGCATATGTTTGCCCTGGCAGGGTTAGCCCCTCCTAGGGCCCAGGCTCCCAGTGTACCCCTGCACCAACTCTGTCACTTGGGAACCAATTGCATCTGAGAGTCAAACCTCTTCTTTTCCCTCACTGCTTTCTTTCCTGATCTGTGCATCTGTCCATCTTCATCTGTCAACATGATTCAAGGCCTGGTCAAATGCCACCTCCTCCAGGCAGCCATGCTGTCTTTGCTCTCCCTGAATGTCCTGTGGAGCAGTACGTTTGCGCCTCATTTTGATGCCTAGCACTCTGTGCTCTAGGTGGCCTGTAACTTCTGATCCCATCAGATACCATGGCTCTCCTTAAGGACAGGAACCTGGTCCCACTTACCTCTGCCTTCAGAATTGTTCTGGTGGCCAGTAGCAGGATCTTAGTGCAAATTGGCCTCAGGAAAAGGATTTTCCAATTCATGTTACTAAAAGTATGGGACTTCAGGTATAGCTTGGTTCAGGGTCCCATTCATCGGGGCTGTGTCTGCTTCTCAGTCCTGATGCCTGGCAGGCTCTCCTGGTGGCAGAGATGGCCAGCTTAGCTATCCCCCAGATACTCCTGACTTGATGTCCACTGGTCTGGCTCACATTATGTGCTCATCCTGGGCCTGGGGGTGTTGCCATGGACCAAGAGTGAGAGGAGGAGTGCTTCCCAAGGGAAATCCTAGCTACTGGCATGCAAAACAACAGGAGCACCCTGGAGGTCATCTTTCCTGACTCCTTCTTCCCTCTCAGTGACCCATTCAGGGGTGTGCATGTCTTATTTACCTCCTTCCAGGCTATTTCTCACACTTGTGTCTTGTTCTCACCAAGAACCTGTCCCTTTCCCATCCCTTCCCTGGTCTACCATTGTCCCTTCTCCCTAAAGGGACAGCCGAGTGTGTTTTCTAAAACATAAGTTTTAGAAAATTTAGGTTTTTCTAAGACATAAGTAGATCGCATCCTGCTTAAAACACTTGATGGCTCCTCACTGTGCCCTGGACGAAGCCCACTCTTCTTTAAAAAGCATGTCCAGCTCTTGGTAACCTGATCCTGTGCCCCTCCAGCCCCATCTCTCTTTGCTCTTTCCTCCCTCTGAGACTTGCGCAGTAGGCTCTTCAGACCTCAAGCTGCCCCAAGCCACTGCTTGGGATGCCTTTTCCCAGTTTGTCTGACTGGGAAATTCTTCTTCAATACCTAGCTTAGCTGTCATCTCCTCCAGGAAGGCCTCCAGGATTTTACTGAGCAGTTAAGAGCACCCTCTGTTGGGTTCCCAAAGCCATTTACCCCCTTCTGACCTAGGCTGACTCTGGTGGCACACTCTCTGGCCCCTGCACGCCCTGAAGGTGCTTCTCCTGGGCCACCTCCCCAGTGCCTAGCCTGGTGCCAGGCCCAGTGATGGCACCTGGGCAGTGTCTATTGACAGATCTGAGAACTGGAGAGTGAGGAGCCTGGGTGTGCCTTGCCTGCCTTGGGAAAACAGACTTACAAGCTTCCTTCCTCAGCCCTGTCAGCGCTCAGCTCGGTGCCACCTCCTCCACACGGCCTTCCCTGCCTACCCTCTGACCTGTTGCCCTTCAATCACTTTATCATAGTACTGGTTTTCTTTTCTTCCTAGCATTTAACCCAGCTGTTGTTTTCCCTGTTTGTTTTCTTATTATCTCTCTCCCGAACCCCCACGCCCATGATTTTGTCAGCTTACATGAGAGCAGATTTCAGTACCTATCCTATCCAATACTTGTAAAGCCTCCCACACCAAAGGGCCCCAGTAATATCCATTAAATGAACGGACTCTGGGTGGTCACTCCAGGTGGGGCATTAGATATACCTTTGGGGGAAATTGTCATGATTCTCAGTTCAGGGGGCTGATACCAAACTGGGGGAAGTTCCAACAAGGTTGGTGATCCCTACCCCCATCCTCAATCTGGGGACCTCTGTCTACTCCAGAGCCCAAGCCTCTAGGTGGTAGAGGCTATTCTAGAGAGACAAGAAATGGCTCATTCCAGGTTGGGCATCTCAAGACCTAATTCTCAGCAAAACCACCTATGATACCAGAGCAGAGCATCTGCAAGTGGCAGTGGGAAGGGCTGAGCTTTCCAGGGCTCTGCCCTTCATCAAGCTGACCTAGGCTGCATGCAGGCTCCCCCAACCTCACCATCCTGTCTGTACAGCCCTGGGCCTGATTTCCCTTTCTCCCTACTCCATCCCCACTTCCCTACCTAGCTCTCTTTGTCTCCTCCCTTTTCTCTTGCTTCTCCCCACCACCATGCAGCAGGTGGCACAAGGTTGGTCGTGCAGGAGCTACCTGCTGGCTGATTTCTTTTCTTTCTTTTTTTTAAAAAAAATTTTCTTTACTTTACTGTGTTGGTTTTGCCATACAGTGACATGAAACCGCCATGGGTCTACACATGCTCTCCCTCCAGAAGCCCCCCCCCTCCCCCCTCCCGACTCCCTCCCCCTGGGACATCCCGGTGCACCAGCCCCGAGCATCAACCCTGGGCTGAGCATCAACCCTGGGCTGGCGATTGATTTCACATATGGTAATTAACATGTTTCAATGTCATTCTCCCATATCATCCCACCCTTGCCCTCTTCCACACTGACAGCCTTTTCCTCTTACTGGGAAAGAGAAGGAGCTGTCCCTCCACCCTTCCCTACCATCTTCCTTCATCCCCAGGATTCCTGATGCAGAGTAGCTTGACACCTTGGTGTCAGTCTGCCCCTTCTGTTTCTTTTATCTGTTTATCCGCTTGTCCGCCCATCCAGCCACCCACCCATCTGTCTAACCATCCAGCCATCCGCTGGGCATGCCTGGCCTGGCCTGGGATTAATGTGATGCATCAGGTTGGGCGGTAGGTGGAGGAACAAGACCGCTGCACACCCAGGTGTGCTGTGAAGGGAGGGCTGCAGACTCAGGTGCAGCAGGATGTGAAGCAGGCCAGGTGGACAGCTGGGCCTGGTGCCTGCACAGGTACGCAGCCTCTCAGCCCACCGGCGGACATCACAGAATGCCCCTCAGCCTTCCAACTGTCAACTAGCTGCCAGTCTGTGACTCTGACCTGGAGCTGCTGGCAAGATGCTCTGCTTTGGGGGAGAGCCCACGTGGTTGGGGCAGGAGTGGGGACACTCAGCAGGACTTTCAGTAAAAGGGGGCATTTGAATTGGGCCTGAAGGCTGAGCAGAGTCCACAAGCCCATGTTTGCAGGAACAGGCAGTGGCCTTCTGTCAGCCCATTTCCTGGCCAGTGTGTTATTTTCATATGCTCAGGGGAAGCCATTTTACTGTCCCCTTCCACCTCCATCAACTGCAAGGATGAAGGAAAACTGTCTGTTGTTCCGCTCCCTCTCCAGGCACCCAGTGGGGCTGTAGAGAAGGCATACATGCGTGAGTGTGCATTTACACACACACACACATTTGGGGCAGGGACCTTGTGTGTTTGTTCAGTGATGCAGCTTAGAACCTGGAGTAACAGTTAATGCTTGTTAAATAAGGAAACGACAAGAGAAGGGTACCTACGGAATGAGTGAACTAATGTATGTATGAATGAAATAAAGGGGTAAATAAGGAGGGCTTCATAATGGTTTGGGTTGGATGGATTGTCCCGTCTCAGACGATTCTTTTAAAATAATCATTAACTTTTAATTACGTAAACAAGCATGAATACATTCCCATAGTAAGTATGATCTAGACACTACAGATAATGGCTAAGCACCCCTTTCTCACCAATTCCAGAAACTCCTTCACCCCAGAGGGAGATATGGTTGATACCTGGTGGCTTCCTTCCATGCTCTCTGCACATCTGACATATTTGTGTGTGTGTGTGTGTGTGTGTGTGTGCGTGCACACACCTGATCACAGTGTATGACATCATTTTGTAAGATTTTTTTAAAAACTGAAAATAAATTAAGAAAAAAACGACAAAAATAAGTGAAGTCACATTGTGTGTTGTTTGCATCTTGCTTTGTCTTAAATGTAATAGCATTTGTCAGGAATAGCATTTCCAGAAGTTTTCTCTATAGGAGAGTGCATCTCAGACTTCTTGCCCACTGCTGTTGTAGCCCATTTCCACAGCTTGTCTGCTGCTCCCCTCCTGCTGTCAATTCAGGAGGTTCCTAAACACTAGTTCTTAGAGCTTCAGCGATCCCTTTGTGTCATGGCTGGGTCATAGGTTGGCTTGACTGTCACTCTCCTGATGATCCCAGTGGAAACAAGGCCCCCTCCCTGCTATCCCCACCCACAACCCACCTGTTCTCTGAGCTTTGCTGTCAGTGAGCCCCCGAAAGATCAGGACTTGGAGACCCAGGAGCTTCAGGGCCTGAACATCAGTGTGAAGGGTCCATTCTCTAGAGGAGTGGTCCTCTGACCAGGTCTTGACTAAGGTTTGGAGGTACTTTTCTAGTACCTGTTATGTGCCAAGCCCAGCCAGGGCACCGAGGGACAGTGCAGCCTCATTCTGCCCATGGGGCTGCCAATCCCCTATGCCTTGGCTTAGTGCTGGGCTGGAGGCTGCGGCAAGGACCAGTGGGCCTGGAGTGAGTGATTTTTCTGGGACCACAGAGGCTGGGTGCATGAGGGCTTGATGCTCACCCGGCCCCCTCTTTCCCAGCATCTCCAGAGCCTGAGGCCCCGCTCTCTCACCCCTGACCCTGGATGGCCCAGGGGCAGCCTGGTCCGAGCCCTCCAGCCCTCCCCTGTCCTCCGCTCTCCTTTCAGCCCGTGCTGGAAAGCGGCTCTCATTCCGGTGGGCACCACAGTTTGCAGCTCCTCGGGCAAGCTCGGCACAGGTGCCAACTGCTATTTCACTCTCCCAGCTTCCATTTCCACAGCTCGGCACCTGCAAAGCCCCCCATTAGAGTCATGCCAACGAGAGGGGGCTGTGGCTGTATGTACGCGTGCCCGCCTGCGAGCCCACGTGCCCGTCTGCCGGTGCTTGCAGGAAGCCACGAGGGAAATTTCCAGCACAAAGACCGTATGCCTGAGAGAGGGGGAATTGCTCAGCAAACTTCAGAAGCGATCAAAATGTCCTTTCCATAAAGTCCCAGCTTAAAAAATGTTAGCAGGTGCGTATACAATAGCGAGTCAGTTGGGATGGATTACTATAGAATACCATTTCCGCTCACTCCAGATTATGAATTCAGAGCATAATTTTCTGTAAATTGTCATTCTTGTCTGGTAAGGAAAGCTAATTTTTTCCTCATATGGAAAAAAAGACAAACCCACCACTATCCTAGGCCACTGCTCCCTGGAACAGGGCCTGCTGGAGCCCCCACCTCCAGCCCATCTGGACAGTCCCAGAGGGCGGAGGGGGGGTCCCCTGGAGCATCTGTGGCCAGTGGCATCTCAGGAGGCGTTTGTTCCCAGGTTCGTCAAGGGGCGGCCATGGGCTGGTGAGAGGACTTTGGGGATAGAAGAAAGAGCCCTCATCACGGGTGCTGAACCTTCTCTGGAAGAAAGCTGGAGAATGAGGGTGGGTTGCTCTGCTCTGGTGCAAGTGAAGACGGAAGACGAGGGTGGGCGAGCGGGAGCCGTGATTGTAGTTGGTAAGGCTTCGAGGCTGGGTTCCCCTGTGTTTTCTTTCCTCCTTCCCTCCCCTCTGTCCCTCCCTCCCTGCTTCTCTTCCTCCCCTGCTTCCGTTCCTCCTGCCTTCCACATGCGTTTATTGAGCTCCCAATGTGTAAGGGCTCTCGTTCAGGCCCTGTGGTCACCGTAAGGCTGATGATCTTCTGTTCCAGGGGGCGAAGCAGATTCACAAGGGGTGGTGGGAGAGGAAGGAAATCACAGGGCGACTGGAAGGGCCTGGTCAGGGATGGCCCCCGGGGAGGTGACAGCCGTGTGGGGTGAGCTGCTTTCCCACCATGGGAGTGAGGCCTGGAGGTGGAGCAGGCGGTCTGATTCTAGATGTGAGAACAGGCCAGAGGGACTGGAGCCCAGGGAGGGGAGAAGTAGAGAGACCAGGCTGAGGCACAGCACTGGGCTGGTTGGAATCTAAGTGCAGTGAGAACTGGATGGTTTCGAGCAGGGGAGAGACAGGGCTGGTTTCTGTTACAAGCTCCGTCAGGCTGCTGGGTGGAAGAAAACTGACAGTAGAGGGTGTTGTGATGGGTGAGGGTCCCTCTGGCTGGGAGAGCCACAGGCCCCTTAAGACCTCTGGTTCTTAACCTGGGCCTCCAAGGTACCCTTGGTCGAGGAGTGAGGGTGTGAGTGGCTTCACGTTAGCTCCTGGTCTCTCTTGATGGAACTCAAGGAAAGACAGTCCCTCCAGGTGTTAGAGCGTCTCTCTTTGTTGTGATGGCAGGAAAAGTCTTCAAGGCAGGAGAAAGCTTGGTGCTTATTCTAGTGTGGATAGGCCCATACTCGTCAGGATTCATTCCGGTAAAAGTGACAGAACCCTGAGTCAACAGGCTCAAGTGAAAACTGAAATAACATCAGCAAATTACTGGCTCTTGCCATCACAACATCTATGGACTTCAGGTATGACTGGGGGCTTGAGTTCGGCTGACAGGACTCTTTCTTCTTTGTCCCTGCCTTTCTCTGCGTTGGCATTATTCTCGGGCAAATGGTCCCCAAGTGGTGGTAGAAGAGCTGTCGACAGCGCCGGACTCAACCTCCTGCCAGCTGAGGAGAGGCCTTTCTTCAAATGAGATTTCTTTGGGGGTCCAGGAAGTGAAGGGGACAAGAAGCACTGCTTTGGCTGGAGTCGGAGTTGCCCCTCTGCTCCTTGGCCTCGTCCCCTGGGACCACACCTGCAGTCGTGTCTCCCTGGGCATTCCACCCGTCTGTTCCTCTGCTGATAGCCTGAAGATCCTCCCGAGGCCCCTCACCTGAGGTGGGGACCTGGGCCAGAGCAGCCTCTGGGCATTCCACACACAGCCCACCGGGGTGGGCGATGACCTGGAAACTTGGCATGCTCCTACCCCACCAGGGCTCTCACATTCACAGAGCAGAGGAGGTTTATTATGGGGAAGTTCACTTCATCCACCTCCCCATTAAAGCATACACCCAGAGCCCCCATCCTATTTCCGCCACTAGGATGCCAAGAAACCACTGTGGTTTGCCAAGTCAGACCTGTGTTCTCATCAGGAATGCAGGATCTGGGCACAGAGGGCCTGAGCTGTTAGCCGTGTGACTTTGAATAGGTTACTTAACCTCTCTGAGCCTCAGGATCCTCATCAGTGAAGTGGGGAGAGTATTACTGGGGCCATGTGAAGACTAGCTGACAAAGAGGGCACCTGGCACATAGCAGGTGCCCCACACACAGTAGCTATGATCATCAGGGATGACTGATCACAGGGCTATGTTGGTCTGGGGTCTGATTGCAGGAACTGATTCCAGCTATCTCAAACCTAAAAGGGGGTCCCTGGAGAAATTTGACTTCCCAGATGGACATTTCCTTCCTCGTTGTATCTTTTGCTCAGGACTCACAGCCCTGGAAACAGGCATGTGGTCTGCAAGTCTAGCTCAAGGCCCCTGCCCTCTGGATCTCAGAGAACCAACCCCACACAGGTGCAGTCTGAGCTGTTTGATTTAAAAGTCACTTTTTCACTCACCACTCAGCTCACGCTGCCACTGATGCGGCAAAATGCAGGGAGCGTGGGTGGAGAAGCCTGGGGCTTGGGTCCTTGCTGGGTGTCCTGGCGTTAGCCCTGAGAGTTCCCCCTATAAAACATGTGGGTTGGGCCAGACCTTCAGAGCAGTAAGAGCGCCTGAAGTCGTGATGTTTAATCAGCATCACACTGGTGTCCTGGCTCCATCCTCCCCCACTGCTAAGCTCCAGGCTCCCGGCACTTGGTAAGGTACGCTGCACAAGGAATGCGGGAAAAGGCCTGCAGCAGGCCTTCCAAGGAAGAGGACAGCTCTCACCTTCATCCTGGAGCGTTGAGACTCTAGCGGGGTATGGCACTGAGGCTGGCCCCTTCAGTATACCGCCTTCTTTCCATCCCCAAAGTGGGGGTGAGACACCTTGCCCACAGGCCACTGTGATGCCATGGAAGTCCCACACCACGTGCTCTGAGTGTGATTGGCAAAGACACCAGCACAGCCGAGATGTTATTACTGTTATTGTTGACCATAAAATACTCAACAAATGATATTAGATCTGCAGGCAAGGACTCCTCTTCCTTCCTGGGAGAGATTTGAGGGCTGGTTTAAGAGTCTTTTGAAGCCACAAACCCCAGCAGCGGGAGCAGGCTCTGTGGAAACTTTCAGGAGCAGAGCCGTTTGGGGGCTGGGAAGTCTTTGATTACTTACATCTGTTTTATGGAAACTTCTGGGAGCTGCAGAGGGGAAACGGAAGTATAAACAGCGCAGACAGCAGTGGCCTCCTCACCAGATTGTTGATGGGGAATTGCCCTCTCGGCTTCCCCGTGCCCCGCACACATTTGGCCCTCAGTCTGTGGCAGGAGTTATTAAATGCTATGAGCACACGGAGAGCAGGATGGAGCCGCAGAAGAGGAATCAGGGTTTTATGCCCCTCAGTTTTGTGCAGTAAAAGAAAATATCCCCCGTTAAGTGCGAATTAATTGGCTCCTATAATTGGCGTGTGTTGCTTCCCCCAGCCTCTTGGCAGGCTGGGAGGGAATCAGAGGCCTGTATGCTGGGCAGCAGAAGACCTGAAGCCCTGGAACAGGGTGGGCATCCACGCAGGCCCACATGGCTAATGAATTGCTTCCTGTGTTCCGCCCCAGACCACTTCAAGGAGTGTGCAGCAGATGCATAGAGCTGCCTACCAGGCTCTCAACTTCTCACCCATCAGCTGGGGGACTGCCATCCTTGCTTCCGTATTGATGTTGCTGCTACAAGGGGCTGCATCCTGGTCAGGCACTGTGGGACAGAGAGCTCCAGGGAGAAGGCCCCCAGGCGAACTGACAGGGTCAGCCCAGTCCAGCCCCGACGTCCAGGTCAGAGCTGTCACACACAGTTGTGTGTGCCGTGTACACCACCATCTGGCCGGAACCTTTTCTGCATTCATTCACCATGTCATCTGCCCCTGGACTGTACAAGCCCAGGAAGGCACCTTTTCCCAATAGCACCGAGCTAGCTTGCAGAGACCTGGTTATGGTGTCTGGTCCCCTGACTTCCCTGATAGCTCAGTTGGTAAAGAATCCACCAGAAATCTGGTTCCATTCCTGGGTCAGGAAGACCCCCAGAGAAGGGAAAGGCTACCCGCTCCAGTATTCTGGCCTGAAGAATTCCATGGACTGAATAGTCCATGGCGTCGCAAAGAGTCAGACATGACTGAGCGACTTTCCCTTTCCCTTTCCCCTGACTGTAGACTCCATATGGCATTCTCACCAGAGACCCCCTGCCCCAGACATACCACTGGGCCTGTCTACACCATTTTTCCAGCTGTGGCTCTCCTGTCCTCTCCCTGTTCACCCAAGCTGTCCCCACCCTTCGAAGCCCATGCAGATGCCACCTCTTCTTCTAAGCTCTTCCTGTTGTGCCTTGCCTGTTGACCCCTCCTTCCTTCTGGAAACAGGATCCCCGCACCCCAACACACACACGCATGCTCTTTTTGGGGAATTGCTCCTTCCTCACTCCAGCCCTGCAGTCATCATCCCTGCTCCCACCCCACCCCTGCAGCAGCTGATTGGTCCCAGGTGGTCGCACCACCCAAGCCAGGTCACTCAGAGCTATTCCTGAGCTGTCTTGAAACTGCAGCTGGAACAAGGGATTGGGTCCTCTTGTGAGAGATAAGTATATGGGGGCTGGCAGGGGCCGTGCTTCCTTCCCTCGCTGAGAAGGCTGACCTTGGAAAATTACAGAAATGGAAAGACGAGGCAGTTCTGGTCCCTGGGCTGGGCCCTGACATGGAAGAGGTTAAGCAATGCCCTCTCATGGTTCCTGGAGTTGTGCTTACCTGAGGACTGTGAGCAGCCCAGAATCCTGAGAGGGTCTAGAGGAAAAGTGGGTCAAAAGACACAGAAACACAGCAAAACACAGCCCCTTGTCTGTTTCACTTGCAAAACACAGCCCCTTATCTGCCCACTGCAACCCTCAACTTCCCCTCCTGCCCCTTCACATGGGCACAGGCCAAAGCCAACCACTGGAAAGAGCCCACAGAATCTTTTTGAAAATTCTCAGGCCACCCATTCAGGAGTCAGGCTGGAGTAAGGCATGTGGGCAGGGCCAGTGGGACTGACAGGTTTGCCCACGGTGGGTATGGGGCCTCAGGCTCTCTGTTCTCTGATCCATTTCTGGGGAGGGAATGGCAGGAGCAAGGTCCTGTGAACATTGGTGATGTCCTTGTGGTAGGTGCCCAGGGAATAATCTCAAAGAGTGGGATGCTGAGGGGTCAGACCTTCTATGCCCAGCCAAGGTGGGCTCAAGTGATGGCTCTGCCACTTACAGTTTAGTGTGAGTTCATGCAGGCGCTTCCCTCTCCCAGCCTCAAGGTCCCCAGCACAGTGGCAGGGGCAGGGTTTCATCAGGATGTGGGGAAATGCCAGCCTCTCACACACACCTGTTCCTTCCTTCAGGAAGCAGGTTCTTGGCTTAAAGCTTTCACCAGTTCACATCCAGATGCGGCCTCCACGTTACTCTCGAAATGCCCCAAGCCAAAGAGGCCTGAGTCACCGGCCAGACAGCCCCTTGGGGGAAAGCCTCCCCCTGGCAACTCTTCCTGACCTGGGAGCCCCAGGAGGACTGGCAGCACTTCCCGCATCCCTGCTTCTGCCGCAGAAGCTGCCCTGGTGCCGCCTGCCCTGCCCGGTGTGGGCTCAGTTGGATGGAGCTGTTGGAAATTACAGGCTGAGCAATTTGTTGAAAAGTGTCCAGTTGTGTCTACAATGCAGCAGATGTCTCCATTGCCTCACACAGAAGTAGTGTCAGAACTCTGCTCTGTGGCGGCAGGAGCCTGGGGGGAACGGTGTATGTTCATAAAGGCTGCAGACTCCGGGGGGCATCCTGGAAAACACCCCCTCTCCCTCTCTGGAATCTCAGAGCCTTAAGGGCTTTCTCTCGCACTGAATGTCCTCCTACAGCTTCTCACAGTTCTTGGGGGTAATATCCAACTCCTTTTCAGGGCCCCTGTTGCCCCCTCCCTCTGCTCTCTCAGACTCCCCTGCCCCAGACACAAGAACCTTCTGTCTTCTAGAACATGCTACATTCATTTCTACCAAAGGCCCTCTGCAGTTGCTGTTTCCTGTCGGAAGAGCTCATCCTCCAGATATTGACATGCCCGACTCTCTCCTCATAAGAGCCCTTCCTACCCCAGCCCCAAGGCACTCTGTTACTCACTCTGCTTTAATCTCATAAGATCACTATTTTCTGTTTGCTCTCCAAGCTTTATTTGGGTCCTGGCCATTGCACCTTGCAGCCAGACATGGCCTCTGTGACAGCAGAGGTGGGCACACCCTCATGCTCCCAGGTCAGTGATTGTCCACTTCGTGGGGAGAACTGCATGCGTGCTGCCCCCACCCCTAGCCTGGGATGCGGCTCTGGCACCTCTGATGGGGCAGCCTGGAGCTTCCATTGTTTCTTTACTGTACCACTTGCTCACTGTCTCCTGGTGGAGCCCGTGGTGTCATCTAGCAGCTCCATCCTGAGCAACAACTGGGCTCTCCCTGCCTCTCCTGCCAGCTGGACAGGCCTGCAGAGAGCTGGGTGCACAGACTGGCTGCCTTCACTAGGGGTGGAAGTTGTTCTTCCCCTGCTGGTAGCAGTTGCCTCTTCCTAGGGTAACTCCCATTTGAGAAACATACTTCTTCCAAGTGCAGCTGTCCCCATGACCCTTCCCGGTTTCAAGATGAACCTGTAGTGCGATGGCCATGTGATGCAAACTGAGACCAACAAGAGCTTTTATTAGCACTGTGTGTAATCCCAGTCGTGATACGTGTTGCTATGGAGAAAGGTGAGGTGTGATGACAGCCCTTGAGGGGAAACCTGAGCTGCCCTCGGGAAAAGGGGACAAGTCAGGGAAGGCTTCCTGTGGAAGTGAGCTTTGTGCTGAGACTTCGAGAATGTGCAGGAATTACCTAGAAGAGGGAGTGAAGAGGATTCCAGACAGCAACAAGAAGGGCATGTGCAAAGGCCCTGTGGCCGGTATGACCACATAAAGACTGGTGTGCCTGGGGTGTGGAACATGGAGGTGGAAACAAGGAAAGACTGAGAGGTGGGTGATCTAGACTCCACAGAGCCTTGTACACTCATGAAAGGTCTCTGGGAAGGCCCTAAAGATTTAAAGTGTGTGTGTGCTTTGTGGAGTGGAGGATACGATTTGTCTTTCTGGCTGCTCTCTGTCCATGGCTGCTAAGTGAAGACTCTTCTGAACTTCAGCCTTCAAAGAGATGAACCAAGACTGCTATTGCCCAGAGTGTTGTTCTGGGAGCCCGGTTGTTCAGGAAACTGAACAAAAGTTTCCTTCTCCTATCTTCTTTGACCTTCCCCATCTTTTCTGCTCTCAGCCACCTCTCCTCTTAAGGTCACCAAAATCATGGAGAGCTGGACTCCCCACGCGGGGTCCACGAGGAGGGGCCCTTGGCAGAACTGAGACAGCATTTCCTCCTTCCATAGAAGACATGACACACTCCATCACTTCACACCACCACCCACTCCCAGGGCTTTAGCTTTCTAAACTCACCACAGCATCCTTACTCAGGCTTCAGAATCCCAGGGGAAATCACAGGGCTGAAATGTATCTGTAGGTGAATTTAAAATTTTTCTAAACTAGAAGAGGAGGATGGGGAGGGGGAATGGAAGAGAAGAGTGGAGCTGAGATTGTACTGACCTCGGGGGAAGCCTGATCTGCCCCAAGGAGGAGAGCCAGTAGGTGGGCAGATGGCACAGGGGAACACACAATCAGAGGGTCAGCACAGAGAGTTATCTCTGTGGGGCTCCTCTGGAAGCCTGAGCAGAGAGGCTCCACCTTGTGCGGGACACAGAATAAGTTACTTAACCAGGGTCATGCGGCCCCCATACCTGGACCATCACTGGCTGGAATCCTGGTGCTGAGGACTACAAGGCCCTCTGGCTGCAAGAGTATTTCATCTGGGGAAAGAGAAGAAAGGCTTCAGCCTTGCCCCAGCAGTAGAGTGAGAGGTAAGGTCGACTCCAGACACAACCCCCGTAATGAGTCTCCTAGAGCTGCCTTAACAAAGCACTATAGAACAGCAGACACTTATTTCATCACCCTTCTGGAGGCTATCAGTCCAAAGTCAAGGTGTTAACAGGGCCATGCTCCCCCTGAAGGCTCTTGAAGAGGATCCTTTCTTGCTTCCCACTGGCTTTTGGAGGTTCCCCCAAGTCCCACCACATTCCCCATCCAGAAATCTTCCATGCAGTCTGAGAAGGAGGTGGGGTCAGCCTCAGTGTTTACTGAGTCAATTTTCTTTTTTTTTCTTCTTGGCTATTGAAACCTAATTAAGCAGAATCCACTAAAACTGAAAAAGAGTGTACCATTGAGGCAGCATTTGCACCTGTCACTACCTGAGGGAGGGGAACCCTCCCACACATGCCAGGAGGTGCCAAGGATGCTCACGTGGCAGGCTTGTGCACATGGGCAGCAGAAACAAGGCAGGTGGACACAAGGCCCTTGCTGTGGGTAAGAAGAAGCAGGTTCTCACCTCCTGGCCTGGGATTGAGTGCAAGTGGGATTCTGCCTCCCTAGACATACGTATGTACGTACATGGAAGCAATGCTGGGACATTCATCCTCAGAGACACCAGCATTAGAACACAGGGAAGGGAGAGCAGGGCCCTTAGCCTCATCTATGTTATCTTTATTGTTCTACCTGGAGAATGTCTTTAAAAATAATTTAAAAAACCATAATCTCCACTAGCCACAGCGACGTCAGTTCAGGCTCTCCCTCCTCTTATCCAAGGGCTCCAGAAATAGCTGTGAGATCCAGATCACCGCTCCATGGAGTCTTGGGCCCCAGATGCATGAAGGAGCGGTTTGAAAGGGGGTGGCGGGGGAGGCCCAGACAACCATGGCACATGCAATGTGCCCTAGAGGTCAGTCTCCGTTTTTCTCAACCAGGCTGAACATGATCTTGCAGGTCTTGTGTTGCTACCTCTGACCAGAGGCCACTGGAGGGGCAAGAGGTGCAAGATCTACTGTGAGAAGGTGGGGTCCACACCCTTCTTGGCTTCTGAGCTCTCACAGTCTGGTTAGCAGCCTTCAGTCTGCTGCCCCAGAATATTCTGGTTGTCATCTGTGGGGACAGCCAGCCTGGAAGGTATGTGGCCTTCTTGGGTAGCCGCCCTGAGGAAGTGCCCAGCTTGATGCTAAAGGAATATTTCACAACTATCAACCGTGTCGATGTGAGTTTTTGTGACTCTGACACTTTCCCTCCCAGCTTCAGAAAAGATATGATATCGATATTTAAAGTTTTTTTTAAACACATTTACTTATTTTTTGTTACGCTGGGTCTTTGTTGTGGCGCACAGACTTTCTGTAGTTGCAGTGAGTGGGGCTACTCTCTGGTTGTGGTCCATGAGCTTCTCACTACAGTCCCTTCTCTTGCAGAGGAGCCCGGGTTTCTAGGGTGCATGGGCTCAGTAGTTGTGGGGTATGGGCTTAGTTACCCCATGGTATGTGGAATCTCCCCGGACCAGGGATTGAACTCTGACAGATGGATTCTTAACCACTGGACCACCAGGGAAGTCCTCCTGGTATTGATATTGGAATCAAGAATACCTTACCTCCAGAGGTATTCATCCCCTGGCTAGTAGCTAGTTCAATCTGGTTTATAAAGTGCAGGAAAAGGCAGCTTCTCCGACACTCCATGATCCCCAGTTCACCAGCACGCAAGCGTGTCCACAGTACCACAACAGCCTTGTGACCCTAGGAATCTGCAGGCTTGCGGTGCATCTTCCATTATTGGCCAAACATCTGAAGAGTTCCACATACCTTCAGGAATCTATTACTTACATGACTCATGTTTTTGAAAGTGGGCATATAATCCAGTGGCTGGGTTGTACCTCAGAGCCCTCCACTGTTGAGGCAGATGTGGGCAGCAAGCTGGGGAGAGAAAGGCACACTTGGTGTTGCCTGTGCTCCAAGGGTGTGAATTGTGGCTGGTTCCTTGAAAGGGCCTTAGGTTCCTATTTGACAAGTGGAAACATACATTGATTAGGGCTGTGGGCCTCCCAGGTGGCGCTAGTGGTAAAGAAGTGAAAGTCACTCAATCATTCTCGACTCTTTGCGACCCTGTGGACTCTACAGTCCATGGAATTCTCCAGGCCAGAATACCGGAGTGGGTAGCCTATCCCTTCTCCAGGGGAATCTTCCCGACCCAGGAATTGAACTGGGGTCTCCTGCATTGCAGGCAGATTCTTTACCAGCTGAGCTGTGAGGGAAGCCCTAGTGGTAAAGAACCCGCCTGCCAATGCAGGAGATGCAAGAGAGCAGGATTCCATCCCTGGGTTGGGAAGATCCCCTGGAGGAGGGCATGGCAACCCACTCCAGTATTAGGTCATGAGGAGCCAATTAGATCGAACTACAAGAATCAAGAGTATTGTATGGGACTAGCATTCACACAGAACTGTATACAAAATAATCAACAGCGGAGGTCGTGTGTGCTCCAGCACATTTGTTGGTGTGAAAGGGCCGGTGAGAGCTTGGGGATGTTCATGGGCCAGTTTTGGGGGGTGGGTTCATGTCCATATGGTGGTTATATTAGTCTGCTAGGCTGCTACGACAAAATGCCACAGACTTCGGGGTTTAAACAACACACATTGATTCTTCACAGTTCTAGAGGCTGGAGGTCGAAGGTCAAGGCTTTGGCAGGGTTTCTCCTGAGGCCTCTTACAGATGCCGCCTTCTCCCTCTGTCTTCATAGGTCTTTCCTGAATGCACGTGTGGCCTTGGTGTCCTAATCTCCTCTTCTCATGAGGACACCAGTCAGGTTGGATCAGCAACCCTTCTGCCTCCATACACACCTTAATTTAACTTAATCGCATCCTTATTTAAGGCCGTATCTCCAAATACAGTCATATTCTGAAGTACCTGGGTTAGGGCTCCGACATAAATTCTAAGGGTACTGTTCAGCTAATAGAGTGTTAGTTGTATGTGTGGGATCAGTGTGTGAGCTTCACTCCTCCACCCCCACACCCCACCCCTGCCGCCTCTAGTCATAGGAGCTGCTCTAAAGAATGAGGCAAAGGCCCTGATTATCAAAGAGGACCCTTTTGTCCTATCTGGGATGTCCCAGTTTTATTTTCTATGAGTTTAATTTAATTCTGTGTGTATGATTCTGGGTACCCAGCCCACCTGCCTGTGAGAAATTTTCTGTCCTTTTGGGGCTCCCAATGCTCCAGTATCATGCAAAGGGTCTTGTGCCTTAAAGGAACATTCAAGGGTCCCCTCTAATTATGCTGAGATGCCTCCTCCTGGCCACTCTCTTGGGCATGGGCCTTTTTGGGGGCTCAGAGCATCAGGTCAGATGCCCAGCACCCTCCCCTCACTGAGGTCCGTGGATCTGGAACCCAAGCACCCCAAGTTCACTCCTCCACCTCTGGGCATGTGGGCCAGGGGGGTAGGTGGTCTCGCAGAGCTGCTACCCATGTGGGGGGCAGCAGGGGGTGGTGGGGACTGCGGCAGACTGCAGAGGGTACATGTGTAAATGTCCAGACATGCACATGTCCAGAGGTGGCTGTGGACTTGGCATAGCCCAGCGTTACCACATCTTTTCATTTCAGATAAGCAGGGAATCTTTAATTTTTCATGTAATTTCTCCCAATTTTTAAACATTTCCAACTATTTTGAAATTCTTTTAAACTATTGCTTTAAAACAAACAAGCACACACCAAGCAGATGAAGACTTGACCCAGTTTTTCCCACTGGGGGAAGAATTCAAGTCCAGGGCCTGGGAAGTCAAGGGGACTTTTGGTTGAGGTGGAAGACTCCACCCTACTTCAGAAAGGTTTTATGAATATGGGGTTGAGACCCAGGCCTCACCCTAAGGAGCATTCCCCTCCCCATACCCAGGAGGAAGTTAAGGCTGGAGAGGGAGCTGTCTGGCTCAAGGACACACCAGGAGTGGATGGCAGAGCTGGGACTCAACGTCACCTGGCACCCCCACAGTCCCCTGGTTCATTAGGAATGGACGTGTAAATGATAAAGACAAGGAAGCCTTTGGGGCCCTGATCACAGACCTCCTTCTGTACACTGGGAGGAGGCATGAAGGCCCGGTGGGTGAGGTGTGGTGTGGGGAGAGGTCCCAGCAGATGGAAAAGAGGGTTGATAGGGGTGAGGGGTGGGTTCTGCCTTTTCTGGGCCAAGTGGAGCCCCCAGGGCCTGGGACACATTATACTCATTCATCTGCTGCACCACTGGGGATGGGGTAAGGCATGATCATGGATCTAGGACTCCAGAGTGGGGGAGGCTGCAGGAGGCCCTGAAGAGGTGATGTGTGACGTCACTGTCACCCAGTTTAGCTCCAGGCATGGCTCCTCCTGGGCCAGCAGACCCACTGGGCTCTCTGTGTCCTCTCTCTACACCACACCTCAGCCACCGGGCCTTCATGCCATTCTCAGCCTATGCTGAGCCTCTTCCAAGCCCAGTTCCCCTGCCTGGAACACCCTCCCTCCAGATTGTGACACAACTGGCTCTTTCTCCACAGTCAGGAGCTGTCACTCCCAGAAAGTCCCCTTCCCCTCCCGATCAGTTACATCACTTGTGTTGTTTTCACAGGACTTATTCCTTTACAGAAGCATCTTGTTTACTGTGGCCTCCCTATCCCTAGAATGTCGACTTCATGAATTCAGGGATCTGTTCCCTGCTCTATCTCCAGTGCCTCAAATAATGCCTTGTACATTGTAGGTACTTGATAACTGTTTGTTTAGTGAACTATTCATGATGGATAAATGGATGGATGACAGATGGATGGATGGATGGATGGGCAGATGGACAAATGGTTTCATAGAATGTGAATGAGTACATGGACAGAGAGAGAGGGAGAGACAGACAGATGGATAAGGTTGTGGGATAAGCTAGGTTGAGAGAATGGCCACAGCCAGCATGAGTCCCCAGGCTTGGGACTGTGATGAATAACAGGGACCGTAGCTGGGAAGCTGTGTTCCAGCCTGGGGCTGCTTTTCTAAAGCAGAGGAGCCAGCCCTGAGCTTAGTGCCTCGGGCTTGGCCCCAGTCCTGTTGCTCACTCACCAGCTGACTTCAGGAAAGTCCCAGGGTCCTCTTTGTTGTCCATGCGTTACAATTCCCCAAGCTGCCTCCCTCACAGGATGGTGGAGACTTAAAAAAGATCCACTCTGTGGCAGTTCTGGCAAGCTCGGAATGTCTGCCTGGAGACATGTATGCCCAGGGAGGCAAGGACAAGGATACTCATGGTAGATTCATGCACGACCAACAGATGGAAACTCCTTAAATATTCAGCTGCTCAAAGTGCGATCTCTGCGTGCTGTAAGGCACTGAACGGCACTCAGAAGCCAGCCAACCCCTGTGGTAACTGTGTGAGCCTAGAAGGGCAAATCCCTGCCTCTGGATTGACACAGCAGGTCTGGCCAGTGAGCAAGGCTGATTTCAGTTCGCACTCACCCCTTGCTTTAAGACACAATGTGATAATAATACATGACAGCCAAAGAAGGACCTTCAAGGCACACAAGAGGGTAAAAGGCAAATCAGGGAACAATATGGTGCCATGGTGCTGGAAAAAAGCCCAGAAAACAATTTTTGTGACTGCAAATCTATCTACTTATCCATCCATCCATTCATCTATCTATCTATCTATCTATCTGTCATCTGGGTAAATACAGGTCCGGTAGTGACACCCCAAACTGGGTAATAATAGGAAGGTCTGAGGTACAATGGGGCTGAAGGGATCTTAGCTTAACTGCCAATTTCAGGTATCAACCAGGGGCTTAACAATAATATAATGAAATACCATGGGCCTTCCCAGTCCCAGGTCTTAGTAGCTGCTGGAACCAGAAGTCTGTGCTGAGTATTCAAATGGCACCACAAATGGCACTCCTTCCCAGCTAATTGTCAGGAGAATTCTATAGCTGCCTGTGAAGATGGAGGAGCTTTGTTACGAGGAGCTGTAGGTGGTTTTATGAAGTTAGTTTGGAAGCTGTTAGAAATTTGCTGGTAATGATGCTTTGGTGAAAGAGGCTGTTTTTAAAAATATCAGCAAAGCTGCTGAGAGTCACATTCATTATGGGAAAGTGAGAACCTAATATATGGCTGGTGTTACTGCAGTGCTGGCACTCCCTGGGGTGACTGTGTGGGGCAGGTGGGTGCTTCCAGGAGTGTGGACAGGCGTGTGAGATGCTGGGGTCAAAAATGAGCCCCTGGTACTCTTTCCACCCACAACCCCACTGCTGCCCTGAAAACATGGTGGGGTGGGGGGAGACAGGAAAGGCCCAGGTCCACTGACCCTCCTCTCTCCCTCCGCCCATCTTTTCACTTACACAACAGTACACGAATGTATTCTTCTAGGAAGCAACAGATTGAACTGGACATGGAACAACAGACTGGTTCCAAATCGGGAAAGGAGTACATCAAGGCTATGTATTGTCACCCTGCTTATTTAATTTATATGCAAAGTACATCATGCGAAACGCTGGACTGGATGAAACACAAGCTGGAGTCAAGATTGCTGGGAGAAATATCAATAACCTCAGATATGCAGATGACACTACCCTTATGGCAGAAAGTGAAGAAGAAATAAAAAGCCTCTTGAAAGTGAAAGAAGAGAGTGAAAAAGTTGGCTTAAAACTCAACATTTATAAAACTAAGATCATGGCATCCGGTCCTGTCACTTCATGGCAAATAGAAGGGAAACAATGGAAACAGTGACAGACTATTTTGGGGGCTCCAAAATCACTGCAGATGATGACTGCAGCCATGAAATTAAAAGACGCCTTGGTCCTTGGAAGAAAATCTATGACAAACCTAGACAGCATATTAAAAGGCAGAGACATTACTTTGCAAACAAAGGTCCGTCTAGTCAAAGATATGGTTTTTCCAGTAGTCATGTATGGATGTGAGAGTTGGACTATAAAGAAAGTTGATCGCTGAAGAATTGATGCTTTTCAACTGTGGTGTTGGCAAAAACTCTTGAGGGTCCCTTGGACTGCAAGGAGATCCAATCAATCAATCCTAAAGGAAATTAGTAGTGAATATTCATGGAAGGACTGATGCTGAAGCTGAAACTCCAATACTTTGGCAACCTGATGTGAAGAACTGACTCCCTGGAAAAGACCCTGATGCTGGGAAAGATTGAAGGCGGGATGAGAAGAGGACGACAGAGGATGAGATGGTTGGATGGCATCACCAACTCAATGGACATGAGTTTGAGTAAGCTCTGGGAGTTGGTGATGGACAGGGAGGCCTGGCGTGCTGCAGTTCAGGGGGTTACAAAGAGTCGGACATGACTGAGCGACTGAACTGAACTGAGGAAATAAAGTGAAAATATTACCCAGAGCAATTACAGCTCTCTTTGATCAGCACCCAAACTCCCCAGGCTACCTCTGTCATCGGTTTGCTTTGTGTCTTTGCAGACATTTCCCTGCATTTAGAGTGGGGTTTCTCAACCTGGCACTACTGGCCTTTGGGGCCAATGATTCCGTGTTCAGGAGGGCATCTTGTGCCTTGTAGGATGTTAGCCGTAACCCTGGCCTCCACTAGTTTGGTGCCAGTAACAGAAACAGCTCCTGCCTAGTGTGACAATCAAAACTACCTCCAGACATTGGCACATGTGCCCTGGGGGTCAAAATCACTCCTAGAAGGTTCTTTGCGCAGTTCCCCACATCTGTAAAAGTTGGGGGCAGGGGACACAAGCACCACCCTGACACCAGCTGGTGTCCTACAACTTAACTCAGCTCTGACACTGTTACTGTGAGACAGCATCAGGTCCCACAGGTTAAGGGTTCACTCCCTTCCCTCCTTCCTCTGCTCCCTGTCCCCACCACTCAGGGTGCCAAGTCCAAGCTATAACCTGTGCTGACTGACTGGCTATAAAATGAGGTTCCCACGACCTCCTCCTCAGGTTTGATTAATTTGCTCAAGCGGCTCACAGAACTCAGAGAAACATTTTACTTTCTAGATGACCAGTTTATTATAAAACGATATAACTCAGAAACAGCCAGATGGAAAAGATGGCAGAGCAAGGTCTGGGGAAAGGGCATGGAATTCCCATGCTCTCTGAGGATGCCACTCACCCTGCATCTCCACGTGTTTGCCAATGTGGAAGCTCTCTGAACTGGAGCCCACCCTTTTAGGGCTTTTATGGAGGTTTTCTTTACAAAGGTAAGATTGATTAAATCATTGGCCATTGGTGACTGATTTAACCTCTAGCCTCTCTCCCCTTCCCGGAGGTCAGAGAGTGGGACCTAAAGTTCTAACCCTCTAATCACTTGGCTGATTCCCTTGGCCATCAGCTCCCACCCTCAGGTGACCTAGGGGCCTTCCAAAAGTCATTCATTAACATAGCAAAAGACAGCTTTATAGCTCTCCACACTTAGGGAGTTTTAGGAGCTCTATGTCAGACAAGTGTGCTTAGTCACTCAGTCGTGTCCGACTCTGCAATCCTGTGGACTGTAGCCCGCCAGGCTCCTCTGTCCATGGAAACTGTCCAGGCAAGGATACTGGAGTGGGTTACCATGCCCTCCTCCAGGGGATCTTCCCAACCCAGGGATCAAACCCAGGTCTCCAGCATTGCAGGTGGATTCTTTACCATCTGAGCCACCAGGGAAGCCCCAAGTGTCAAACAAGGGGAGAAATCAAATAGTTATTTCTTATTACAAATCATATTGTCATAGAATCAGTGCCCGGAGGATTGGTAGAATTACTCTGTGGGGTTGGTTTTATTTTTAAAAAGTTAATAAAAACAAAAATGTAGTCTTATGCATGCGATTCTTCAACTGTTTCCAGCCCAGTGGTGTATCAGCACAGACAGGGGTACTTCATGCTTCTTCTTTTATCTTGGTGGGGGTGGGAGGCTGCAAAGGGGCTGACCTGGGTCTTCACCAGTATACCAGCTTTCTCTAATTGTGGCAACCAGGGGCTACTCTCTAGCTGAAGTACGCCAGCTTCGCATCCCCATGGCTTCCCTTGTTGCAGAGCACCGGCTGTCTCTAGGGCAAGCAGGCTTCAGTAGCCATGGTGCATGGGCTTAGCTGCTCTGTGGGATGTGGGATCTTCCCGGCCCAGGGATCGAACCTGTGTCCCCTGCACTGGCAGACGGATTCTTAACCACTGTACCACCAGGGAAGAACATATGTTGTGCTCTTCAGTGCTGCATCCTGTTCTCTCACAGGGACCTCACAATGGCTGTTGAGCGGGGCCCTCTATCAATATCTAGGCTCCTTCTAATCCTTCACTTTCACGATAGGCTGCACAGAGGTCATTGCCCCCTTCTCTGTTTAGAATTTCTTCAGGGTAGCTATGAAGAGTGAAACTGCTGGGTCCTAGAGCGTGTGTGTTTAAAGGTAGCCACAAGCTGCCTCAGAGATACCAATTTAGACTCCCACCATTGACATGTGAGTGTCTTCCCATATCATTTGCAAGACTGATACTATCACACTTTACATTTCCTTCAATTTAGTAGGTAAAATTTTGTATCACCTCTTTCCCCTGCTCACTTTCTGCTCAGCTAGGACTCCCACGGTAGTTTCTTCCTCAGATATTTTAGGCTCTCCGCTGGGTACTGGGGCTCTGACACCTGAAAAGCAGAAGCACTTCTTACCGGAGAGGGGCCAGCAAAGAGGTCAGGTCCACTTCCCAGAGGTGGGGGTGAGGAGAGGAGTGTGTCCTAGGCCAGGACCGGGAGGTGGTAGAGCCTGGTCCCCTGGAGGTGATGCGGCCCGCGAGTAGGGCAGGAATCACAGGCTGATGAGAGCAGCGAGAGATTTACAGACTGCGCTGAAGGGGCCACGGGAGCCTCTTAAGAGCCTGAGCTAAGGGGGTCAGGCCCTCGTGAAGCCAGAGGGGCGCATTTTGGGGGCCACCCACCACCCAGCGTCTGAGCTGCTGGCCAAGCCCATGTGAGTTTCCCGAGGCTGCTTAACAGATTATCACACATTTGGTGGCTCAAAATAATAGAAACGTCTCTCTCAGTTCTGGAAGTTGGAAGTCGGAAAGCCAGGTGTCAGCAGGGCTGCGTTTCCTCTGCCGGTGCCGGGGGACGAGGGATGGGGTGTGGGTGGGGGCAGAATCCTTCCAGTCTGAGCCTCTGTCTTCACATCGTCTCTTCTCCATTGTACCCCCTCTCCTGTCTCTTATGAGGACACTGTTCAGTGGATATAGAGCTTGTCAGCTTAATCTCTGGGGAGTCAAGATATCTCCTTATCTGGGAAGCCTTCACTTAATTACATCGGCAAAGACCCTTTAACAAACGAGGTTGTGTTCACAGGTTCGCTGTCTCCTGGGGGAGTGGTGCCTCTTGGGTCTGTGAAGCCCGCCATGGTGCACATCCCGCCCTGCCTGTACCCAGCAGTGGGGCTGAGAGCACTGGTCCAGCCCTTACCCTCAGCGCTCCCTGTCTAGGCCAGCCACCTCCCTCACAGCCCAGGCTGCTAGTCACCAGGCGGGGATTTGTCAAGATAAGATCTGTAAGTGAAAACCCTAGATTTTTTTTTTTTTTTATGTTTCAAAACCTTTAAAAACACCAAAGGAACCATCTGTGGGCCAGCTCTTTGCTCTTTCTGTTCTAGGTAGAGCCTTACAGTGCGGGCCCTGCTCACACTTGCCAGGCCCCTGCTGAACTGACACCACCCCTACTGGGACAGTTTTGTTATTTTCATTCCTCAGGGTAAGCAGTGGATGCTCAAAGGTGAGGTCACCTGGCCAAGGTCAGGTCAGGTGTAGCTGAGCTTTGAACTCGGGCTGCCTGATTCTCAGACCCTTCGGTGTGGGAGCAAAACACCCCAAGAGAGCAGAGAATTCCTTGGCAGCGTCCTTGCTGGATAGCGTTCTCTGCCGGCATCCCTAATCTACTTCCCTTAGGTCCTGTGATCCCTTGTCCATCGATTCACCATCTCTGAGCCTTAGTTTGCCCAGTTACAGTGAGGGGCTGATGTCCCCAACCCTGCCCATTTCACAGGATCCTTTGGGAGCTCCCAGAGCTATAGTGCCTGAGAAAACACCTTGACAATAGCCTGTGCTGTGTGCGGAGAGAAAGGCAGAGTCAGCTCACGTTTAGGGTGGTTCTGTCCCTGCTGTTTCTATTACTAATCCAGGAGGGCATTAAGGGTTGCAGCACTGATATTTTCTCATCCTCCTTGTCTAATTTTCTCAAACATCAGGCAGATATGCAGAAAGCTGCATTTTCAGATGCAAATTTTTCTCTGAACCACGGAAGCTTTAAAACCACCAGATGAAGTATAGAAAATGCTCGACAATTTCTTTAAGAATCCTTCATTCTCTGGGTTAGAATATCACGCGTGAGTATATGTGTGTGTTGTGTGTTTTTTTAATCCTGCTATCATGAGCAGCAGGTAGCAAAATGTTGATCTTTAATGTGTTAGTAAAACAGCATACATTTGAATATTGGCTTTTTCTGCCATCTGCACCAGTTGACACTGTTTTTCATACCAGCTTATTACATTTCTTGTACAAACATACTTTTGGGTGTCTCTGTTGATTTATGCTAGAATTGCTCTGGTATTTATGTTAAAATAGCATTTTAAAACTTATAAAATATTGCTATTTATTCCTTGATTTTTTGCCACTTGATAAGCTCTGGAGCAACTTACATTTCCCAAGGACTAAGTTTTGATTCTGGTTCTCTCTCTGGAGGGGACAGTGGGCTGGGAGGGGCCAGTCCAGATGGCTCAGGTTCAGACCACTGGGCACCCCCAGGGTGTGGACTCACCAACCCCTACTGGGTTCACTGGTGCAGATTCTCCAGGGTTATTTATAATCCCAAAGCAGAAAAATAAAGGCAATATGATGGGCCTTCATAAAGCTCAATCTGTTCAAAAACCTTTTAGTCTTAATTCTGTCCTCACCTTTTGATGTCAAATTTTCCTTTCTTTGATGAATTGAAGGAGACTTTGGATTATAGTTTTCTTTTTTCTCTCTCTCAAATAACTTTCCTTGACAAAATCCTGAGTTTTTCAGTTGGTTTGGAGGGTGATTTTACTGGTCTGTGAAAGTCACTCAGTTGTGTCCAACTCTTTGCGACACATGGACTATACACTTCATGGAATTCTCCAGGCCAGAATACTGGAGTGGGTAGCCATTCCCTTTTCCAGGGGATCTTCCCAACCCAGGAATCAAACTGGGTCTCCTACATTGCAGGTGGATTCTTTACCAGCTGAGCTACCAGGGAAGGCCTTACTGGTCTAGAATTCACAAATCTGACCACTTGTACAAAGCTGAGATGGGCATGGAGCCCCTCTGCAGAGCTGGTGGATAGGACTGGGGTGACAGGTCTGGTCCTCACCCTCAGGGTGGGGGTTACTGTGTGGCAGTGGAGAGCGCCTGCAACCGGCTGGCACATAAATGAGGCATTCTGCTGCTCTAAAAAAAAAAATCTGTGCAAACTGCTACAGATGGAAGGAAGAGCCAATATTCAGATTGGAGGCTGTTTTGCTAACACGTTAAAGATTAACGTGCTTTTACTGGCTGTCGCATACTATAGCAAGATGAGCTTTTTTTCTGAAAAAGAAGCAGCAGCAGCCTGCTTAGGGGAGTGCCGGACTGGGAGTCCTGGGCAGCCCCTTGCTGCCTCCTTTTTTGCCCACAGCCGAGAGAGCCCAGGACTCTGAAGAGCAGCCTCATCTCCAGCTCCGACGCCCTTACTTTTTCACTCAGATACTCAGCCCACCTTCGTGGCCTTCACCCAGACTGTGTCTTCTTCCTTCTGACTGGAAAATTCTAGTACTCTTTTATTTTATTCTATTTTGGCCTTACCATGCAGCTTTCAGGATCTTAGTCCTCTCACCAGGAACTGAATTCATTTCCCCTGCAGTGGAAGTGTGGAGTCCTAACCACTGGACCTCCATGGAAGTCCCTCTAGTACCCCTTTATCAAGGCTCAGCCCAAATATAATGATGGTACATATGCCCATACATAATGATGAGTAGAACTAAGATTTATTATGTGCTGACATCCATGCTAAGCACTTCCCTGCTTGGCCCTGCTGAATCCCTGAAGAGGCATTCCAATTGCCCTCACTTTACAAAAGGGAAAATGACGCACGGAGAGGTTCATTAACCTGCCCAAGCCATACAGCTGGGAAGTGGCATTGGAGTCCACACAAAGGGGTCCAGAGTCAGACTCTAGCTCCTACAGCAAACCTCCCCACCCTGCTCCTAGCCCCTCATCCCCAGCCAACAAGACCCTCCCTCTCCGGGGTCCCACACCCACATTCACATTCTTATTCTAGGGGCAGAGGTGGAACTTCTGCCTCTTCTTAGCTTGGGCCTAGTGACAGAACAGGGTTTATATGGGACTCTCTGTGAGGAGCCTAATTTTAAATTTTGCAAAATTGGGCACAAGGTGTGGACCTGGTCAGGGAGGTTTAACACCTAACAGAAAGACTGACAAGCAGACCTGACAGGTCCCATCAGGCCAATGTGTGTGTGTGAAGGGGTGGGGGCAGGCAGTGGAGGTGGGGAGGGAGGTGTCAGGGGGGTATCCATTCAGAGGTCTAGGGTCCAGTCCTAGTTGTTTTCGATTTTTTAAAATTTATTTATTTTTTAATTGAAGGATAATTGCTTTACAGAATTTTGTTGTTTTCTGTCAAACATCAGCATGAATCAGCCACAGGGGTACATATGTCTCCTCCCTCTTGAACCTCTTCCCTCCCATCTCCCTCTCCATCCTACCCCTCTAGGTTAATACAGAGCCCCTGTTTGAATTCCCTGAGACATACATCAGATTCCCATTGGCTAACTATTTACATAAGATAATGTAAGTTTCCACGTTACTCTCCTAGGTGTTTTCTTCTTGAAGATGCTATGGGCTGACTCCTTGGAAAAAGGACCCGCTCTGAGCATGCCACCTTTTTAAGGAGCCGCTGGGCTAGGCGCCCTCTGATGGTCAGTGGTGGTAACACAGCTGACCTCTGCTCTCCAACCCAAAGCTCCAGGAGAGCTGGGACCTGGGATGTGTGGGCATCAGGCAAAGAAGGGCTCTCCAAAAAAAAAACAAAGGCCTTCCATTGGGGAGAGAAGGGCCTGGTGGAGAGGTGAGCACTTCCCTCTACTCTCCCCAGGCTGCCCACTGGGGGTTAAAGCCCCTCACAAGCCCATCTTCTGCGCCCCCTAGGGGTAGGGCCATCCCTCATGTGGCCGTGGTAGGAACAGGCCAGGCAAAGACAAGGGGACCCTAACGGTGGCAGAGCTGGACCAGCCCTGGGAGATTCAAGAATGCTGATGTTTGGGAAAGCCCTCCCCACCCATGTCCTGGGGGCAGCTGGATGGGAAGGGATGTAGCAGGAGGTGTACCACACTGGGAACCAGCAAATCTGGCTAAACCAGGCCCTTTCCTCTCCTTCTGTACCTCGGAGCCTCATTTCTTTATCTGTGAAATGGGCACACTGGCCACCTCAGATGTCACTGCTCTGTGTGTCTGGACTCAGATTTCAGAGGACACCTCTCCCCAGGGTGATTCTAGCAGTGCCCGCATCTGGTCTGAAAAGGAGAGATTCTCGCTGTGGGTAGAGGAGGACAGAATGGCCATGTGAAGACCCACGTGGCCTGAGGTAAGGACTCAGCAGGAAGCAGCCTGGAAGTCCCCAGAGTCGTGGGCCCCAGCCTTGGGCTCTGACAGGGGCCCGCCGTCTCTTTCACCTACTGGTGGCAGGCATCATCAATCAGCTTTTGTCCTAGACTGACTGTAAGCTGCCCCTGCACCTAGCAAGATGCCTACACACAGTCAGAGTTCAACAAGTGATGAATCTGGGGACAGGAGAATCTCAAAGTCATCCCCACCAAACTCCTGCCTAAAGGGACCGTGGAGCCCCCTGCAGGCCCATTCCTCCCTCTCCCCAGGTCTGTGACCCAGCAGGTTTTGAGAATGAGTATTTCACAAGCCCTTAGCCAGAGCAAGAGTATAAGGCAGAGGCCATATACCACATGTCTAAATATTTAAGTTACAAGCCAATATTTTAAAAAATGCTCAAATATGAATAAGATGTGTTCTACACCCTAACTCTTGATAAACGTAATTTCACAAAGACTTGGAGGGCCAGGTTCCACTTAAGAAATCTCAGATTTGGGGGCTTCACACTGGAGCATGGCAGCCTGGACAGCGACCCTGACCTGCCTTTCACCTACTCCCCCTTCCCACCCTCCACTCTTACCCTGTGTTGTCCCACTTATGTGCATGAGGGCTGGGGTGCCTGGGTGCTCACTTTCTCTCCCACAAACATCCCTTGGGCCAAGGGCAGAGCTTTTCAGCCAGGACACTACTGACCTCTTGGGCCCAACTATTGTTGTGGGGCCATCCTGTGCACTGTAGGATATAAGCACCCTACATGCCAACCCTCCTCCACTTGTGAAAATCAAAAAATGTCTGCGTGCGTGCTCAGTTGCTTCAGTCATGTCCAACTATTTGCCATCCCATGGACTGTAGTCTGCCAGCCTCCTCTGTCCATGGGATTTCCTGGGCAAGTGAAGTGGTTTGCCATTTCCTTCTCCAGGGGATCTTCCTGATTCAGGAATCAAACCAGCATCTATAAGTCTCCTTCATTGGCTGTGTGCTTAGTCGCTCAGTTGTGTCCGACTCTGCAACCCTGTGGATTGTAGCCCGCCAGACTCCTCTGTCCATGGGATTCTCCAAACAAGAATATTTAAGTGGGTTGCCACCTACTCCTCCAAGGGATCTTCCCGACCCAGGGGTCAAATCCAGATCTCCCGCATTGCAGGTGGATTCTTTACTGTCTGAGTCACCAGGGAAACCCTGGCAGGCAGGTTCTTTACCACTAGCGCCATCTGGGAACAGCAAAATCACTCCTCCCACCCCCTTGAGAATCACTGACCTAGAAGTGTGCAGTCCTGAGGCCCACTCAGGCCAAGGGCCATCTGGCAGGGAGTCCCAGGGTGTGGTCAGGAAGGGGCTGGGCTTTGGGTGGGCGCATCCCCCTGGCCAGGTAGAATCCTCATCCTGTAGGGAAGAGCTGGCCAGAGGAAGGCTTTCTGCGTGGCTACAGTGATGGGGAGACCATGGAGATAGCTGGTCCAGTGCTGACTAGCTCAGTGCACTTTCAGAATGCAGCGGAAACCCTTCCCCTGATACCCATCCTCCAGCAGCCTACCCAGGTCCTAGAGAATGGATGACTTCTTCCTTCCTGACTGCCTATGGGGTTTTTAAGGCTGTGTAGCCCCCAAGTCACCCTTCAAGTCAGCTCCTAATTTCATGGAAGTCTCTGATTCCTTCAGTGATCCACCAGGGTGACGCATGGCCAAGTTTTGGCAGTGCCGGGGGTGGGGGAATAGTGCTTATTTTAATAGTTCCAAGTGCTTTGCACATGTACTTGGAAAAAAAAATATAGCATATCGGGCCTATGTTTTCGCTCGTGTCTTAGGGAGAAGATAGGTGTTTAGAGGTGTTGATTTGCTACTGGCCAAAGATGGTGCTATCAGTGAGAATAATGGCTACAGCGAATTGAAACCAATGAACTGTGCTTATGTCTGTGACTTTATAATGACATTTACAACAAAGCAAAGCCTCACAGTCACCACTGGATGGGATGAACATGTGTTTAGGTTTGCTGAGTGTTCTGATTTATACCCATTGCCCTTTTACTTGCACACGTACCCTAGTTTGCTTGATAAAGTCACGATAAATCATACGGTCACCCTGTCTTTGCAGGATGCAGTCTAACTAAATCATTATTTTGAAAACTGGCAAAAGGAATGGATGCAGCATTCCTTTATCTTTCCTCTTCAAACTGGATCTCAGGGGAACCAAGTAACTGTTGACTTAACAGGAGCAAATTCAGCTTCACAAAGTAAATAAGCTATGAAACCTAGTTCTTCCTATGATGAAGACTCCTTGAGGGGCCAGCCTCAGTGGGGGGGTCACTGAGATTGTTCAAGAAACACTGACGGACCCTGCGGATGCAGACTTGCAGGAGACACGCGTACAGGGGCTTCCTAGTGCCTGCTCTCCCCTTCCCCCAGTGCTGAAGCTCACAGCTGTGTTCACTCTTGGGTGCAGAGTCACACAAACGAACTTAAAAAGGGCAAAACGTAAAGCCAAACATCTGGGCCCCAAACCCAAGTGTGTGACACAGAGGGGGGGACATGCTCCGTCGCAGAGGCGTGTATAAAGTGGAGTGCGGGGTGCTCAGCCGTAGTGGCCAAAGCAGGGCTACAAAGCAAGGACTGGCGAGAGAACCTGCGCTCAGTTTGGTTGCATTAATAGAATCGCAGTGTCTGAGACAAGGGAGATGAAAGCCTTTTCTCCCTGCTGGGCTCTGCAAAGCATGGCCGAAGCTCTGGCACAAAGGATATCCAAGCTCTGACAAGGTTGACTTTATGGACAAGGGCTGTGGAAGGCTGGGAGCTTGCTTGCCCCCTCACCTACCACCCCCTTACCCACCCGCCCCCGCCGCCCTGCCCCTGTGGGAAGCGGAGTAAATGGGAGAGGAGCTCCTTTGGTGTTAGCTGAGACAGCCTGGGGCCTTCACAGAGCTCTGGCCAGGTGAGGGAGAGGTGAGAGGAGGGAAGGGTGTGTGTGAAGGGACCACATGCCTCCAGGCCCCCTCTGTGGAGCCTCTGAATTTCCCTATATTTTTCTTGCTAAGGCTGCCATAACGAACTGCCACAGGCTGGATGGCTTAAACAAGAGCAATTTACTTTCTTCCAAACATTCTGGAGTTTAGAAGTCCAAGACCAAGAAGTCAGCAGAGTGGGTTTCTTCTGAAGCCTCTCATCTTCACATGGAGATGGCCTGAGTCTTTATATAGCTGTCCTCTCTGCGTAAATGGCCATACGTCCTCTTTTTATGAAGTCAGCAGTCTTACTGGGTGCAGGCCCTCTAAAGACCTCACTTTAACTTAATTGCCTCTTGAAAGCAACTCTGTTTCCAAATACAGTCACATCCTGAGGTGCATCCCTACAGATGAATCTTCAAGTTGCAAGCATTCAAAGATGCTAATGTGTGTTCGCAGGTCCAATTACGTTAAGTTAGTTTGCTTGTCTGGTATACTGTAAGATTAAAAATGTTTTCTTTATTTTTTTGTTTGGTTTTTATGTCTTATTTATGTTAGGTTTATAAACCTGTTATAGTACAGTGCTGTATAGTTGATTGTGTTAGTTGGGTACCTAGGCTAATTTTGTTGGACTTAGAAACAAAGTTTTTGGAACAGAACTTGTTCGTATGTTGGGGACTTACTGTACTGAGGGTAAGGACTTCAACATTTGCACTATAGGCTAAAGAAAAGAATGGGGCTAACATGTAGCTTAAATCTTTACAATCCCTTTATCTTAAACATCAAGATTAAAATGGCCGAATTCTCATTTTATCTCAAACATCTCTACGATCAAAATTCCAAAACTCTCCATTTTCTCTACTCTCCCAGATTCATATGAACAAAACTTTCCCCAAAATTGGAAGGGACACAGTGCAGCCCTTAACCAACCCAGGGACAGAGCCATGTAAAGAAATTCCACTTGTTCAGAGAGGCAGACCCCCTACTGGGAACTGACCAGCCCCCGTTCTTGTACAGCCTCAGCCCACTCCCAACCATGTTACCCTGAATGTGGGGCTGGACCCCCACTATGTCCTTGTCACCAGCCAGGCCTTGCTCCTGTCGTGCTCTGCGCCCAGAGCCCCAGCAGCACGCTCCCCCTCCACTCTTCCTCTCCTCCAGTTGGTCCCTGCGTCTGCACACACTACCTTCTGGGTCACATTACGACCCGTCCAGGAACCCTGACAAGCCCTGGCCCCCAGCCCAGCCCTTGCTGCCTCTCAGTTGGAGTAGTGAAAAGCCTGGCATTGGGCAGTCCTGATTCTGGCTTCTCTGGGCACTGTGGGGCTCTGCCCAGCAGGTTGCCCCCATCTCGGTCAATGTACCATCTCCTCGCTTCCCTGCCCATCTCTTCCTCTGCCTGCCAGAACCCAGCAAGGAGAGCTCTTCCAGGCCCCCTTGTCAGGCCGCAGACCCACACCCCCCAGGGAACGGCAGGCCCTGGTGTCAGACCCCCGGGAGCCAGGCCTGCCGGGGTGCCACCACAGAGCCAGGGCCTTGAAGGACTGGGGCTCCCAAGGCCCCGCCAGCGAGACACGGAGTCCCCATCCTGAGTGCTGTGGGGAGAGCACTTTGCTTTGTTGAACATTTGTTGGCTTTTTTTTTTTTTCCTTTTTAATGTTCAAGCTGTCAAAAAAGTATGTTTGCTGAGTTTGGCTGTTTATTTTGGATTGTTGTTCTCTGGAACAGCCCTGAAGGGGAGGAAGCGCCTGCTCTGCACAGCCGGGATGGCAGGCAGTGAGCCGCGGGGCGGCCAGCGCGCCAGAGACGGCTGTCCTTGCTGTGCTCACGGAGCAAACCCCTGGGGCTTAAGGGACCCAGGCACCCGTGATGCCCCCTCCTGGCCTGAGCCTGCCCTGCACAGCCTCAAAATGGCCCTGGCTTCCTGTGGGCCGAGCCTCATCCTGTGGGCATCCGTTGCCTCTTCCCTGCTCTTTCCAGCTCCCCTCGCATCCATCTCCCTCCTCCGTGTGGCATCTGGACTTGAAGTGACATTTTGTGTCATGAGCTGTAAAACAGTCCATTGACAGCACCAGATTTGGGAGAATAAAAGACATAAAACCAGGTACACATCGATCCTAAGATGCACTCTGATTTCAACATGTTAAAAGGGTGGGAAAGAGTTTATAACCAAAGAAAATCCGACAGTAATCCCTTTGCTGAAGGCCTCGTGGCCAGGTGGCTACAGAACTAAGAGAACACCTCCTATCTGCCCCCACAGCCCTACAGACTCCTTCTATATGTGGCTATGGAGCAGGCTGGCTGCCAGAGGCATCTTGGTCTCAAGAGTGCCTGCCTCACCTTCCCCAGGAGCCCAGGCAGGGAACGAGAGGCTGGTATGGCCCTTTCTGGGAAAGGGGCCCCTGAACTGGGGAAGGGTTAGACCCCTGGGTCACAGCACCCCAGCCCTGTCCCTGCGCTGGAGGTGACTGCACTGCTGGGACAACAGCAGGCCTCCTGTGATGGTGACTCCACTCTGGGCCTGGCGAGTGGACATCTGCTGGTGTGGGCAGCCCCAAGGGCTATGCCATCCTCCCCCAACAAGGTCCTCACTTCCCGTTCCTGCTCCATTTGAATGGGAGGGGATTTTAAAGTCTGAGGCCCCTACAGTGAGATAGGCAGCCAGTGTGAGAATGGCCAGGTGAGCAGAGGGAACCTGGGTTGTTGTTGTTGTCATTCAGTCGCTAAGTCGAGTCTGACTCTTTGAGACCCCATGGACTGCAGCACCCCAGGCTTCCCTGTCCTTCACTATCTCATGCAGTTTGCTCAGATTCATGTCCATTGAGTCAGTGATGCTATCTAACCATCTCAGTCCTCTGCTGCCCTCTTTTCCTTTTGCCTTCAGTCTTGCCCAACATTGAGATCTTTTCCAGTGAGTCAACTCTTTGCATCAGGTGGCTAAAGTATTGGAGCTTCAACTTCAGCATCAGTTCTTCCAATCAATATTCAGGGTTGATTGACTGGTTTGATCTCCTTGCAGTCCAAGAGACTCTCAAGAGTCTTCTCCAGGACGACAATTTGAAAGTATCAATTCTTTGACACTCAGCCTTCTTTATGATCCAATTCTCACATCCATACAGACTACTAGAAAAACCATAGCTTTGACTATATGGACCTTTGTTGGCAAAATGATGTTTCTGCTTTTTAATATGCTGTCTAGGTTGGTCATAGGTTTTCTTCCAAAGAGCAAGTCCTCTTTTAATTTCATGGCTGCAGTCACTGTAGTGATTTTGGAGCCCCCCAAAATAGTCTTTCACAGCCTCCACTTTTCCCCCATCTATTTGCCATGAAGTGATGGGACCAGATGCCATGATCTTCTTTTTTTGAGTGTTGGGTTTTAAGCCAACTTTCTCACTCTCCTCTTTCACCCTCATCAAGAGGCTCTTTGGTTCCTCTTTACTTTCTGCTATTAGAGTGATATCTTCTGCGTATCTGAGGTATTGACATTTCTCCAGCTTAGTGTCTGGGTAGCTCAGAGAGAAGGGTGGAGTTGAGTCAGCTGGAATCACATTGATTCCAGCTTGTGATTCATCAAGCCCAGAATTTTGCATGAAATATTCTGTATATAAGTAAGCAGGATGACAATATACAACCTTGTCGTACTCCTTTCCCAATTTTGAACTGGTCTGTTGTTCCATGTTTGGTTCTAACTGTTGTTTCTTGACCTGCATGCAGAGAGCCGAGAGGCATTGGGAAACTTGATGACATTAGTGGAGCCCTTGCCCCAAACTGCCTGAAGGCAAACTTCCTTAGGCACTTATTTATAAGAGCTAATATGTTTCTTTCTTTTTGCTTAAATGTCAGTTTTATTGGGGCTTTCTAACTTACAACAGAAAGCATACCCACCAATACACTGAACTTGCATTCCTGTTTACCCTTGAGATGCCCTCCCTGAATCTTACTGTAACCTACTTCCTCAGTTTCCTCATCTGTGAAGTGGGGATAATACCAGCACCCACAGCATAGTTTGTTGTGACAATTAAATGAGTTAAGACTTGAAGAAGGACTTAGAAGAATGCTTGGGGCTTAATAATTGCTACAGGAGAGCTGTGATTATTACAGCTGGAGTTACCATCTAGATGCCTCGAGGCTGCTCATCCCCTCCAGTGGTGCAGCCCCAGACAAGCCTAAGTTGGTCTTAGGCCTCACCTGTGGAGCCAAAAAAATTAGAGAAACTCCTGGGCTGGGGCTGGCTTGAATTTCCAATAATTTACCAAGAAATGAGAGCCAGATTTCCTCTGGGAAATATTAGATCTTGGGTTTACAAAGTGCCTTGGTTGTAAATATCCATAAAAACGACAATATGTTGGGCCATATTTATTCTTAAGCCGGTCAAAAGATCTTAGTGCATCTGACTGTGTAAATCTTCCAGCTCCTGAACCCGCTCATGCTCTCAGCACGCCCTTCCATGGGGGTGCGGGCAGGCAGGACCCCCCCCCCCAGCCAGGACCACCGACCCTGAACAGGAGTGGGGCACCTGCCTGGGGGCTGAATCCTGCAGGCAGAATCAGGGCAGGCTCCAGCCTAGGAGGGGAAACCTTCACCCAGGGTGTTCCCGGGGCAGGGAGAGAAGTGGGGAGGCAGCTGATCTGAATGCTCGATGTAAGTGGCCAAGTTGGAAGAGGCCAAGCTTCCTCCTGCAGCTGAGAGAGGGCTCACATTAACTCTTTCGAAAGCATCTTCTGAGCCAAAGCCCTGAGGCTCCCTGACACCTAGGTGCTTCATCTCCAGACACCCTCCTTCCCTTGCTCCTTCCCAGCTGCCTTTGCCCAGCTGTGCCCACTGCCTGGAATGCCCTCCTCTCTCTGCCCTTGCTGACTCAACTCCACCCTTCTCTCTGAGCTACCCAGACACTAACAATACCACCGTGTGTCTCCTCTTTCTTTCTTGTGCGTGAGAATTAGTGTACCCTCCTTGAGACAGAGCCTGGGGGCTGAGTCTTCTTGGCCCTCTGAGCAGCTAAGGCAGAGATAGGCCTGTCACCTGGTCATACCTTTTGTGTCTCTGACGATGAAAACCAACAAGCACATATTGTCACCATTTACTGCCTGCCCAACACGGTACGTTCATTTAATCCTGATTCCATTTAAACACTAGAGGCTGTGCAGGGGTTATACTAATTTTGAAGATGTGAAAACTGAGGCTCAGAGAGACTTTGATCGACTAGTAACTAGCCAAGCTGAGACTGAAATGAGGGCCTCCATCCTGCCCAGCCTGAAGGCCTTCCTCTGCGGCTGTGAGCCAAAGGGTAAAACAAACAGAGGAAATAATTCCTGAAGTGACTTGTGTAATTCAGGAAGAGAGGGCTGCTATTTAGGAAATATATAGGATTTGGGCTCTAGTTTCAACCCTCTGTTTGAGTGTAGACATGGTTTCTGAGGTCCATGTGTCTAGAAAACTGATTTCTGCCTTGGGAAATACTGAGTTATATGAAATACAGAAATCGTGTAGGAGGTCGTAAGCAGCAGCTGACACAGTTGGCATTCAATAAAAGTTTGTGCATGGCACTGATTACGAGGCCCATAGCTCCACGTGGCCTCCCTGAAAACAAGGCCCAGTTACGGCACAGGGTATCCATCCCTTCTTCAGATGGGGTGCCGGCACAGGCAGGGTTTTTAAGCGCAAGAAAGAGAGCTAAGCAGGCACAGCATTGGGGGCCGTGTTCAGGTGGCCAGGAGGGAAGGTGGGATGAGCCAGACACAAGATTTCATAGCTGAGGACATCAGGGATCAGAAAAGGCCTGGGGCCCCTCCCATGCGAGAAATCCTCACCTTCCCAGGTAAGTACTGCCCACTTCCATTTGCCAGATTGCTGATGAATCATGGCTTCTTCCTCACACATAGACACTCTCTGCATTTTTATTCCAAACGTTTAACTTGCCGAGTTGACAGAAAGGCTATAGATTTCCCCCCAAATATCCATTTGCCTTGCCATTTATCTACTTCGATCTGAAATACAGAACATGATGGGTACCCTAGGTAAATCAAGCATTTCCTGTCTTCCAAAATGGGTTTGCAAACGCTTATTTCATGCCATTACCATTTTTCTGTTTCTAACAGTAAATCAAAAAAGTATGGCCCATTCATCCACTTTAAAAGTAATGCCTTTCTTATGCGTAATTACACATACCCAGTGGAGATCTGTGTGTGTGCACTGTAAATCTATTCCTTTAAAAGGTTTCCCCTTAAGTACATTGGTGACATAAATTGGTGTAGAGCAAATTTATTTATTTAATAGGTTTATTCTTTTAACTGGTCTGATAACCATTACTGTTCACTGTTTGGTTTGGGGGGAGGAAGAGAGTCCTTATTAATTTATCTGATTTATTTCTATGGCAGATATTTATGTAAAAGGGTTTCTCTGGAAATGAGGGTGAGTGTAATTTATTGGTTTAGCAGGTTTATTCTTAACTGGCCTTCAGGCGATCAGCACAGTATTCATAGAAACCAGAAGAGTCTCTTAAAATAATTGAAATAAGAAAAGGAGGTGCAGCTGACCAGAGCAAGGGAATTTTGGAAGCCTGAATTTATATAAAACTTACTCCACATATTAAAATAAAAAAGTACAAGTCACAAAACTGAAGTGGTTAGGGAAAAGGGGGAAGGAAGGAAGAGGAAAGAAAGAAAATAGGAAAGAAGGAAGGGAGATAAAGAGTGAGTCTCAGTAATAACATCTCTAAAATGTTTTGGCAAATTGAAGATAAAAGAGAATCTGCTAATCAGGCCCATGTAAACTTGTTCACTTTTGTAAATCTTGTTTGTAGCTCCTGATGGTGTTGGAGTGAAAGCAGACAGGCCCAGCTGGTGGAGGCGAGGGAGAGAAATGCTGAATTTTTAGCAGTTCAGGTTTATTTTTAGGCGTATAAAAGTATCTTTAGCTTCCCAGTAAATGAGTCCATCAGAAGGCCGTATATGAAATAATCAGGATGTAAAAACACAGAACAGAAATTGGAGGAGCCCCTGACCAGAGTATGCCATGCAGGTCCCACCCCGACACAGACAAGCCAGGTTAGCTCACTGCCCCCCAACCCCCAACCTCCCAGCCCAGGTGGCCCAAAGCCACCAGGAGAAGGCTACAGGTGCAAAAAGCACCCCAGGAACAGCTCACTGCCTTCTAACACTCTCTTTTTCTCTGTTTTTGCTTGTGGGGTAGTGAGCTGGGACAGAGGCCAGAGATCCAGTGACCTCCTAGGAAATTGGAACTCAGTCTGCAGGGATGGGGCTGAGAGCTACATGAATGACTGTGGCCTGGAACTTGCCTGGGGAAAAGTTGCCATCACCATTAGGAACCACACCTTTCTAGATATGGGAAGGTGAGGGAGTCTTGGAGTCTCTTTGGATTCCAGAAAGACCTGTGGGGTGTCCTGTTTTTTCTGAGGCCCTGCCCAGCAGAGGCTGGTGAGCAGAGGAGACCCATTTGCTGGGCCAAACACAATGACCCAGCCCATCTCATCATGAGATGGGTGACACATCAGAGCCTCAGTTTCCTCCTGAACTCCTGGGTCTCCCCTAGGAACACAGGCCCTGCGCCTGCTCCTCACACCTTCACATTCCCAAAACACTGACATCCTTTATAACAGAAATACACACTTAAGCTTGTGACAGGCCCTGTGCTGGGGGTGATACAGGTGTTTCAAACTGTGCTCAGCCACTACCTATAAAGTGAGGTCCATGTCCTGGGGGAAATGAACAGACCAACAGTGAGAAAGGGGGAAGGAACACTGTCACGGGCCAGTTTCTGTCAACTGCTGGGGAGGCCACAGTGCCTCTTCAAAGCATTCATCCACCCATTTTTCCCACGACCTTGAGGCTGGGCACATGGTAGGTGTTTGTTGAATGTTGAGTGACAGACAGACCTGGTGAGACAGGCAGGGCACAGAGAGGCATGCCCGCTTCACAGATATGCAAGCACGGGCATGCTAAGAGCTGTGTCGGACACCTGCAAAGTGGCCCGGCTCTGCCCCGAGGACTGCAGATGCTGCTGACCAGGGCTGGCCTTCACATCTCTTCCAAGTGGCCTGGGACAAGCCTCAGCAGCCTGCTGCATCCCTGTACACCTTCTACTTTCATCACCGCATTCTCTGCCCATGTTCCAGAACCTTGCGGTCTTGTGCCTGGTGACTCCTTAGGTAACGGGACAGCTGGCTTCCTGAGCAGGTTAAGCATGCTGGAAGGGCCCTGAGAACAAGTCCAAGCCTTCTCTGAGCAGAAGGCAGTCTTGTATGTGGGCACGACCTTCAGCGTTGTGGCGGTGAGCAGAGGCCAGCAAGCGGATGTCAGAGGCCTGGACAAGGCTCTGTGACCCCCAGGCCCTTCCCTGCTTGCCCACCAACCAATGTCTTAAAAGCCACCCTCCAGCCTGTTCCATCAGGGTGCCTCTTCGTTTTCAGAAGACTGCTTCTAATTTTTTCTCTCTCTCTCCCTCTCTCCCTTAGGAATCATGGTTGTGTTATGCTTTAAAGTTTTCAGCAGTTTTGCTCCACGTGTGCATCAAAACATCAGACAGGTTACAATTACCAACAACACATGGAAAACATCACTATGGTCACTTCCTACCCCCCACCCCTCCGCTGGCCTGACCAGAGGTCACTTTCAAGCCTGATGATGAGCCTGGAGTGGTCAGATTCTTTCCTAAAATCAGAGAATCAACGAGGCTCCCAGGATCCTGCCCTGCCTGCCAAGGATTTAAAGGACATGTACTAGGTAAGAAACGACAAACTTTGCCAACTTGACAACTCTGCAGTCGGTTACTGTTTGTCTGCCTTACACATCTACTTTCTTGTTTGAGGAACAACTACGGAAATGATTGTGTATGTATTCTCAGGACGGTACTGGGGGAGCTGGCCCAGCCTCTGTCTCTGACCCGCACCCCCCCACCAAAGTGTGGGTCTGGGTGCCCCGTGTGCTCAGGGAGCCCCCATCGGGGTGGTCAGTCAAAGGCCAGGGAGGTCCTTGAGAGAGACCCAGCAGGTACCACCCCAGAACGCCCCACCTCCCATCCCAGTGCCTCTGTCTGAGGTGCCTTCACTCTGGCTTTTCTCTCTTCCCAGATCCTTTTTTGGCTCCTTGTTGTCATCTGGTGCTTGGTACAGATGTTACCTCCTCAGGGAGGCCCTCCCAGACCTCCTGCCCCTAAGTGCCCTGCTCGCTCCCCTTATTTTCTGTCCTTCCCTGCCTGTATCATCATCTGGATTACTATTTTGCTTGTCATCTCTTCTCCCGAGCAGAAGCTGGGTTCTGTGACAGCAGGGAACTTTCCCTGCAGTTTCTGCTCAGAACAGCGGTAAGCATAGGACCTGGCACCTACAGCATGAAGCCGGTCCCTGTCTGCAGAATGGGCACCATGATGGAGCGACTTGTTCTAGAGACGGGCCATGCTGAGCCCGCAGCTGAGCCAAGACACCAGGGCTCCAGGCCCTGGGACTGGACAGTTACACAGTCACATGCCCTCCCCTGTCCTCACCCCCAGAGATGTTTTCCCTAGATCACTCTTATAATTCCTCAAAAAAAAAAAAAAAAAATCTAGTTGACTGAAGGATAAGGGTTGAGTAGAGGGTAGTTTCTAAGACTCATATTCACCGTGGTTGCCTCACTTCTCTCATTCTCTGGGCTCCGAGCGCTCGGGTCTGTCTCGCTCTGTGTCTGTGTCCACGTGGCTGCCTGTGCCTGTCCTTTGATGGGTCAGCCAGCCCTGGACTCCTAGCCAGCTGGTTGACCTGGGCAAGGCAGCCAGCCTTCTCTTCCTTCCCCTCCCCTCATGGAGCACATTAGCTACTCTTTCTGATGAGAGCGCCCCAGATTTCCTGGGGAGGGAAGCCTTCTTCCCACACCCAGATCTTGCCTCAGGGGTCAGTTGTCACATTCCGTGCCCTTCCCCAGCCACAGTGAAGGTTTAGAGGTCAAACAAACTGGGCCCAAGAGAGGGGAGCTGCCAGGATCTGAACTGGAGCCACAGGAAGGGGCTCTGGCTTCTGCCTGTCCTGGGCATTGGGGGCAGAACTGGGGCTGTGACACGTGGAGTCGGTGCCCAGAGGAAGGGGCGAGGCCCTGAGGCAGCCCAGCTTGGGCCTCAGCCCTGTAGGACAGTGAGCCCCCTACCACGCTCAAGCAAGTTCTGCCACGTGCTGCCAAAGGCCCCTGCCCCATGTCCTGTGCAGACGTGTCCTGTGGACACAGAGCTCCATGGGAGAGACCCCCCAACTCCACAGATAAGTGGAGTGATTGTACCCAAGAACTCCGGCGACCTTGGTCACCCATGTTAGCCAGGAGCCGTGTTCACGTACCCATAGAGCCTTGCTAGACCCTGGGTGTGGCTGTAAAGATGTCCTGACCTCTAGGTTCCCAAGATCCAGAGACCTGACAATGAAAAGGATGTGTGAGGATGGGCTGGCATGAGGAAGAGCTAGGGGCCCAGCCGCCTAATACCACCATGCTGAGACCTAACCAGTGAATCTAGGGGAAATACAATCACTCAAAGGAACTCGCCCCAGTTCTTTACTCCTCACACAGCTGGGCCATGTTTTAAAAGTCTATCTGATCAGTTTTTGGTTGGCCCAAGCCCCAACCCTGGGTTTCTCTGGTGGCTCAGATGGTAAAGAATCCACCCACAATACAGGAGACCTGAGCTCAATCCCTGGGTTGAGAAGATCCCCTGGAGGAGGGTATGGCAACCCACTCCAGTATTCTTGCCTGGAGAATCCCTATAGACAGAGGAGCCTGGTGGGATATGACTGAGCGACTTTGCACAGCACGGCCCCAACCCTGATGGGCCCAGAGGCCCTGCTAGCCCAGCCCACCACCTGATCCCAGCTGCCCTGACTCTGCCTGGACCTCGGGAGCCTGAGGTACAGTGTTTGAGAGACCTGCTACAGTCACACATCCGGTAACAAGCAATGTTGCTGAAGAAATGAATGAACGAGGCCTTGTTCTTCCTGCCCTTCACCAATGCCAGTCTCCACCTCTCCAACCACAGTGAGCAAACCTGCACGTGGGTTCTGGGAGAGCTCCTTCCTTGGGCTTGGAGGCCCTGTCCTCCCTGGGCAGCTGCCACTTACAGATGGTTCCCCACCTCTTTCCACACCATGGAAAGCACCTTTCTTGTGGCCAGCACCTTTAGGATTAGACAGGCATCTAGTCAAGTAAACGATCCAGGCTAACGGGCTGTTAGGGGCCCTTAGGGTGATAGTGCTACCTCCTTCAGGTCACATCTATAGGACTGTAGGGAGCTATCGTATCTTCACAGGAAAGGACTTGCAAAACAGTGGGGTTTGGGGCGACAAAGCAGACTCAGCTGGGGGGTGATGGTGCTATCTTGATCAAAAGGTATTTCTCTAGTAACTGCTTGTAGTCTAAAGTTGATCTCAGTTACTTTAAAGCAAAATAATGAAAGGAGACCTTTGCCCCTAAGCATGTATTAGGAAAGCTGGCCTAACAACAGGGCTGGCCCTTGTCACGATTCACCCAGGTCCCCAGTGGTGCCCTCTCTAGCCTCCACCTTGGGGTCTGCACCTGAAGGGCACTGACTGTGTGTGGACACGCACCTGGGTGGGGAGGGGGAGGCAAGCAGGTGACAGGAAACTGGCCTCAGTGACACCTCACTGCAGCAGCTTCTCCAGCCAGTGACCAGGGAAGTCCTGCCCACCCCACCTTTGTCTTTGCTGCTGTACAAGGATCAAGGGGAGGCAGCAGGAGCATGCTTCCTGCCTGTTCTCCTGGGCTTTGAACAGCAACCTCCAAATTATCAAAACAAGCAACAAAAGCCTGCCCCTTGAGAAGTCATCTGTAACCGGGGTGCAGCAGGATTCTGGGTGAGAGGACTTCCCTCCCACCTACCTGTTCGGCTGCTTAAGGTAAAACAGGAGGAGGGGCCAGTCAGCCCCGGGGGAAAGAAGAGGGTGGCTCCAGAGCCAGAGCGGACAGTATAGACTGGAGTCACTTTAGTCACTGCATGTAGGATAATTTCTAGTGTCACTGGGGGCCACGGGGACATGGTAGAAGCCATTAAGCATCCTGTTACCTGGAGGTCTCGTTGTTCAAGAGGTAAAGAAGAAGACTTGATCTCCAGGCAGGTCTGTGTCCAGGAGAAAGGGCACTGACCACTCAAGGACTCTGGTCTGTGAGATGCCTCTTTCCCTGCTGCCCAGTTGGGACCTGGCCCTGTGCTGTAAGCCCCAGGCTCATATGTCAGGTGCTGAGCTTAGGAGTCATCAGTGAGACTTCAGTGAGTCATCAGTGAGGCCCTGGTGAGAGGGTAAAGCTCCCCGCCTCTGGTGGGAGGAGGCAGAGGGAGATGCTTCACCCACCACTCCCAAACTCCAGCAGAGTGCATTCCATGTAGGGATCAGGATGCTGGCAGGAAAAGGGGGCCCCCACCTTGTTTCCACTGAGTGCTGGCTGAGTTCAAGACTGGGTGTCCTGCAGAGGAAGTGAGCTGACATCCCCTCTGAGGGCTTGGTGTGTGTTCCTGGGAGCCAGGGGTGTCTGTGGACAGGGACACAGAGATGGAGTGCAATCTTTGTCCAAAGGTGGAGGATGCTGGAGCATCCTGAGCAGTGGAGGAAGTCTGAAAAGAAAGACAGGGTCACATGCCCACCCCAGTCCCCTGTTGCCCTCGGAGGATGGGGACCTCAGCAAGTCCCCAGGCACCAGGGACATGGACGATGGCGAGGGAAAGGGGCCTGGGATGGATAGAAGACAGACGGGGCAGAAAGTATCCTAGGTTACCCCTCAGAGGGAGTCTGTAAGTATAGAAGGGGCCAGGGTGATGTTGACAAATTGTCCACTGTAGGAATACCCTCAAGGGATTGGAAGGGAAAACTCAACATCAAATGGCTGAAGGCAGTACTTGGTAAAATAAAGTGATTTTACTTTTTCCATTCATGAGACGAGATGGCATAGAAGAATAATCACAGACAATGCTCACAGCCCAGAGCTGGCAGACTCACAGTAAGAGGTGGCTCTGTTGATTGTCTCTAATTTTGAACACTGAAATAACTTTAAAATATGCTTCCATTTTCTGAGACAATCCTTTTAGAGCAGTTTTAGGTTCACAACAAAACTGAGTGACGCACATACCCCATGCCCCCATATGTGCATGGACATTCCCTTCATCAGCATCAACAGCAGCATGCTCCTTTCAACACCACTCTCACCCGGAGTTCACAGTTTATATTAGGGTTTACTTTTGGTGCTGTACATTCCGAGGATTTTGACAAATGTATGGTGACACGTACCTACCATTTGAGTATCATACAGAATATTTTCACTGTCCTCAAAATCCTCTCTGCTCTGGCTACTCACCCCTCTGCAACTTCCCTTTTAAAAAGCCCCAACCTTCACTTAGTACAACTTTTTTTTTGAGTGTTAAAAATTGAGGAACTCCCAGGAACCAATTAGGAGGATTTTGAACTACACAATTAGAGCTGTCAAATCAGAGAAGCCACTCGCCTTTTATGATAGTCTCCGCTTTGATAGTCTCCGCTTCTCTCCCCTATCACCTCCAGCAGAAAACAGAAGCCAACAGACCTAAGGGTCGCTGATTCCAGCTAGAATTACAAGGAAACTGGGTGAATGTTAAACTTCCTACTGACTCCTCAGAAGAAAAGTCCCCTCCACTATTCCACAACCCTGAGGCTCGATCTGCAGAGAGTGGAGCCCTCCCGACCCCAGGTTCTGCAGATATGTGCTACAAGGGAACAGAACACACACATACACAGAAACGTATACGCATGCACACACACACACACACACACACACACACACACCACTCAAACTTCTTTTTTTCTTAACATCGGAATCCCTGCCACGTGTCAGCATCTTGGTCTGACTGTAGCATGTTCTAAATGTACACCAATAAAATTAACATGGGATGCAAATAATTTAGGAAGTGAGGCTGAAAATTCTGAAGATGAAGGATTTCATGAAGTTGATGAAAATGATGGTAGGGAGAGTCTGGAATCATGTGAAAAGCCTTCAAGCATTTGGCAAAGATAAACCAGATAAGGATCAAAAGAAAGATGTTGATGTGATAGGCGTTCAAAAGAGAATTATTTGTATGTCAAATAGTTGAAGCCTCACATATCTACTCCTATAAATGAAACAGAAATAAATATATAAAAGTTGTAAATAGTATATGAGATAAATTTATAGCAAGATAAATAAAATAAAGTTACAAATAAGAAATAAAAAATCATAGTTGACTCACTCTTTGTCTTAAAATTTAGAGCAGAGTGGAGGTATAATTTAGATTTTAATTTAAGGAAAATATTGAAAGTAAACTTATTTTCAATAGTTGATAGTTTTAATTTTGAAGATAATAACCAAATCATGTTTTGTATTCACTTTAAGTGGATTCTTATTGGCCTTTTTGTCCACTTCTAGCTTCTAGCTCTCAGCGAATGAAGATGTTCTATATCCACTTTCAAGGGTATGTTCTTTGTTTTTGTTGGATTTGTTTTTTGTTTTTGATTTTAATAAAACTATAAATGGTTACATTGCTAATTAAAGTTATTAATGTGTTAATTTCTAGCTTATGTTTTTAAATTATCTCAAACACATAAAAATTGAAAAAATAAAACAAAGAATTCCTTTATATCCTTCACTCAGATTCTCCAAATGTTTTCATACTTCCAAATTGTTTTGGAACAAAACATTCTCTCCTGATAGATAGATAGATAGAAAATTTCCTCCTGAAACACTTGAGAATAAGTTGCAGATGTAATCCCCTTTCTTCTTTAATATTTCTGTGTATATTTCCTAAAAACAAGAACATTATTTTCCATGGAGTTCTCCAGGCAAGAATATTGAAACGGGTAGCTATTCCGTTCTCCAGGGGATCTTCCCAACCCAGGGGTTGAACCTGGGTCTCTTGCATTGCAGTCAGATTCCTTAGTGTTTGAGCCACCAGGGAAACCCTTATTTTACACAACCACAGTTCAATTATCAAAGTCAGAAAATAACCACTGATTTGGTACTACAATCTAATCTATGGGTCTTATTCAGATTTCACCATGAGTCACTGTTCTTACCCTGTGGGAATCTACTTTACGTGGCAACTTGACTGATGTCTTGGCAAGAGTTCGAAGGAGATGGAACTCATTCATATGTTCACGTATCCATCCATCCAACATTTAATGACCCCTTGCCATGTGCCTTGAACTCTGTATCGATGGTGGGGTGGGGAGGGGCATTGTGAGGGGAGCCAGAAAGGATTCCTACATAGACCTTCTCCTTAAAATGACTATTTAAACCAAGAATTAAAGTGTCATGTATAAAATAACACTTGCGTGCCCTTCATTGCAGTATAGTCTGAACAGCACAGTGGTGCCCTATTAGGACATTATGCCAAGAGGACATGCTGAGTGCCAAGCAGAGCAGCAAGCATTGGAGGTCCTAGTGAGAGGCCATTTACATGCCAAGGGTAGAAAGTAAGCCTAGAAACATTCAGGGTGCATCCCCATTGGCAAGGTTTTTAGAGGTCCCACTGGTCTGGAACAAGCCAGACGTCCCTTCTAAGGTAAAGCACATGTAGCAGAAATGTGTTATCTACCACCAAGAAAGAAACACAGTGCTTGGTGCACCCATTCCCTTTGACTTTAGCAGCAGCACACACTCCAGTATTCTTGCCTGGAGAATCCCATGGACACAGGAGCCTGCGGGCTACTTTCATGAGGTTGCAGAGTTAGACACAGAGTGACTAAATAAAATTTTTTCTTTTTTTCCAGGGAAGTCCACTGGGAACATACATATAAGTGACATGAACAGGTGGCCTAGACCCTCATGACCATTTATCTTTGCAGTGACACATCTCCCTCTGCTCACACTCAGGGCCTGCTATGTTCTGAATATCTGTGTCCTCCCAAATTTACACATTGAAATCCTAATGCCAAAAAGTGATGGTGTTAGTAGGTGGGGCCTTCTGGAGGTGGTTAAATCATGAGGATGGAGCCCAACAAACCTCTAGAATGAGATTTGTTGCTTGTTGTTCAGCTGTTAACTCGTGACCAACTCTTTGCAACCCCACGGACTGCGGCACACCAGGCTTCCCTGTCCTTCACTGTCTCATGCAGATTGCTCAAACTCATGTCCATCCAGCCACCTCAGCCTCTGTCACACCCTTTTCCTCCTGCCCTCAATCTTTCCCAGCACCATGGTCTTTTCCAATGAGTCAGCTTTTCGCATCAGGTGGCCAAAGTATTGGAGCTTCAACTTCAGCATCAGTACTTCCAAAAAATATTCAGTGTGGCAAAGTGATGTCTCTGCTTTTGAATACACTGTCTAGGTTGGTCACAGATTTACTTCCAAGGAGCAAATGTCTTTTAATTTCATGGCTATAGTCACAGTCTGCAGTGATTTTAGAGACCAAAGAAATAAAATATGCTACATTTTCCACTTTTACCCCATCTATTTGCCATGAAGTGATGAGACCAGATGCCATGGCCTTTTAAATTTTTTTTTAACTTTTCTACTGTTGAGTTTTAAGCCAGTTTTTTCACCTTCATCAAGAGATTCTTTGGTTTTTCTTCACTTTCTGCCATTAGAATGGTATCATCTGCATATCTGAGGTTGTTGATATTTCTCCAAGCAATCTTGATTCCAGCTTGTGATTCATCCAGCCTGGCATTTCTCATGATGTACTCTGCATATAAGTTAAATAAGCAGAGTGGTAATATACAGCCTTGATGTACGCCTTTCCTAATTTTAAACCAGTTGGTTGTTCCATGTCCATTTCTAACTGTTGCTTCTTGACCTACATACAGGTTTCTCAAGAGACAGGTAAAGTGGTCTGGTATTCCCATCTCTTTAAGAATTTTCCACAGTTTGTTGTGATCCACACAGTCAAAGGCTTTATCATAGTCAATGAAGCAGAAGACGTCTTTTGGGTTTCCCTTGCTTTTTCTATGATCAGGCGGATGTTGATAATTTGATCTCTGGTTCCTCTGCCTTTTCTAAATTCAGCTTGTACATCTGGAAGTTCTTGGTTCATGTACTGTTGAAGCCTAGCTTGAAGGATTTTAAGCATTTCACCTTGCTAGCATGTGAAATGAGCTCAACTGTATGATAATTTGAACATTCTTTGGCATTGCCCTTCTTTGGGTTTGGAATGAAAACTGACCTTTTCCAGTCCTGTGGCCTTGCTGAGTTTTTCCAAATTTACTGGCATATTGAAGGCAGCACATTAACAGCATCATCTTTTAGGATTTGAAATAGCTCAGCTGGAATTCCATCACCTCCACTAGCTTTGTTCTTAGTAATGCTTCCTAAAAGCTGAGCGCCAAAGAATTGATGCTTTTGAACTGTGGTGTTGGAGAAGACTCTTGAGAGTCCCTTGGACTACAAGGAGATTCAACCAGTCCATCCTCAAGGAGATCAGTCCTGGGTGTCCACTGCAAGGACTGATGTGGAAGCTGAAGCTCCAGTACTTTGGCCACCTCATGCAAAGAGTTGACTCATTGGAAAAGACCCTAATGCTGGGAAGGCTTGGGGGCAGGAGAAGAAGGGGACGACAGAGGATGAGGTGGCTGAATGGCATCACTGACTTGATGCACATGGGTCTGGGTAGACTCCGGGAGTTGGTGATGGACAGGGAGGCCTGATGTGCTGCAATTCATGGGTCACAGAGTCAGACACGACTGAGAGACTGAACTGAACTGAAGGCCCACTTGACTCACACTCCAGGATGTCTAGCTCTAGGTAAATGACCACACTATCGTGGTTATCCAGGTCATTAAGACCTTTTTTGTATAGTTCTTCTGTGTATCCTTGCCACTTCTTCTTCTTAATCTCTTCTGCCTCTATTAGGTCCATACCATTTCTGTCCTTTATTGTTCCCATCTTTGCATGAAATATCCGTTGGTATCTCCAGCTTTCTTGAAAAAAAATCCCTAGTCTTCCCCATTCTATTGTTTTCCTCTATTTCTTTGCATTGTTCACTTAGGAAGGCTTTCTTATCTCTCCTCGCTATTGTTTAGAACTCTGCATTCAGTTGGGTATGTCTTTCCCTTTCCCCTTTGCCTTTTGCTTCTCTCTTTTCTCACCTATTTGTAAGGCCTCCTCAGACAACTACTTTGCCTTCTTGCATTTCTTTTTCTTTGGGTTAGTTTTGGTTACCGCCTCCTGTACAATGTTATGAACCTCCTCCATAGTTTCCCAGCGTCTCCTGAGGAGGTGTGGATCGGTGGTGGCCTCTTACGAGGACAGAGGCACTGGCGGCAGCAGTCCTGGGAGATGCGTGTTGGCACAAGGCTTTTCTGGAGATTGCCAGTAGCCCTACCATACAGCCTGTAGACTCCAGAACTGGGTCACCTCAAGCCAAACAAGGAACAGGGAGGGAGCACAGCCCACCAATCAGCGGACAACTGGATTAAAGATTTCCTGAGCATAGTCCTGCCCACTAGAATGAGATCAGTGCTCTTTTTCTAAAAGACCCCTGAGAGCTCTCTAGCCCTTTCCCCCACGTGACAACACAGGAAGGAGTCGGCAGGCTGCAACCCTGAGGAGCGCTGTCACCAGACACTGAACCTGCTGCTGTCGTGATACTAGACTTCCCAGCCTCCGGAACTGTGGGAAATAAACGTTTGTTGTTTATAAGCCACCTAGTTATGGCAACCTGAAAGGACCAAGATGTGGCCTTCTGGGCAGGGGAGGGGGAAAGTGGCCCCATGCCCAGCTGAGCTAAGAATAACTGCTGCCCTCGGGGCTGGAACAAGGGCAGCACTCACTTTGGGTGAAAAATGTATCAGTAGTCAAGATAAAAAATATGTTAATATAATATTTAAAAAGTCAAAATTCATGCAAAAAACCCATGACGAGCAAAATATCAAAGTTTTAAATAAAGACAGGATCAGTAACAGTGCTGTGCTGAGCCACAGTGCAGCCTGAGGCTAAAGGAAAATCAGTGATACTGATCTGTGGAAAATGGGCACCTGTGGGCCCACCTTTGGATTTAGGCAAAGGCCTCCTAAAAAGCATCTCCTGCAGAGGAGTCTCATTTAGCAGCTCGTTAGACAAGATGATTCATCCTATAGAGCCAGCATCGGTCACCTCATGCTTGGGCAATAAGTAGCTCCATGAATGGTGTAACCATGGTGGAGGAGATCAGGCTATGCATGGGCCCAGCATCAGAGTTCTCCCTTATTAAGGATAATCTGGCTACTGCCAATGCTGAATACCTTACTTGCCATTCATATAGACCAATACTGTGTCCTTAATATGACACCATTTCTTAAGGAGACCAGGCAGAGGTTAATGACCTGAGATCCCTTCTACCATAGAGGACACAGTGAGTGGTGCTCACCAGAACCGACATTTACTCCAGATAAGGATTCCCTTCCCTACCATAGTGCATTCACGGGCATAACTATCCAAGGACTTAACACATGCTTAGTTGATTGGCATGAGACCAGGCAACTTTACCTCAAGCCAAGAGATCTGTTTCGATTCACAGCAAAGGAAGCAGACAATGGGTTCATGACAACAGGATTCATCCAGAAGCAGCTGGCCTTAGAGGACATCAGAATGGCCTATTTCAGGGCTATATGGAGGCAAAGCTTATGGACAGTACTTGTACAGTTGAGGAACTACCCTCTGGACTATAGCTTGTATGCTCTGCCACATACTGATCCTGTGTTCCCAACAACTGAACACATGGCTCTAGGAACCAAGGAGTGTGAGCGAGACCGGCTCCTTCCCACCACTCTCAGTGACCCACTTGGGAAATGCGTGCTTTGTGTCCCTGCTTGGGCTGGGTTCTGGCAAATTAGCAGCCCTGGCTCTCGATGGGAGTGGAGGCAGTGGAAAGAAGGTGGACTCTTCTACTAAGGGACATCACAAATTCCACCATAACTATTGCGTGGTCACCTTGAACTTCTCATGTAAGTGATGCAGGAGGGAGGACAGAATAGTAGTGATTAGGACAACTGGGTTTCCACATGCAAAAGAATAAAGAGGGATCCTCTACCTCATACAATACACAAATTTTAACTCAAAACAGATCAATGGCCTGAACATAAGAGCTAAATGTCTTAGAAGAAAACATAGGGGTAAATCTTTATGACCTTGGATTCGGCAATGAATTCTTAGATACAATGCCAGAAGCATGAGCAACAAAGGAAAAGATAAACTGAACTTCACCAAAATCTAAAACTTTTCCGCATTAAAGGACATTATCAAGAAATTAAAAATATAACCTAAGGAAAGGAGAAAATATTTGCAAATCATATAGCTAGTAATAGTTTAATGTTGTTGTTGTTCAGTCACTAAGTAGGGTCCTACTCTTTGTGGCCCCATGGACTGCAGCATGCCAGGCCTCCTTGTCCCTTACTGGAGTTGTCCATGGAATTCTCTAGGCAAGCATAGGAGTGGGTAATCATTCGCTTCTCCAGGGGATCTTCCTGTCCCAGGGACCAAACCCACGTCTCCTGCATTGCAGGCAGATTATTTACTCTCCAAGCCACCAGTGAAGCCCAATAGTTTAATATCCAGAATATATAAAGAACTCTTACAAATCAAAAACAAAGAGAAACAACTCAAATGATTGTCCAAAGCACATGAAAAGATGCTCAACATCACCAATCATGAGGGAAGTACAAATGAAACCATTATGAGATACCACTTCTCACCTATTAGAATGACTACCACTGAAAATAAAAAAAGAACAAGTGTTGGCAGGGATATGGAGATATTAGAGCCCTTGTATAATGTTGATGGTGTAAAATGGTACAGCTGCCACTGAAAATAAAGTATGGTGTCTCCTCAAAAAATTAAAAATAAAATTACTGTACAAACCAGCAATTTCACTCCCAGGCAAGAATACTGGAGTGGATTGCCATTTCCTTCTCCAGGGAATCTTCCTGATCCAGGGCTCGAACGTGCATCTCTTATGTCTCCTGCATTGGCAGGCAGGTTCTTTACCACTAGCGTCACCTGGGAACCCCCTCTGTTTGTGGGATCACCTCTTAAATAAGCTATCCTTGCTCCAAGTCTTTTTTTTCAAGCTCTGCTTTGGGGAAGGACCCAGGTTAATGGTGTGTCTGCAAACTCCAATTTGCTCTGGGAAAGAGCTAAAATCTGTAAGTGGGATTTTTGTCCATGAACATAAAGTACTTAAAATACTTGGTGTTTATCATACAACCTCGGTTCTCCAATTCGGAGCCAGTATTGAAATTCCATATAATCACAAAGGTACATAAATTTATCAAATAGAGAACATATAGAAAAATTTCATTGTAGCATAAATAGTGAAGACACAGGCCATTTCAATGTACAGTTCCCACAAAGTGAAATGCTTAGTTTGTTAAGATTAAATTGGGTGCGTTTTGTCCCCAGCCAACAGTTCCTGGATTTCCTGATCTTGAGCATCCCCTAGTGGTATCTTCAATTCGTGTCCTGAGCTCAGCAATGAAGCCTGGGATTTGGCTTCTGCAAAAGCTGAATTAGTGGAAATTTGTTACAGGTGAAGCTACTTTCACTGCTTTTTCTCTAAGGAGAGGTCATGAGGTGTTTGAATATTTGGAGGATAAATCTGTTTCACCTCTGTTTAAAATAAAGTGTCATGTTTTATGCTTTGCTTCTCCAGCAAATAATTGTTGCGTGTCTGTGTAGTTTGTAGAAGACACCAAGACTGAATATGAGGTTTCAACTGAAAATGCACCACTTTTCCAAGATGAACCACAAGGAAGGGTGCCAGACCAGTGTCCAAACAGGTGCTGCAGGGAGACAGATGCCGCTGTCTGCCTCAATTTCTCATCAGAATTCAGCATCCTACCTGCTCAGGGACAGATATGGGGAGCATATGCTCTCTTTACAGTTCCTCCCACGATCGATTTCAGTACATCTGTGCAAGGTGATGTGAACTATCCTAAATGTCTTATAAAATAAAAAGACACCTTTGTCTTAATCAGGGCTTAGCAGCTTTAAATGTAGTTGAGTTAAGGCTTCAGCACACTCCAGTGGGGTTGATTCTTATACACTTTGGGTAATTCATATGCATGAGAAGACATCATAATTTTTTGGTGCAGTTCTGAAAGAAAGTATTAAGGGCAAGAATTTGATTTTAAGTGATGGAAAGAAAAAAAAGGTGTGAATTTCGCTCCAGACTCTGCAGAGGATGAAAGAAGATGTTATATTTCTGTTTGAGACGTTGCAAATCACTCAGGAATGCCCTCTGAACTTCTCCCTCAGCCCACCTGTCCACAGAATGGCTGGGATTCACTCAGTTCTGCCACTTTTCTGATAAACAGTCTTTGAGAACACACAATCTTTGAAAGCCCCTAAAGTCACTACATGGACAACAAATTGTTTTGCAAAATGACAGTATATAATAGCTCAGAAGATCTTAAAGAAACATAATCAGCAGTTTTGAGAGTATGTATGTGTATCTACACATAACCAGAATGAAAAATTGCTATCAAAAAAACCCAGAAATATTGACTAGAGTGATTGTGTCTTCCAAAGAGAAGCTGGCGGAGCAGGGGTGAGGTGTTAATTCATTATGGGGACAGAGAAAAGTTTTATACCCACCGCTTCCCTCCTTTTAGAAGAAGGTTAGATATGAAGCCTAAAATTTTGACCATGCTAAAAGTAAGGTAAGTTCAGAGCTTTGGACTCCCACAACTGAGGCCCTCATGAGCACGTTACTGACACTGGCTATGGGAACAGGAGCCCAGGCAGAGTGCGGGAGTGAGTTGATGCTGGCCCACTGGGAAGAGAGAAGTAAGAGGCCCCCCAAAAAAAAAAACCTGAGGAGAGCCTCGCTGGTCCCCACTAACTTTAAAGAATCTGAGTAACTCAACATTCCCTCTCATGCTCCCTGATGGGTCACGTTATTTCACTGAACTCTCTCTAGACACTGTGAGACCTCAGCCAAAGTCTGCAGCACAAAGCATCTGTGTTAGAGGTGCTTTGGGGAACTGCCTGGGATGCTCTAGAGCTCCCCCTTCATTCAGTCCAGGCAAGCTGAGCAGGGAGAGGGTTGCTGATACAGGAGCTGGGAAGGGAGGCTAGGAGAGGAGCCAGGAAGTTAGGCTCCAGGGACTTCTGCTCAGGAGAAATGGAGTTGGTTTTCACTGCACCTATCAGCAGTCTCTGGGATTCAGTGCAGATGTTCTACCGTAAGTGGATTGAGAGCTTGAGTCACTTTCATTGGTTAATGTTTAGGATGACTTCCATTAAGCCTGAAAGACCTGGGGAACCAACAGGCTAATAGCTATTAAATAATTATTACTAACGGTAGTCATTAGTGAATGCCAGTTATACACTAGTCATTCGTTAGACACTAGAGACCCAGGGGTAAATAAGACATAGTTCCTCTCCTGTGGTTATCACATTCTGGGAGGGAGAGTGTTGTATATAATAGGAGCAGTCCATGAGGGCTGTGATTGCATCAAAAGTCCATTTTATCTAGGTTGTCATTTTCCTAAAAGGTTTGGCTGGCAGCCACCTTAATGTAATGCCTGCATTATTGGAGACTTCCAATTTGGGGAAGATCAAAGTATACAGGGGCTTCCCTAGTGGCTCAGCAGTAAAGGATATGCCTGCCAATGCTTAGGAGAGGCGGGTTCGATCTGTAGGTCAGAAAGATTCCTTGGAGAAAGAAACAGCAGCTCACTCCAGTATTCTTGCCTGGGAAATCCCATGGAGAGAGGAGTCTGCCAGGCTAGAGTCCATCAGGTCACAATGAGCTGGACACAGCTGAGGAGTGCACATGAGCAGGCTTCCATACTGACAAATGCTAGACTATGTAATCAGTAGGATGTTGAGAAAGTGATGCTGTGTAACTTTCAAAGCTAGAGCATAAAGATATTGTGCTTCTGCTTTGTTTCTGGATTAATGTCTCTGAAGGAAGCCCACTGCTTAGTGATAAGGGTGGACAGGATAGGCTATGGATAGGCAGATAGACTCAGGTGTCAAGGAACTGAGGCCTTGGAAATGAACCCTCCTGTCCCAGTCAAGCTTTTGAATGACTGCAGCCTCATGAGATAATCCAAGCGAGAACTACCCAGATAAAGCACTCCAGAGTTTCATGAGAGATGTTAGATGTTTACAGCTGTCTGAAGCCACTAAGTTTTAAAGCAATTTGTTATGCAGCCATAAATCCAGCTATTGACACTTCCTCAGTCTTGCATAAATTTTAGAAAACAAGTTTTAGAAAATATTGTCTTTTATAAAAAGTTGCAACATAAAACGCTAGTAAACTTAGGGTGTGCTTAGTTAGCAAATTTAACTTCAAAAGAAGCCTCCCTGCCCCCACCCCCAGCTCCTTCCTACTGCATTGTTCCCCGGACCCCCTCCTACACGAAGATTTTTGGAGTTTCCACCTCAAGGAAGGTAGGCTAAGATAGGAGAGGGCTGACGTTCTAGTTTATTCCCAGAGCCACTGGGGACAGCGGGAACAAACGACGGGGGTCCCAGGAGTCAGCAATCCCGCTCAGCACCCGGGAAGCTGAGATCTGGCAGGCGCGGGAGACCTTCCCTAGGGCCCACGGTGCACCCAGCTCGGGACAAATTATCTCAATAATAAAGGAAAGGAAGCCCTCATTTAATGCAAATAGAACAAAAACTCGGCCATAATTCATTTATTTTATTGAAATGGTATGCAAATTACTTGATGAAACGGAGCAAAAATCAGCCCAGAGAAAACAACAGGCATTGTTCGGAGCGCTTCCCCTGGGTCTCCAACCCACACCTGACACTCCATCCGGGCCACCCTGCTTCCCCACCGCGCACCCTCCGGCTTGTCTGGCTGCTCTGCTGGCTGCGCGGGGAGCCAGCAAAGCTCTCCTCCCCTTCACTCCACACCGCCCCTTCCCGCACGCTTCCCTCCCTCTGCTGCTCCGCAAGGACAGGCCCCCAGGCTTTGCTTTCCTGGAGGAGCCACGCCACGGGTGAGCCCGCAGCCTGGGCCCGCGCCTCGACTTGGAGTGCCCCGCGGCCCCGCGGCCGGCTGTCTGCCGCATGATCGCATTATCGGAAGCCGCTTTGCTTGCATTGTGTGGGCGCTGTAATCTTTGAGGTTTCAGGAGGTACTCTGAGGAGCTTACTTGACTGAAATCTCTTGGCTAGCTAGGATCACTCTCCACGAGCCACTGGCATCAGTAAGGCCATCACCAAGGCAAGGGTCTGTGATCCCAGCCCATCTGGCTGCCTCCTGCCTTGGGCTACAACAGCAAAGCATGATGGCAGCTGAGAAAGGTGGCAGGGATTCAACCAAGGAGGGCGAGGGCCTAGGGCCTTATACCTGTTGGGGCCTTGGGCACGTGGAGGGGTCTCAGGTAGAAAGAGTTACTGGTGCCCTCTGCACCCCTGAAATCCTGACCTACGGAAACTGCCAGAGACAATACATGTTTATCTCCCCAGACCACCACCCCAAAGTCTGCCTTATCAGGGCCTGAACACTGAGGTCAACGGAGCATCACTGACCTGGGGTTCTGAGGTCCACAGGTGGATAAGCATTAACAGAACAGGGGACGAGTCTCTGCTTTCCTAGTAGGGATGCGGCCAGCAAAGGGGCCAAATGCATGCAAAGGAGATCCTTTTCCCCACAGGTGTCCATCCTGAAGTCAGGACCGTGTTCCTACAAGACAGTTGGCATTTTGCAGTGAACACAGCATGGTGGGATGGGAGTGGGGGGAGGGGAGGAGGCAAGACCCCAAAGATCCCACCTCCCAGTGCCTCTGAGCCTCAGAAGACTGTCTTGAATTCCCAAGTCTCCTCTCTTCTGGAAACTCAAACTACCAGATTGCTTTCTATGTTGAAAGATTCCCTGAACAGTCTCCTTTAAAATTTTTCCATATTTATTGTGTGTGTGTGGGGGGGGGGGTTTATCCACCACCCTGCCAGCCTTCAAGGGGATTCACCACCCCCACCCTCAGAACCCTCTAGGGTCTCCTCTCTTCCCCGCTGGAGAGTGTGCTGTGGGAGGAACAGAGGCTGGGAAGCCAAGAGATTTGGACCATGATTCTATTACTCAGTGTAACCATGGGGAGTGCCCTCCTCTCTGTTTCTTGGGAAGCCTAAGAAATCATTTGGAAATCTCCATGCCAAGATAATTTGAGGTCTGTCTGTGACTGGGAATCCTCTGTTTTTCCCAGGGCACCCCCATCCGTGGTTCTGGACTCTAAGCTAGGGAGTGTGTTCTACCAGGGACACATGGAAATGACGGCTAACCTCAGAGGCAGGTCCTCAGGATGCTGGACCAGTGGGCAGATTTGGGGGGACCTTTCATGTGGAGAGGTCCACCGGGCTTAGAGCTCAAGCTGACATCTTTCAAAATCACCTTTTCTCCTGAGATGGGATCTTCCTATGGACTAAATATCATGTTAGAGTCAACAAACATGCTTCCAGACCCCAGCTGGGCTGCACCAACCGGGGGGTCTGAGGTCAGTGAATTTACCAAGAAAAACTCCAGCCCCTCCCTTCTGCCTCAGTGGGGCTACCTTCTGAAATAGGATATTACCTAATCTAACTGGGCTTGAAGTCTCAAATCCCTTCTCAAAATATAGTTTATTGACTTTATTTAATACAAGGGCTCTGGGAACTTCTTCCACAATAATAGTAAAATTTATGTAGTGCTAGGGACTAAATTGTATGCCCTTTAATTCATATGCTTAAGCCCTAATTCTCAATGTGATTGTGTTTGGAGATGGGGCCATAAGGAGGTTATTGTTGTTGTTGTCGTTCAGTTGCTCAGTTGTCTGACTCTTTGCAACCCCATGAATTGTAGCAAGCCAGGCTTTTCTATCTTTTACCATCTCCCAGAGCTTGCTCAAACTCATATCAATTGAGTCAGTGATGCTATCCAACCATCTCTTCCTCTGTCATCTTCTTCTCCTAGTTTCAATCTTTCCCAGCATCAAGGTCTTTTCCAATGAGTTAGCCCTTCGTATCATGTGGCCAGAGTATTGGAGCTTCAGCTTCAGCATCAGTCCCTCCAATGAATATTCAGGATTGATTTCTTTTAGGATTGACTAGACCTAGTTTTATCCACAGCCATTCCCTCCCACCAGGAAGCTTCCACAAGCCTGTTATCCTCATCCATCAGAAGACAGACAGAATGAAAACCACAATCACAGAAAACTAACCAAACTAATCACATGGATCACAGCCTTGTCTTACTCAGTGAAACTATGAGCCATGCCATGAAGGGCCACCCAAGACAGACGTGTCATGGTGGAGAGTTCTGACAAAACGTGGTCCACTGGAGAAGGGAATGGTAAAATGCTCCAGTATTCTAGCCTTGAGTACCCCATGAACAGTATGAAAAGGCAAAAAGATATGACACTGAAAGATGAACTCCCCAGGTCAGTAGGTGCCCAATATGCTACTGGAGAAGAGCAGAAAAATAGCTCCAGAAGGAATGAAGAGGCTGAGCCAAAGTGGAAGAAACACCCAGTAGTGGATGTGTCTGGTGGTGAAAGTAAAGTCAGATGTTGTAAAGAGCAATATTGCATAGGAACCTGGAATATTAGGTCCATGAATCAAGGTAAATTGGAAGTGGTCAAATGAGATGGCAAGAGGGAACATTGACACTTGGGAATCTATGAACTACAATGGACTTGAATGAGTGGGTTAATTCAGATGACAATTATGTCTACTATAATGGTCAAGAATCCCTTAGAAGAAATAGAATAGCCCTCATGGTCAACAAAAGAGTCTGAAATTCAGTACTTGGGTGCAATCTCAAAAGCAACTGAATGATCTCTGTTTGTTTACAAGACAAACCATTCAATATCACAGTAATCCAAGTTTATGCCCCAACCAGTAATGCTGAAGAAGCTGAAGTTGAACAGTTCTATGAAGACCTACAAGACCTTCTAGAACTAACACCAAAAAAAGATGTCCTTTTCATCATAGGGGACTGGAATGCAAAAGTAGGAAGTCAAGAGATACCTGGAGTAACAGGCAAGTTTGGACTTGGAATACAAAATGAAGCAGGGCAAAGGCTAACAGAGTTTTGCCAAGAGAATGCACTTGTCATAACAAACACCCTCTTTCCAATGATACAAGAGATGACTCTACACATGAATATCATTAGATGACCAATACCAAAATCAGATTGATTATATTCTTTGCAGTCAAAGATGAAGAAGCTCTATACAATCTGCAAAAAAAAAAAAAAAAAAAAAAAAAGACCAGGATCTGACAGTGGCTCAGATCATGAACCCCTTATTGCCCAATTCAGACTTCAATTGAAGAAAGTAGGGAAAACTACTAGGCCATTCAGGTATGATATAATTCAAATACCTTACGATTAAACAGTGGAAGTGACAAATAGAGTCAAGGGATTAGATTTGATAGACAGAGAGCCTGAAGGACTATGGACAGAGGTTCATGATATTGTACAGGAGGCAGTGATCAAAAGCATTCCCAAGAAAAGAAATGCAAAAAGGCAAAATGGCTGTCTGAGGAGGCCTTACAAATAGCTGAGAAAAGAAGAAAAGCTAACGGCAAAGGAGAAACAGAAAGATAGCCATCTGAATGCAGAATTCCAAAGAACAGCAAGGAGAGATAAGAAAGCCTTCTTAAGTGAACAATGCAAAGAAATAGAGGAAAACAATAAAATGGGAAAGACTAGAGATATCTTCAAGAAAATTAGAGATACCAAGGGAACATCATGCAAAGATGGGCACAATAAAGGACATAAATGGTATAGACCTAACAGAAGCAGAAGTGATTAAGAAGAGGTGGCAAGAATACACAGAAGAACTATACAAAAGAGATCTTAATGACCCAGGTAACCATGATGGTGTGATCAGTCACCTAGAACCAGATATCTTGGAGTGCAAAGTCAAGTGGGCCTTAGGAAGCATCAGTAGAAACAAAGCTAGTAGAGGTGATGGAATTCCAGCTGAGTTATTTCAAATCCTAAAAGACGATGCTGTTAAAGTGCCACACTCAATATGCCAGCAAATATGGAAATTTAGCAGTGTCCACAGGACTGGAAAAGATCAGTTTTCATTCCAATCCCAAAGAAAGGCAATGCCAAAGAATGTTCAAACTACCATACAATTGCACTCACTTCACATGCTAGCAAAGTAATGCTCAAAGTTCTCCAAGCCAGTACCTAAACTGAGAACTTCCAGATGTTCAAGCTGGATTTAGAAAAAGCAGAGGAACCAGAGACCAAAATACCAACATCTGTTGGATCATAGGAAAAGCAAGAGAATTCCAAAAAAAAACCTACTTCTGCTTCACTGACTACATTAGAGCCTTTGACTGTGTGGATCACAACAAACTGTGGAAAATTCTTAAAGAGATGGAAATACCAGTTCACCTTACCGGCCACCTGAGAAATCTGTATGCAGGTCAAGAAGCAACAGTTAGAATGGGACATGGCCCAACAGACTGGTTCAAAATCGGGAAAGGAGTATGTCAAGGCTGTATATTATCATCCTGCTTATTTAACTTTATACAGAGTACATCATGAGAAACACTGGGCTAGATGAAGCACAAGCTGGAATCAAGATTGCCAGGAGAAATATCAATAACCTCAGATATGCAGATGACACCACCCTTATGGCAGAAAGCTCCCAGAAACTCAGGAGGGGAGAGGAGAGACAGTGGTCAGGCTACTCAGCTTCTGGAAGGTTCTTGGCCTACCGTGGCTCTCAGGCACCTGGCTCTCACCTGCCCTGCCAGCAGGATGCCCAAGAGGAGGGTCAGCTCTGCCAAAGGGATGGTGAAGGAGGAGTCCAAGAGGAGATCTGCGAGGTTGTCAGCTAAACTGGCTCCTGCAAAAATGGAAACCAAAAATGGCAGTGGGAAAGGATAAATCTTCAGGCAAAAGGGTGCAAACAAAAGGGAAGAGAGGAGCAAAGGGAAAACAGGAGGAAATGGCCAACCAAGAGACTAAAGAAGACTTACCTGCAGAAAATGGAGAGACTAAAAATGAGGAGAGCCCAGCCTCTGGTGTTCAGAAGAGAAAGAAGCCAAGTTAGATTAATACCACACACTCAGTCCTGTCAGTGGTCCCTGTTTCCCTTCTTGTACAGTTCAGAGGAATATTTTTATCAACTCTTTTGTAAATGCAAGTTTTTTAGTAGCTCTAGAAACATTTTTAAAAAAGGAAGGAATCCCACCTCATCCCATTTTTTAAGTGTAAGTGCTTTTTTTTAAAGAGGTGAATTCATTTGCTTGTTGTTTATTTTTTGGTACAACCAGAAAATAGCGGGATATTGAATATAAGAGGCTTTGATTGTCTTGGGTGCCACCATAACATTCCACAGATTGGGGGGGGGGGTAGCTTTTATATCTTATAATACAAAAGCATACTAAATGGCAATTTGGAGTCAGTTGTGCACTGCAGATGGTGATTGCAGCCATGAAATTAAAAGACGCTTACTGCTTGGAAGGAAAGTCATGACCAACCTAGATAGCATATTTAAAAGCAGAGACATTACTTTACCAACAAAGGTCCGTCTAGTCGAGGCTATGGTTTTTCCAGTAGTCATGTATGGACGCGAGAGTTGGACAGTAAAGAAAGCTGAGTGCCAAAGAACTGTTGCTTTTGAACTGTGGTGTTGGAGAAGACTCTTGAGAGTCCCTTGGAGTGCAAGGAGATCCAACCAGTCCATCCTAAAGGAGATCAGTCCTGGGTGTTCATTGCAAGGACTGATGTGGAAGCTGAAGCTCCAGTACTTTGGCCACCTCATGCAAAGAGTTGACTCATTGGAAAAGACCCTAATGCTGGGAAGGATTGGGGGCAGGAGAAGAAGGGGACGACAGAGGATGAGGTGGCTGAATGGCATCACTGACTCGATGGACATGGGTTTGGATGGACTCTGGGAGTTGGTGATGGACAGGGAGGCCTGGCGTGCTGCAATTCATGGGGTCTCAAAGAGTTGGACACGACTGAGTGACTGAACTGAACTATGCATTTAATGTCTTGAACACTTTAAACTATTTCTCTTCCTATATTGTTTTGATAGAATTATTTCCTACAGCAAACCACTCATTGATCTTGGCTTTCCTGGCCTGAATTTTGTGCACTCTATAACATCTTTGGTCATGGTTGTCCAGTTTTCCTATAACTTGGTTAATGTGCTGTGAATGATTGACAGTTTAAGTATGTAGTGTATATGATATTAAATTGTGAATCAGTGCAACTTATGATATAACAGCATATCAATATTTGAGGCTATTGATACTTTATATCCTGTTAAGGAAAATGTGCTCCAAATTTTAAGCTGGAAAATCATTGGAATAACTGTTAAGAATCACAACTGTATGATTTTTTAGATTTTTGGTATGTATGTGAAGAATTGTATACAAATTGAAATATCTTTGTAGTGATCCTCAAAACAACCAATAAAATCTCAATTATGAAAGAACAAACAACAATAACACTCAAAAAATGAAGATCATGGTATCTGGTCTCATCACTACATGGCAAATAGATGGGGAAACAATGGAAACAGTGACAGACTTTATTTCCTTCAGCTCCACAATTACTGCAGATGGTAACTGCAGCCACGAAATTTAAATATTTTTGTAATGCTTGCTCCTTGGAAGAAAAGCTATGACAAACCTAGACAACTTATTAAAAAGTAGGGGGAAAAAAGTAGAGACATTGTTTTGATGGCAAACATCCATATAGTCAAAACTATGGTTTTTCTAGTAGTCATGTATAGAACTGAGAGTCGGACCATAAAGAAGGCTGAATGCTGAAGATTTGATCCTTTTGAACTGTGGTGTTGGAGAAAACTCTTGAGAGTCCCTTGGACTGCAAGGAGATCCAACCAGTCAATCCTAAAGGAAATTAATCCTGAATATTCATTAGAAGGACTGATGCTGAAGCTCTGATACTTTGACCAACTGATATAAAAAGCTGACTCATTAGAAAAGACCCTGATGTTGGGAAAGATTGAAGGCAGGAGGAGAAGGGGACAACAGAGGAAGAGGTGGTTGGATGGCATCACTGACTCAGTGGACATGAGTTTGAGCAAGCTCTGGGAGTTGGTGAAGGACAGGAAAGCCTGGCATGCTGCAGTCCATGGGATCACAAAGAGTCAGACACGACTGAGCGACTGAACAGCAACAACAACAGGATTGACCGGTTTGATCTCCTCACAGTCCAAGGGACTCTCAAGAGTCTTCTCTAACACCACAGTTCAAAAGCATCAATTCTTCAGCACTCAACCTTCTTTATGGTCCACATCTCATATCCATCCATACATGACTACTGGAAAAACCATAGCTCTGACTATACAGACCTTTGTCAGCAAAGCAGTATCTCTGTTTTTTAATATGTTGTCTAGCTTTGTCATAGCTTTTCTTCCAAGGAGCAAGCATCTTTTAATTTCATGGCTGCAGTCACCATCTGCAGTGATTTTGGAGCCCAAGAAAATAAAATCTGTCACAGTTTCCGTTGTTTCCCCATCTATTTGCCATGAAGTGATGGGACCAGATGCCATGATCTTAGTTTTTTGAATGTTGAGTTTTAAGCCAGCTTTTTCACTCTCGTTTTTCACCTTCATCAAGAGGCTTTTTAGGTCCTCTTCACCTTCTGCCATAAGGGTGGTGTCATAAGGAGGTGAGTGAGTGAGTGAGTGAGTCAAGTCGCTCAGTCGTGTCCTACTCTTTGCAACCTCATGGACTGTAGCATACCAGGCTCCTCTGTCCATGGGATTTTCCAGCCAAGGGTACTGAAGTGGGTTGCCATTTCCTTCTCCAGAGGATCTTCCAGACTCAGGGTTCAAACCCAGGTCTCCCACATTGCAGCCAGATGCTTTACTCTCTGAGCCACCAGGGAAGCCTCATAAGGAGGTAATTAAGGTTAAATGAGGTCATAAGGGTGGGGGCCCTGATCTGATAGGACTAGTGTCCTGATAAGAAGAAACACCAGAGAGCTTACTCTCTCTCCCTGCATATACACAGAAGAGGTCATATGAGCACACAAGCACGTGGCAGCTGCAAGCCAAGGAAAGAGGCCTCAGTATGAAACCTATCCTTGCCATCACCATGCTCTTGGACTTTCAGTCCAGAACCGTGAGAAATAAATTTCTGCTCTTTGAGCCACTCAGTCTATGGTATTTGCTATGGCAGTCTGAATAGGCTAATGTATTCAGATATATTTAGAACAATCTAGATGGCATTAAAACATATCCTGTGCACTACATGCTAAGAACAAACAAACAAATAAACACCAGGGGTAACTTTTCAGCCACAGTATGTACTGGAGCAAAAGAAAACCTTCTGCTATTGAACAAAGTCCCAAACAGACCACAGTTTAAAAAATAAAAAACCAACAAAAACCCAAAGCACTATTAAAGTAAAAACTACTTGGGAGAAAAAATTTCCATCCTATGAGCAATTTGAAATAAAAACTTCAGAATCATAATAGTGACTCTACTATAATTTTCTGTAATAAAACATCTATTATAACAGATATGGCAATACAATAAAAGTCCTATTGTTCCTGAAACTGTATTATAACTGAAACAGGATAATTATAGAAATACTTGCCTGAGAATTGCATGTTCAACAGAACCATTGGAAATCATTGTTCTCAGACTGAAAATAAGTCTTCCGGGTACAGAAGAACTCTGCAGTGAGATCTGAAATGGAAGACAAGGTGGATTTTTTTAAAAAAATCTTTTATAGCAGCATAACCTTCCAAAGCCTCCTTAGGGCCATCTGTAACGTGTCTCCAAGGGCTCATCCAGCTCTGAGTTCCACACTTTATTTGGAATACTAAAATCTAATAGTGGATTTTGAAGTAGGGCATCTCTATATTCTTTCAACAAACAGATTTCAGGGTGAATCTCAGCTCTATCAAGTTCATTTTGTAAATTCTAACTTAGAATTTGTCACTGTTTAGAACAGCTGACCCCTGGAACTTTCTGCAGAAATCTAAACGTATGTTGAAGCCATTTCTGGTACTGCCACTCCCCCTGCTTGTGGTTTACAGAGCACTTTTCCACTCTGTTCCTCGTGTAGTCTTCATAGTAATCCCAGGTTGCTGAGAGTGGGGGATCTCAGCCTGATTTTATAGTTGAGGAAATTGAGAGTACCTGGATGGAAGCAGGGGCAAGGAGAGCTGACTGGAAACTTAAAATATTTGCATTGTAAACACACTCCTTTTACTTAGCTTGTCTATTTATTTGATGTGGCTTTGGGGGGAACTGGCAAAAATGAAAAAGGAGTTGGGGGTCAGAGGAGCTGCAAGTCATCTCTTGTCACCACTGCTGATTTCTAAAATTCCACACCAGGGAACTTGGCACGTGAAAGGCTGGACACCTGGAGGAAATTCACACAGCAGTGACGGTGGCTGTGGGATGAAAGGAGTGTGCCATGAGGAAATAATAATAATAATCATGACAATGAGGATAACACGCACTCAAAACCATGGCAAATATGTAGAGTGGTGCTAAGTGATGACTAAAGGGACATGATAACCATCTACAAATATTTGAAGGATGTAAACACTAAGGAAGGAGATGAATTAATTATTTAGAGGAACAATGAGGAAGCCCAGGAGGAGCTCATTACCAGTCCCAAAGCCACCTCTACCCTCAACAACCCTTTCGGAATTAAGCCTTCGCAAGACTAAAAGCAGGCAGCTGGATGGCCCCCTGCACACAACAACCTCAACACAAGGCATGGCTGAGAACGGTATTTTTTTTTTCTCTGTCTTTTAAAAAATCTTTTTTTAATTATCTGGTTGCACTGGGTCTTAGTTGCTACATGAGAACTCTTAGTTGCAGCATGTGGGATCTAGTTCCCTGACCAGGGATAGAATCCAGGCTCCCTGCATTGGAAGGGAGGTGCCTTAGCCATTGGACCACCAGGGAAGTCCCTAAGAATGGTATTTTTATCATGCTTGCAGGTACCCATGTGCCTATTTGGATAACAATCATCATAGCTGGCATTTGCTGACTGCCTGGTATTATGGATTCAATTGTGTCATCCAAAAATATATGTGAAAGTTTTACCTCTCGTATTTATGAATATGACCTTATTCGGAAATAGGGTCTTTGCAATTGTAATCAAGTTAAGATGATGTCATTAGGGTGAGCCCTCACTCCAGTGAGATGGCAACTCACTCCAATATTCTTGCCTGGAAAATCCCATGGTCAGAGGAGCCTAGCGGGCTGCAGACCACTGGGTCACAAAGAGTTGGACACGACTGAGTGACTGAGAACACACATTACTCCAATATGACTGGTGCTGTATAATAAGAGGGAAATTTGGACACGCAGAGACACAAGGGAGAACGTCGTGTGACAAAAAAGGCAGAGATGCAGCTGCAAGCCATGGAATGCCGAGGATTCATGGCTACCACTAGAGGCTAGCTAGAACAGCCGAGGAAGGGTCCACCCCTAGTGGTTTTAGAGGGAGCACTGCCTGCCAACTCCTTGGACTTCTTCTTTTAAAAAAAAAAAAAACTCACTTTTATGAATAAACATGTAAAGTTCACATACAGTCTAAGTAAAGCTTTTCACAATCCATCGTATGATCCTCAATCAAAATTCAGATTATAAGAATTCAGAAACATTCTTTTTCTTCTGTTATAATGATCTGAGAATTGTGATTTCTATGGTTTACATATTTACTAAAGATGTATATTATTGTTAGACAATAAATTTCTCCTTTGAGCCACCCAGTCTGTGGTACTTTGTTATGGGGCCCTAGCAAAATAATACACCTGGTATACGCCAAAAGGTGTGTTGAACACTTCACAGGTAAAGGTGAATGTAACCCTGGAGGAAGGATTGGGAGGTGAGACTTCCTTTGCCTCCAGGGCTAAAGACTCAGAGGTTCTTAGGAAAAGTGCCCTGGAAACGGCATGTACCTCTCCTGACCCAAAACCTCGGCTCAGTGAGTATCTTGGGATAACTGATTGTCTTCAAGGCTAGATCAAGATCCCCAGGAATCCCTAATCACCAAACAGACTATGGTGTCCTTAGTGAACGTGTTAGTCACTCAATCACGTCTAACTCTTTGCAATCTCATGGGCTGTAACCCACCAGGCTCCTCTGTCCATGGAATTCTCCAGGCAAGAAAACTGGATTGGGCTGCCATTCCCTTCTCCAGGGACTCTTTCCAACCCAGGGATCGAACCCAAGTTTCCTGCATTGCAAGCAGACTCTTTACTATCTGAGCCACCAGGGACACCCAAGGAGGTAACTTAGAATAAAGGACATGATTTAATTTTCAAAGTGACACCTGGCTTACATGTATGCTGTTATTAAGAGATTGCAGGGGTTTATGTATGTGTGGATCGTCCAGCCCTGGGTCTGGGTGGGTTTATCCTGAAAGAGTTGTGTAAGTTGGGAGCTCCTCACTCATCCTCTCAAAAAAGAGGATGGGGTTGCTGGCTTCAGGGGATCCCACCTGAATTTTTACTCTGGTAGGCTCTTTGAACACAGCCTAGCATCCTGGGACCATCAGGAGGAGGGTGCATTGTGAAGGCTGGGGTAGAATTGCATTTCTCACCACTCTGGGCATATGATGCTCACACTCGGGAATTTGGATATTCATTTTCATAACTTATGATGTAATCAAGAATATTCTAGATCCCTACACATTACCTCCTTTGATCTTCAGAACAATCCTATGAGACGGGCACTATTATTACTGTCATTGCCCAAATGAGGAAACTGAGGCACAGAGAAGTTGAATAACTTTCCCAAGATCATCCAGCCAGATCTTAAGATCATAAGCATTATGAAAACACTAAACGGATTCTGGGCCAGTGGAGAGTTACCACACCATGATGGAGACCCCGCTGTGCTCCTCATTCATGGGACCCACTTTGCAGGAGGCTCAGCTGCCGTTATAAGACTGTGGTACGGTGTGTTACATTTATGGGCTTTGGTGTGTGCATTTTATGACTTTATTCATATCAGAATGAAGATCCCAAGTTGCTGATGGGTTGAATGTTTGCAGGACTTATTGCTAACCTTCTCTAGAGGGCCCCACCTTGAAGTTTCTATCCCCTTCCAGCATTTTCCTCCCAGCCAGTCCTTTCCTCCCCATCTCTCCCGGAGTGAGAGGGCCCAGTTCCTTAATGTGCCACCAGAGGGAGCAGGCCTGCGGAGAAACAGGAGAATCTTATCCAGGCCCAAGCCTGGAGACTCCCCAGGGAGTTGGGCTATTCTTTACCTTGGTTAAGTTTCACTTTCAGTTTTGGAATGTCACCCAAACTCATACAGCTCCTATTCAGGAACAAATGGAGTTATTTCAGCGTAACTTATTTGTGACAGGGGAATTATGGTTAATGCTATAGGCCCTTTCTCACATTAGGGACAGAAGGGAAACAGAAGTAACAAAATGATGATAAAGAATACAAAGTTTCAGTTAAATAACTTAACATATGTAAATTCTAGAGATCTACTATACAGAATCGTATCTGTAGTTAACAATACTGTGCTGTACACTGAAGTGTGCTAAGAGGGTAGATCTCATGGCAGGTATTCTTACCACATCCCCACACACAAAAGAGAGTAACAATAAAGGAGGTGGAAGAAAACACCCAGAGGTGATGTATATGCTTATGGCCTTGGTGGTGATGATTTCACGGGTATAAATTCATCCCTAAACTCATCAAATTTTGTGTACATCAAATATGTACAGCTTCTTGTATGTAAATCATACTTCAATAAAGTGAAATATCTATATATCTATAGCTCACACACAAACACACCCAAAGGACTTTCCCACTTGGAAAAAATTTTTTTAAAAAATTGTCTGGCAGTGTGAAAGAGGCCAACTCTCTGGGTGCCCACAGCACTCAGGAAGGCAAGCCAGAGGGCCGGTTACAAGCAAGGGCTTTGAGCCAGGTGGGCCCAAGATGGCATCTGGACCCTGACACTCCCTACCTTGGTGGCCTTGGGTAGACGACCCTCTCTGAGCCTCGGTGCCTCCCTTCTCCTGTCTGTAACATGGCAATGGGAACCAGGCCTACGCTGCAGGATTGAGGGAGATGGCCCAGGGAAAGCCCCCAGAAGCCTTTTTCAGCTTTGAGATGGTTCCAGGCCAGCCCTTGTATGTGGGGAGGAGATGGGTAGAAGGCTCCTCCACGTGCCGCTCCAAAGTATCCCCTGGCCCTTCTCTTACCTGCCTCTCTCACGCCTTTGCACCCTCCTAGGAGGCTCCCCAACCTCAGCTTTTCCCTGGAAGCCGGCCCTCCTCTTTCCTTGGAACCCCGGGAGCAAAGGGGACGCAGGATCTTTTCAAACCCCCGGGCCCAGAGGCAGCCGGTGCCCGCACTGCAGCCGGCTGACGTTTGACTCTGCCAGGTACATTCACCGAATATTAACTCAGCCCCTCGCGGAGGCCGCGGTGTTCCCTCCCGAGCCGGGACCCGAGGGGTGGGGGAGTGCCCCGGTGCTGGGTGAAAGGCCAGAGCGAGAGAGGGCCTCCCGGGAGGCCCCCGGGCTTGAGCAAGAACTAAAGGAACTCCGGCCTAATACGGGTGTGAGCGGGTGGAGGGCAGGGCGGCGCGCGGCCTCGGGACCCCAGCGATCCCGCTCCAGGCGCCCCCTCCCCGCAGGCGCTCGCAGAGCGAGGCCCTCGCAGAGCGGAGCCGGGGCCGGGAGCGCAGCGGCGGGGGCGGCGGCGGCGCTACCGGTGGGCGGCGCTCCGGAAGGCCCCGCGCGGACGAGCCGGAAGGCCGGAGGGTGGGGCCAGCGCGCCGCGCGGGGAGGCCTGGTGTCCCCGCGCCTGCCGGCCTGTGACCTCGCGGCGCCGCCTCCGCAGGTAAAGGCCCCCGAGCCGCCGCCGGAGCCAAGCGGGCGCCCGGAGCAGCGCCAGGGCAGACGGCCTTAGTCCATTTATTTTCCTTAGGAAGAAACGGGGGGACGAAGGGGTGTGTGCGCTGTCACCGCCCGCTGGAACGCCTGTGCGTGCGCGCCCGCGCGCGTGTCACTTCCCGCAGGAACGGGGGTGCGCCTGTGGCAGGTGTTATATCCACAGGGTGGGGCACTCCTGGCCTTGCCCTCTGGGGAGACAATTTGGACGCCAGATTAGAGGAAGGGATGTTAGTGATTTAGGGGCGGGGAGATTAGCCTTGTGGGGACTGGTAGCTTCTTTGTCCATTTGTGTGTGTGTGTGTGTGTGTGTGTGTGTGCGCACCGTGGGACATGGGGGATCTTCGTTCCCCGACCCAGGGTTAATCCTGTGTCCCCTGCATTGGGAGCAGGGAGTCTTAACCACTGGACCGCCAGGAAAGTCCCTCTTTATCCTTTTTGTTTGTTTGTTTAAAGAAATAGGAATATTTTGAGAGGGTGTTGCTCCTGGGCCAAGTAGGTAGATAAGGTGTGCTCCTGTAGGACCTTACTCAGCTCTGGCCTGGATTGCTGCAGAAGGCCGATCCCGTGTGGCTTGTACTTTTGATTTTTCAGGAGAATCAGAAACCTGAGGTGTATGTGAAATCTCTTGATTTTTAAATTCTAGCACCTATTTTATTTATTTATTTATTTGGCCTCAATGCATGTGGGATCCTAGCTCCCCCACCAGCGATTCAGCTCTCATCTCCTGCACTGGAAAGTGAAATCTTGACCACTGGACTGCCAGAAAGTGAAAGTGTCTCAGTGTTTGACTCTTCCCACCCCATGGACTATAGCCCATGGAATTCTCCAGGCCAGGATACTGGAGTGGGTAGCTGTTCCCTGCTCCAGGGGATCTTCCCAACCCAGGGATCGAACCCAGGTCTCCTGCATTGCAGGAAGATTCTTTACCAGCTGAGCCACTAGGGAAGCTCAGAACTGCCAGGGAAGTCCCTAATCCACTTTTAAAAAGTCTAATCTGACTGTATTTGCTGATGGGACCCAATGTCTGTACTGGGGCATAGAGAGGTGGAAAGACGGTTTATCTGAGCCAATGGGCACACTGGAGCTTTATAATAAAGTCCACCAGAGAAGTAAAAAGTACTGAGGACTGCAGGTGAACAACATCACTGAATCTTAAGAGGCCCTGCTTTTTTAATTTTTAAAAAGAGCTTTGTGCATGGAGGTCTTTGGTAGCTCTGCAGCCTTCCTCTTCCCATCTCTCACAATCTGGTCCATCTCAGAAAGCCAGGCTGCAGTCCTAGGGCCAGGCTCATCTCCCTCTCCCTCAAATCCCCGCTATAATCAGCAGACCAGCCTGGGTGCTTGCAAGAAACCAGGGCTTCACATTGGCATTTGCCTTCCCTGTGGCTGGCAGATGGACTTCCTGTGACCCGAGTCTGTTTTGTGGACAAATCTGATTCTGAAATAGGTGAGATATGGTTGTGGAGTGGGGCACCCTCCCACCCCATTGAGGTCTGTCCCAAAAGAGTGCTGCTGCCTCCTCCTTCACCCGCTTCTCTGCCACTTACTGACTAAGGCAGCTGGAGTGAGAGAAGAAAAAACAGGGCTGGCTTTCTTCCTCAATCAGGCAACCCTGGAGAAGTTGGGAGGCTGAGATTTTTAGCAGGGGCTCAGGAGATAGTGCTGTAAACTTTTCTTCCTCAACAAGAATCTATTGATGCTCCAACTTCTAAAATGATTCTTACAAGGAAATTAAACCAGTGGTCTCTTGGATGGAGGCAGCCACGATGCCGCTGGTCTATTCATGGTGTGGATCCATTGAACACAGCAGGAGCTGGGCCACTTCTTCTCCCCTCCCACACACCATGACACCTGCTGGCCCACTAGTCATACAGAGCTCTGGACTTGCACTTTGCACTGGCTCAACTGGGCTAAGTGGAGGTGGTGTTTGCACAATGATGCCTCATTAGTCCCTGTGGGTTTTGACTTAAAGTCATTCAGAGCAGGTTGGAAGCTGATTTTGGTTGTTTATTTTTTTTTTGATAGACATAGAGGGTGAAGTGGGTATATATCTCCAGCCTCTTTTACATGCCTTTTCTTGCTGTGCAGAAACTGCTTGGAGAATACAGGTCTGTAATTCTGCAGAAAACCTGGCATATGGGTAGAATGCACTGGCCTGGAAACCAGTCTTGGAGATCAAGCATGGCAAGGCTCAGGGTCTTCATGCCTCTGGGAATGCAAGAGACTTTCCCAGGACCTGAGCTTCATCTCCCTTTTTTTCTGCAAAGCTGACAGATAAAAAGCTAGATGTAAACCAGATCTGAGCTAGAAGGTGATTAGGTATTTTACAGGACAATTTTTAGCTTTTAAAAGGTTTTATCATGAGATTAATTCCTTTGGTTATCTTAATAGGTATCTGAAATTAGACATTTTGTTTGCATAGCTTTACAAGCTCATGGCTATTGGGTAAATCAGGTTATTTCCTCCCTCTTCCCATTTCTAAGTGCAATTCCTTCACTATTATAATGCTATAATGTTATCTTGACATTTGTGCCTGGAAAAATTTTGACTTCTGGAAGGGTGGAAGGGGGCTCTCTTGCAGGTAGGAGGGGGCTGGGACATGTGCTAGTCCTACACGTGGTCACTGCTGGTGAGCAGAAGGGCCTGGGAGCCAGGAGGCATTTTAGCAGATCCAGGACACCTGGGAGCCAGAGCGAGGACAAGCGCACTTGAATTTTCCCCTAGTCCCTTAGGCAGCCCTGCAGGGCTACCCCTCCACTGCCTCTCACACTCCCGGTAAACGGACACATCTGGAGCGTGCCTCTTGCATTCTGAATTCAAGGACTGAGTAGCAGGTATCAGACATCTTAAGTCATTCTGTCATAGAGTCTTGCTGTCCAAAAGTGAGGGCAGAATTTCAGCTAGGGGCCTGTAAATACAGAATCTCACCCTGCCTAAATGCGTAGTATTAGACTCCTCTGTACTGGTGGAGAATCACTGATATCAAGAATATCAAAAGGAGGAGCTTCCCTGATGGTCCAGTGGTTAAGAGTCTGAGCTCCCAATGCAGGGGGCTACAGGTTCAACCCCTGGTTTGGGATCTAAGATCCCCCATGCCAAATAGCATGGGGAAAATAATAAAAAGAATATCAAAAAGAAAAAGAGGGGAAATTTTCAGGACCTGGAGAAGAAGATCCCTCTTACCTCCCCCAGGACTACAAAGAAGTTCTGACTGGTGTTATGGAAAATCCACAAATTTGTTCTAAAGGCTCAGAGTTCTCTCTCAGAATTGGGAGGGTAATTTTACATTAGGGTAATTCTGGGTTTTCTTTGGATTTAAAAAAAACTCATATATCCAGAAGATATTGAACAATAGGGTCCGCTCCAAACTTCCATAATCAAGTTCCTTGTAAATGTCTGTGTCTCTCAGCCTTGACTGTAAAGGGCAGTGTTAGTGAGAGAGGAAGGTGCCCACCCAAGCCTTGGGTCCAGCCAAAGCTGGAAAAAGAAGCACTGCTCATTGCCATTTTGATTTTACTTCCTGTCTTGCCAGGTGGCCCATCAGTGCCAAGATTCTCCGTTCCCAGCAACTGGGGTAGTTAGTGCCTGCCCTACCTCTACCCTTGCCCCTGCCTGTTTTTTTCCTGCTAGTGTGACAATTTCCTGACCCCAGAGAATTTTTCTAAAATCTCATCATTCCAAAGTCTGTTGATCCATCTGTCATCTGTTCATCCATATGGAATTCTTTGATTTCTTTTATTCTCTGGTTGTTTCATGTTACCATATCATCCTGCCCCTGCCTTTAATATCCCATGAGTAGAACTGGATTGACTCTGATTGGTTGCTTGTTGAGGCCATTAGTATATGTTAGGAAGAGAATGTTCATTTAGAACCATCATGTCTGAGAGTCTACAGTGTTAACAGTCTCGCTCCAGGTGAGACTTTGCATCCATTCTGCTTATACCTTGTAGGAATCCAGCCTGTAGGTGGTTTATCTTCATCTTACAGGTGAGAAACCTGCCACTCTGCTGGGTCATCCTATGGCTGCAAGGCTGTTTAGTTAACAGAGTCCATGCTTCCCCCATCTCTGACTTGGTGGGAGCTGAGATGCCCTGTCACACAGAAGTGGACCCAGGGCTGGCCCTTGTGCACTCGGCCCGGCTTTGTGCGTGGGAATTGCCTGGGCTAGCTGAAGGGCCCTGACACAAGAGAGCTCAGAATTGCATCACTCAGGATGAACTTGTGGAGCATGGGCAGGGTTGTTCCTTAATCTGTCATAAATCATACGTTAGAGTGCAGAGAAGACCTTTCACCCACTCCGTTGATCCTGTCTACTTAATAACTGAATGCTGCCCTGCTTTCTGTTTGGCAAAGGACTTGTCACATGACTGGGGGTGCTGTCCATCCTCCACACTGCAGCCATCCTGTTCTCTGCCAACAATGGAGAACCTTCCTTAACACTTTAGGAAGAGTAACATTTGGGTGGAAAGGCCCTTCACTCATTGCAACTCTCCTTTGGAACACTTACCCCGAGGTCTGCTGCGATGCCCGTGGCGGTGGAGGACGTCATGAGGTTGCTGTGCTCCATCTCCGAGGAGAGGAAGATGAAGGCGGCCGTCAAGCACTCCGGGAGGGGTGCCCTAGTCACCGGGGCCGTGGCCTTCGTTGGTGGCTTGGTGGGCGGTCCCCCAGGACTAGCCGTTGGTAAGTGCAGATGCCTCACAGGGACAGTGCAGGTGTTGGGAAAAGGCCTTTGAAACCACAGAGACCTCCTAAAAGCTTCTGTCCTGTGTGAGAAGTTTGTCGAGTTGAGATCACTTCTCTGAAGCGATCTTTGGGCACGTAATCAGTCCTGTTAACAACACCAGCTTCTGTGTGAATGTCTCAGAAGCTCAGGGCTCTCTTAAATGGCATCTGTGTCATAAAGGCCTGGAGGACACCTTTCTCCCAGAATGTGTCCTAGAGCCAGAGGATTTCACGCTGTCCTGGGTTTTGGACAGTCTTCCTCCCCCCATCCCCGTTACACATCCAGAGAGGAAGCTGAGATTTGCTGAGCACCTCCTGAGGGGTGAGGCTGTAGAGCCACTGAATGTGAACTCATTCACCGTGCTTCCCTCGTCTGAAAGCAAGCAGTCCAGCTCAGGGAAAGCAACAAGCCAGCTCCTAGAGTGATTAGCATCCCTGCCCCTTCTTTTACCACCTGCTTCTATTTGGGAACTTTTTTCTGGCAGTAAATGAAAGTTTGGCTGATTTTCCCATCTTTCTTCATAGCTAGAATGAAGCTGCTTCCTTTGGATTAGGAGCAGAAAGAATTCCTATGTGGTCTGAACTGTGGGTTGGGGGTGTTGTCAAAGAGCTGGCTCATGTCCAGGCCTGACCTGTGGAGGGGCCAGGTAAGGTCTCCCTTGAGGTGTGTCAGATGGACCCTGCAAAACAGGGCTAGATCTGCTGCCCTGGGCTCAGCAAATATCTACTGAATGCCTCCTTTGTGCTGGGTAGCCTGTGCTGGGGATACAGGGCCTGAGAAAGTTCACAGGCTGGTGGAAACCCTTTCTATGTAGCTTGTAGTCTTCACATGAATACGGGCTAGAGAGATGGCTGCTTTTCTTCTGAGGGTGGCTTCTGTGTCCCAGCTCACTGGTAGGGCTTCCAGCTCTCCTCTTCCCTCCTGTAGCGGGATTGACATTCGAGGACATTGTATCAAGCTGAGGCCACACTGAGGAGAAAAAATCAGCTAGTGGGTGACCCTAGATCCTCCATCTATACATTTTCATTTCCAAACTCTGTGAGTTAGTGAGTCCTGACTTCAGCTTCTTGCCATCCAGGAAGTACTCCCATGGGGGAGGAGACAAGGGCCTTGCCATCTTCCTCAGTGACATCCTTTATCTTTGTCCCACCCCATCTGATGTGCCCAAACAGGGCTAGCTGGGATCATTTATCACATAGCTGTGCCCAGATGCCATTTTGGAAGCACATATTTTATTCAGATTGAGCAAAAGCTGGTAGAGGACAAGCTGTCGGCAATGGGAACCCTGGAGATTGGCTACTGGCAGCCCCTAGATGCCCCTAGGTCATGAGCAGGAGCATCATTTTACCAAGAAAACAAAGGAATTTTCTCTTCTCCACAGAGTTGGTAATTTCTTGGTCGATATTTCTTGGCGACTTTTTGCATTAAGTGCTGCTCTAAATCAAATATTGATGTTCTCATAAAGGTTTAGTGCAGAGGAGTGCAACTCTTGTCAGCTCTAAGCATTTCACTGGTGTCATGCGAAAAAGTTCACTAAAACTTGTAAGTGACTGACTCTCCCTCCCTGGAATCCTCCTTCCTTTCAGTATGGGGGGAAGTCTGTCCAGGGCAGTGTTCAGCCTCCAAGACATAAGCCTGGCCAGTTTCCTGCATCTTAGGAGGTGTGTGCTCCCGGGTGCTTCCACACTTGGTTTCCTAAAATGTTGCAAGATTTACTTACTGAGGGCTGCTTCCAGCCTGCAAATGGGTTCTCTCTGGCTCAGGCTGCATTCTTTTAGATAAACTTTTTATTTTGGAATAATATTAGATTTACAGAGAAGTTACAGAGATAATGCCAAGAATTTCCATGTACGTCTTGTCCAGTTTCAGTTCCCCTAATGTTCACATCTTATATTATCACAGCACACTTGTCAAAACCAAGAAACCCACCCTACCATTACTGTTAACTATTCTTCAGGCTATATTTGGATTTTATCAGTTTCTGCATCTAAGGTCGTTTTCTGCCTCAGGTCTAGCTCAAGACAACACATTGCACTTAATCTTCATGTCTCCTTAGTCTCTCCAGTTTTATTATTATTTTTCCACTCTTTATTTTTCCCCATGTAGGCCATTACAGAGTACTGAGTAGAGTTCCCTGCGCTATATGGTAGTAGGTCCTTATCAGATATCTATTTTATATAGAGTAAGGTGTCGATGTCAATCCCAGTCTTGCAGTTTATCCCTCTCCTTATCCTCTGGTAACCATAAGATTCTCTTCTATTTCTGTAGTAGACAGCCTCTGTAACTCTACTTTTGTTTTGTAGATAAGTTCTTTTGTATCTTTTTTTTTTATTCCGCATATAAGCGATATCATATGATATTTGTCTTTCTCTTTCTGACCGACTTCACTCAGCATGACAGCCTCTAGGTCCATCCGTGTTGCTGCACATGGCATTGTTGTTCTCTCTTTTGGCTGAGTAATAGTCCATTATATATAGGTACCACATCTTCTTCATCCATTCTTCTGTTGATGGGCATTGAGATTGCTTCCATGTTCTGGCTGTTGTAAATCGTGCTGCAGTGAATGTGGGGGTGCATGTATCTTTTCAAATTATGGTTTTCTCCAGGTATAGTCCCAGGAGTGGGATTGCTAGATCATATGGTAACTCTATTTTTGGTTTTTAAAGGAACATCCTTGCTGTTCTCCATAGTGACTATCTGGCACAGTGGTAACTCACATCTCAGTGACACAAGAGATGCGAGTTCACTCGCTGGGTCGGGAAGATGCCCTGGAGAAGGAAATGACAACCTGCTCCAGTATTCTTGCCTGAAAAATCCCATGAGCAGAAGAGCCTGGCAGGCTACCGTCCATGGGGTCTCAAAGAATCAGACACGACTGAGCACAGTGCACAGCACATCGTGGCTGTATGTTTACATTCCTACCAACAGTGTAGAGGGTTCCCTTTCCTCCACATCCTCTCCAGCATTTATTGTTTGTAGATGTTTTGATGATGGGCATTCTGACCAGTGTGAGGTGATAGCTCTTTGTAGTTTTGATTTTGCATTTCTCTAATAATTTGTGATATTGAGCATTTTTCCATGTGGTTTTTAACCATCTGTGTATCTTCTTTGGATAAATGTCTATTTGGATCTTCCATCCATTTTTTTGTTTGGGTTTTTTTTTTTTTATAATGAGCTGCATGAGCTGTTGGTATATATTGGAGACTAATCCCTTGTCAGTTGCTTTCCCCCATTCTGAGGGTGTCCCCAGTCTTGTTTTCTGCTGCTTTGATACTTTTGAGGAATACCGGTCAGGTATTTTGGAGAACTCCTCTCAGTTTGGGTTTACCTGATGTCCTTCTCATGAGTAGACTGTGGATTTTTGGAAAGAATACTGTGGTGCTTCTTGTCACACATTTCAGGGACACATGACACCCACAGGACCTCCTTGAGATGCTCGCCTTGATCACCTGGCTAATGTCACGTCTGTCAGTTTTCTCCACTGCAGAGTTACTGTTTCCCCTTTCCTACTCTTCTCTTTTGAAGAAAGTCACCAAGTCCAGCCAGCCTGCATTTTTTCAGTATCTGATCGCCAATATTTAAAACTTGTAAGACTTTTTTTTAAAAGATACAAACCTGGTATTCCATGTGGCAGCAGTTGGCTGGCATGGGGTAGCCACTTCTCCTTTAGACACTTACCTAGCTCTCCAGGTCACCACAGTCCCACTCAGCCCACTTTGCTCCTTTCAGTTACCTGCCTGGGCCCTGTAGACACTTGAGTTTGAGACCTTTACCCTAGGACATCTTCCTGTAGCAGGCTGCACCTGACCTGCTTAAATAGAACTTTCCATTGAACTTGGGACTCTTCTGGTCCCAAGATAGCATGCTTTAACTTTGATAAGAATAAATTTACATATGAAAGTAATGTTTGTGCCCTTTTGGGGTAGCAGAAAAAGAAACAGTTGAACACATTAAATTTGTTATTGATCATCATACAACTTTGGAAGGGTTGTATGTAAAACATTGCTTCACGAAAAAATACCGTGTCATCTGTCACTGTCCCCAGGGTCCTTGAACCATGTGGTTCCACTAGAAATTTCAAAGCTCAGGGCTCAGGCACACGTTAGCCACCCAGTGGAGGAAACTCAGCCTCACCACTGAGATGGTTCTCCCTGAAAATGCATTTGCTTCTCAGCTCTCTCCTTTGAGACGAGAGAGATTTTTATGGACACATAGAAACCTTCAGCCCATGAAGAGGATTTCAGTTAGCATAGCTCTCAGGGGGCGAGATGCTTCATGTTGCACCATGAGTGCAGAGCTTAGGAGAGGGCATGCGTGAGTGTCAATTATCTGAGCCAAATGGTTCAAAGACCACGTAAACCTTTGCCCTCTGCCCTGCTGGTGGAGCAGACATGAAGCTGAGCCCGTCCTGACCCGCTCATGAACTTGCTCACTCGTCATGGTGGTGGACGTGCGCTCAGCGAGAACCTGTGGCCATCATCATGAATAAGGCCGACTAATTGAGTCCTTCCTGTTTTCTAGGGGGGGCCGTCGGGGGTCTGTTAGGTGCATGGATGACGAGTGGACAGTTTAAGCCAGTTCCTCAGATCATAATGGAGCTACCGCCTGCCGAGCAGCAGAAGCTCTTTAACGAAGCCACTGCCATCATCAGGCACCTGGAGTGGACGGACGCCGTGCAGCTGACCATGCTGGTCATGGGCAGTGAGGCCCTGCAGAAGCAGCTGCTGGCGATGCTGGCCAACTACGTCACCAGGGAGCTGCGGGCGGAGGTGCAGTACGACGACTAGGCCTCTGCCCTGGGAAGTGGGGTCCATTTGGATGATTCCCCCAACTGGGAGGTGACTGGGGAGCCACGACGGGAAGCCCACATCATCAGAATATTACCCAAACTGTAGCAGCACCTCCTGCTGAAGAGGCTGCTGCTGTGCTAGGTCATGTTATGGAAATGATTGGAGAAGATGCTGCGCGTTACGGCCGTGTGCACCTGTGTGTCCTGACGGCCTTTGAGGGGGAGGCTGGTGAATAGCAAAGCTGAGCCTGCTGCCACGTGGTGGCAGTTTTTTGAATCCACACTTGCTCACACAGGACCTGCAAGAAGGTCATCACGTTCAGTCTCTCATCTCACTGTGAGAAGATGACGCCTGTCCAGGCTCCCATTTCAGGGCCAGCAGCCCCCTCTCGCCCCTCTGCCTCTTGGGACCTGGGGGGCTGGCACCTGTTGGAATCATGTTTACCTCTTGATTATCCGTTCACCACCCAGCAACTTCTGAGTGGCCTCGGGGAGGGGGCACTCAGTCCCTCCTTCACGAGCTACCAGACTGGCTTCTCACCCTCCCGGGGCGGGGGGGCGGGGGGGGGCTTGCTTTCCTCATCTGAACAGTCATGGTAGTTCTTGTGTTCTGCTTCTTAAATTAAATATTTTCAGTAAAAGTATTTCTCCTTCTGAAGTGGTAGGATCATAAACTTACCCAGACACAGGAAATGTCTCCCTCCTAAATTTCCCTAATACTGTTTTCGCTTTGCTTTCAGAACCACAACTTGACTGTCATCAAATTACAGTAAATGTTTTCAATAGTCCTTTGCTCCTCCACCTATTTTGTGTAAAGCGTCTCTAAGATTTAAAGTCATATGCTTGGAACACAAAGGAAGGGAACAGATTTGTGGCTTTGAAGAGTGAACGAAAGCTCCGGGTTCCTGGCCCCGACACCTGACCCTCCAGGCTGCTGTGGTCCCTGTGCTGCCAGCGTGTAAGCACTGCCTGGGCCTCCCCTGGTGACCACAGGGCGTCCTGTAGGTCTCTCCAGGGAGCTGGAAGGAAGCTTCACTGGCTTCCCTGGGGTACAGTGGAAGGCACTCATGTGGAGCAGAGATAGTATCCCGCATCTTCTTGTGGGTAAAGAAAACTTCAGGGCAAATTTGAACCTGTGGTGATTAAGGAAGAATCAGGCTTTTATCTCAGGAAAGTTGCTCTTTATCTGGCCTCATCTAGTATTCATCAGGTGCCCTTCACAGGTCAAATGCCTGGGTTTGATGAGGCCACTTGGTCATTTGCCCTGCTTGGGTTGATGAGGGAGCAGAGCAGGGTCCTTTTAGATGATTCTCCTGACTCATAGAAGGTGACTGGGGAGTTTGGGGGATCCCACCCACTCATTACTTGTGTTGGGTCCTACTCTCCGAGGCCCAGGGGACACAGTGGTCCCAGCTCAAAGGTCCTACACCAGTGTCCACTGGATCCCCCCCTGGCCTGCCTGCCTCTATCCCTGGGGGAGCCACTCTGGCGAGACGGCCTGATACCTGGCCAGCCCCCCAGGTGTCGGATGAAGCAGGCCTTACAGAATGAAGTCACTGGCCTAGCCAGGTCCTGGGTGACTTGTGGTAGACTCTGGGCCCAAGAGGAGTCCAGACCTTGAGTCATCTCTCCCAGGAGCTGAAAGCACTTGCCTTGCATTCCTTTCACGCTCTCCTCACAGTAACTGTGGCTTAGTATTTCTTCATCTTCTTTGACAATTTTTGACTTATTTATTTTTGAAACTTAGAAAACACCAGAAGGTATAAATGGAAAATGAAGACATCCTCCTATGCTGACTGCTGCTCCAGCCCCTTTCCAGATGCAGCCACTGGACCAATTTCTTCTGTAGTCCTGTTTTTTTAGATAGGCTTTTGTTTGTTAGTGTTTATTGCTGAAAACAGAAAAATCCAGAAAAGTACAATGAAATAAAAACCATTAAGTTATCACCACCCCAAAAAAACCCCACTGTTAACACATTTGGCATACTTTGTGCACTTTTTAATGGTATGTATGTTTCTAACCCATTTGCATCTTTACCGTTTAGACCCTTTGAACACTTTACCAATTAACATTAAATAACACTTCTGATGTAATTTGAACTCCCTTGTGAACATGTGAAATGGCTTTATAATATTCCATTGCACTAAACCATATACTGGCTATAGTATCTTTTATAGATCTTTACTATTATAGTGCTAACATTTTCATGAACACTTTGGTGTTAATATTCTGTGCATATTTTAGATTATGATAGTCTGTAGGATAGATTCCTTAATGTGAAACTGTTGCATTTAAAAGAATGTAACATTTTTTACAATGGGTGGATAGCATCACTGACTCAATGGACATGAATTTGAGCAAACTCCAGAAGATAGTGAAGGACAGGGAAGCCTGGTGTACTGCAGTCCAGGGGGTCTCAGAGGGCCGGACACAACTTAGCAACTGAACAGCAGCAATGTTTTGAAGGCTGTTGTTATACTCAGTCAAAATTCTTTCAGAGAGGCAGTATCAATAATTTGTTCTTCCAACAGCAAGTTTTGGGGATGCACATCTTCTCCCATCCTCACCAGGAGATAGAATGACAGCGCCTTAAGGCTTTATTAATTGAATGGGTGATTACTGACATCTTGGTTTGATTCATTTATCTTTGGATTAGGAGTGAGGTGGACAAGGTTGGGGTGAGCCCCTGGGGGCTACATGCCCAGGAGGCGCTGAGAGTTCCAGGACCCTGGGGCCCAGGCCTGGCAGAGGGTGAGGGGCCCTGGTGTGAGCAGACAGCCGGCTGGGGCAGCGGCTGTCCAGGCGGTGGCCAGGAAACAGCAGGAGAGTGCCGGCGAGGTCAGGAGGCAGCTGAGGAGGAAGCCTGGGTAGGCCCAGTAATTATAAAAAGAAGCCATCTGCTCTGGGCTGGTTATTAACCTGCTTCGAGCGTGGCTGTGACAATGCCGGGCAAGATTTTTCTCAGGCAGATGGTATATTTTTAGCTAGAATGAACTCTTTTATGTATTTATTTTTATTTTTGAGATGTCTGGCTTGGAAGGAAACACTAGGGTGTGTTGCAATGCTGGAGGCTGGGAGGAGGGGCGCGCAGCGTGTGGAGGAGGGGTCCTCTCCCCGTTACTGATTGAGAGGCGCCATCTAGTGGGCAAGCGGGCACATCCTTCCTCCTCCTCCCTCAGCCGGGCCTGCAGAGCCTTCTCGGAGCCTCCAGCCAGGCCAGGATGTGGCTCCACAAGGATGCTGTTTTATGAGTTCCCCTTGGGACGGGGCTGCAGCCCTCCTGAGGTTTTAATAAGCCGTGAGCAGAACATCAACCATGTCTCCTGCAACCTTTTTGCATATAAACCAGAATGTCTCTCCATCCCGAACAATCAACATATGGCAATTAAGCAATGCCAGGATTCATCTAAACCACACAGGGAAAAGGGACTCTCTGATGTGTTTTCAGCTTGTTGGGAGAAGATAAATGACTTTATTAGCCAGAGGTGGCTTCTCGGACCATTATGATAACAGCGGGTCAGGAGTCAAAGCTTGGGCCTGGCTCCCTGCATCACAGGCTCAGGCAGCTATGGTACCACAAATGCTGGCAAGTGAAGGAAGCTGAGAAGTGATTTTCTAAACTGTTGAGTTGGTGGCTATTTCTTTAACTTCTGTGGGTTTTCAGGGGAGGACTTTACTCTCTCTCATTTGAATTAAACAAATACAAGGATAATATCTAGGAGATATCTATTACATGCCAATTAATTAGTATAAGTGAATGCAAATGATCAAACCCAGAATGGGCAGGACTGTGGGTAAACAATGTGTATACCTACACACATACATACACTCCACCAGAGAAAATACACAGTGATACAGTCTTTGGGGAGAGAGATTTGAAGGAAAAAAGTCACAGGTATCATAAAACTGTATATACTTTCCAGCCCACAAATTTCACTTCAGGGAAAACATTATAATAAAATAATTCAAGTGGCAGAGATAAATTCATGGCAGTGCTGTTTATGATAGCAGGAAAAAAGGAAAATAATCCCAGTGTTGAACAACAGGGAACTATTTAAACTACATGGGCAATATGATAGAATTGTTCAGTTGCTAAATCATGTCCGACTCTTTTCAACCAACTGGACTACAGCGTGCTGGGCTCCTCTGTTCTTTACTATCTCCCAGAATTTGCTCAAATTCATGTGCATTGAGTTGATGATGCCATCCAACCTTCCCATCCTGTCATCCCCTTCTCCTCCTGCCCTCAAACTTTCCCAGCATCAGAGTCTTTTCCAATGAGTTAGTTCTTTGCATCAGGTGGCCAAAGTATTGGAGCTTCAGTTTCTGCTTCAGTCCTTTCAGTGAATATTCAGGATTGATTTCCTTTAGGGTTGGCTTATTGACCTCCTTGAAGTCCGAGGGACTCTCAAGAATCCTCACCAGCACCACAATTCAGAAGCACCAGTTCTTAAGCACTCAGCCTTCTTTATGGTCCAACTCTCACATCCCTACATGACCACTGGAAAAACCATAGCTTTGAATATAAGGACCTTTGTCAGCAAAGTGATGTCTTTGCTTTTTAATATGCTGTCTAGGTTTGTCATAACTTTCCTACCAAGGAGCAAGTGTCTTTTAATTTCGTGGCTGTAGTCACTATCCACAGTGATTTTGGAGCCCAAGAAAATAAAATCTGTCACTGTTTCCATGTTTTCCCCTTTTATTTGCCATGAAGTAAAGGGACTGAATGCCATGATCTTAGGTTTTTAAATGTTGAGTTTTAAGCCAATTTTTTTACTCTCCTCTTTCACCCTCATCAAGAGGCACTTTAGTTCCTCTTCACTTTTTGCCATTAGAGGGGTATCATCTGCATATGTGAGGTTGTTGATATTTCTCCAGGGCCTCCCTTGTGGCTCAGCTGGTAAAGAATCCGCCTGCAATGAGGGAGATCTGGGTTCGATCCCCGGGTTGGGAAGATCCCCTGGAGAAGGGAAAGGCTACCCACCCCAGCATTCTGGCCTGGAGAGTTCCCTGGACTGTAGAGTCCACGCGGTCACAAAGAGCCGGACACGACTGAGCAACTTTCACTGTCACTTTCGTATTTCTCCTGGCAATCTCGAGTCCAGCTTGTGATTCATCCAGCCCAGTATTTTGCATGATGTATTCTGCATAGAAGTTAGATAAGCAGGGTGTCGATATACAGCCTAATTTCGAACTAAGCCATTGTCCCCTGTTCTAACTGTTGCTTCTTGAACTGCATACAGGTTTCTCAAGAGACAGTTAACATGGTATTCCCATCTCTTTAAGAATTTTCCACAGTTTATTGTAATCCACACGAAGGCTTTAGCATAGCCAATGAAGCAGAAGTAGATGATTTTTTTCTGGAATTCCCTTGCTTTCTCTGTGATCCAATAGATGTTGGCAATTTGATATATGGTTCCTCTAACTTTTCTAAACCCAGCTTGTACATCTGGAAGTTCTTGGCTACTACTGAAGTCTAGCTTGAAGGAGTTTGTGCATTGCCTTGCTAGCATGTGAAATGAGTGCAATTTTAATAAATAGTAATTGGAGTGGGTATATGAAAGCCAGTGGAATTTCTCCATATGCATTATTTGCCTTATAGCAATTTCATACATCTGTTTTTTTTTGGGGGGGGGAGAAAAAGACAAGCTGTACTAGTGCTGGCGATGACCCCAAGGCCTTCCAGTGCCCCAAGGTTGCAGCTCGCAGGAAGCAGCTGAGGTGCCCGAGAATCGCAGTGTGGGCATCTTGTGCCTGAGGGGAGTCTAGTGTTTAAACATGTGAATTAGATACCAGTCCAGAAACCAGACAAGAACCAGCCTGGTGCCCAGCTCCCTGAGGCTGTTCCTCCCAGCAACTGCTCAAGGCCACCTGATGAGCCCGCTGTGGACCTGCCCCTTCAGAGGGGAGGTGACACCAGAGCACAGGGTCCCAGAGCAGAACCCTGAAGGGTGGTCCATGTGCCACTGACCAAGGGAGGAGGGCCAGCTGTCCTGGGAGCTGTTTGGACATGGAGTCTTTTCTCTGAGGTCTGTCCAGTAGAAATACAATACAAGCCACAAATCTGATCTTTTATTTTCTAGTAACCACATTTTTTAAAAGTAAGAAATAAATTTAGTAGTATACTTTAACCCAATATAATGAACATATTATCATTTGAAACATAATCAATATAAAATATTGTGAGATATTTTCCAATTTCTTAGATTATTTCTTTGAAACTCAGTGTATATGTTACATACCACATCTCAAATCTGACCAGACACACGTCAAGTCACATGTGGCTAGTGGAGACCTCATCAGGTATCACCACCCCATAAGATACACAATAGAAAACAAAAAGATGAAAGATTTTTCTTTTCTACTTGGGTTGCCAGCGATACAGACATGTCACTGTAAGGGCCAGCAACCTCTTTCATTCCTTTCTCTGTTCTGAAGTTCAGCATCTGAACTTGTTTGAGGTCCTCATTAGAAGTCAGGATCAGGGACTTCCCTGCTGGTCCAGTGGTTAAGACTCTGAGCTCCCAATGTGGGGGGCCCAGGTTCGATCCCTGGTCAGGGAATTAGATCCCACATGCTGCAACTAAGACCTGGTGTAGCCTAATAAATGAATAAATTTTAAAAAATCCATATCTAAAAAAAAGAAAAAAAAGAAGTCAGGATCAGGCTGGATGGTGCTATGGATGGAATTGTGTCTCCCCAAATTCATATGTGGAAATCCTAACCCCCAATGTGATGGCATTGGGAAATGGAGTCTTTGCAAGGTAATTAGAGTTAGATGAGGCCATGGTGGAGCAACCCTCATGATGGGATTAGTGTCTTTACGAGATGGGCTTAGTGTCTTTTTGAGAAGAAGCATCAGAGAGCTTCCTCTCTGTCTGTCTCTCTCTTTGCCATGTGAAGACCGAGAGGAGAGGGCCATCTGAAAGCCAAGAGCCCTCACCAGAACCCGGCCATGCTGGCACCCTGATCTTGGACTTCCAGCCTCCACAACTGTGAGTGATACATGGGCATGATGAAGCTGCCAGCCTGCAGTGCTTTATTATGGCACATGGAGCAGACTGGGACAGGTGGGGAGCAGGGAGGGTGAGGGCTTACGGGGGACTTCCTGGCTCCCTGAATTCTAACCTGATTTAGGGGCAACAACATTTTCCCCCTGCCTGGCGATGACAAGTTGAGCAGCGTGTGGGTGTAGAGCCCCTGGATGAAACTGAACATCCTCAGCCACTAAGAACCAGTCTTGACCTTCTGTCCCAGGCATAGGTGGTCCTCAGAGGCCTTGGAGGATGGCACCCCTGAGTCTCTACCCCCTCGCTGCCTGCACCTGCCAAGCTGGATGTGGCTAACGAAAACACCTGCCCATGCTGCTGGTCTCACTCAGCATCGCTGTGTTTTCCCATCCACTTCCTCTCCTTCTGTCTCTTTTCAGCTGCCAACACTTCCTCCTCTGTCATCCCTCAGGTCATGACCTTAGTTCCTGTTTCCTTGAAAAAAGGGATTAACTCGGAGAGAAGGTTCACTCCCTACATCTGTGCCCATCTTTCCTCCTGGTATTACAGAGTGCCCTTGCTCTTGACTCAGGGCAGCCCCTCTACTGGACACTGGATCCTGCCCCCTCCCTCCTGAGGGGACTGGTCCAGTCATTCTCCTTCTTCCTCTTCATCACCACATCCCCCTCTGCACAGAACTTACCTGTCAGTGTGCACATGTGAACGATTTCTCCCATACAAAAAACAACACAGATTTCAACAAGGGTACCAGGAAAATTCAGTGGGAAAGAATTGTCTTAAATGTTAAGAAAGCTGTGGTACATATACACAATGGAATATTACTCAGCATTAAAAAAAATTCATTTGAATCAGTTCTACTCAGATGGACGGAACTGGAGCCTATTATCCAGGGTGAAGTAAGCCAAAAGGAAAAACAAAAATACAGTATACTAACGCATATATATGGAATTTAGAAAGATGGTAACGAGAACCCTACATGTGAGACAGCAAAAGAAATGCAGATGTATAGAACAGTCTCGTGGACTCTATGGAAGAGAGCAGGGGTGGGATGATATGGGAGAATGGCATTGAAACATGTTAATTATCATATGTGAAATCAATTGCCAGCCCAGGTTTGATGCTCGGGGCTGGTGCACCAGGATGACCCAGGGAGAGGGAATCGGGAGGGAGGAGGGAGGGGGGTTCTGGAGGGGGAACATATGTATACCCATGGCGGATTCATGTCAATGTATGGCAAAACCAACACAATAAAGTAAAGAAAATTAAAAAATAAAAAAGACCTTGGATGACCCTCTACCTTTTACCGTATAAAACATTAACTTAAAATGGATCATACACCTAAACATCGGAGCTAAAACTCTGAAACTCTCAGATGAAAACAGGAATGACCTTGAATTAGGCAATGGGTTCTTAGATAAGACACAAAATCATAAGTGACAAAAGAAAAAATAGATAAATGGGAATTCATTAAGATTAAAAACATCTGTGCTTCAAAGGACACCATCAAGAAAGTGAAAACACAAGCCACAGAGTGGGAGAAAATAACTGCAAATCATGTATCTGCTAAGGGACTAGTCTAGACTATATAGCTTCCGGTTTAAGACGGCAGAGTAGAAGGATGTGGGCCCATCTCCTCCTGTGAGAGCACCAAAATTGTGACGAGCTGTTGAACCACTATCCACAAGAGGATGCTAGAGCTTACCAAAAGACATACCCCACGCCCAAAGACAAGAAGCTGCAGTGAAATGGTAGGAGGGGCAAAATCATGATAAATCAAATCCTATGCCTGCCAGGTGGGTGACCCACAGACTGGAGAACAATAATACCAAAGAAGTTCTCCCACTGTTGTGAAGGTTCTGAACCCCATGTCAGGCTTCCCAGCCTGGTGACCCAACAAAGGGACTGGGAATCCCCTGGGAATCTGGCCTTGAAGGTCAGCGGGATTTGATTATAGGACTTCCAGAGGACTGGGAGAAACAGAGACTACAATCGTGGAGGACGAAAACAAAATTTTGCACACACAAAGACCCAGAGGAGAGGAGCAGTGACCCCACAGGAGACTGAACCAAAACTGCCTGCTAGTGTTAGGGCCTCCTGTGGAGGCGTGGGTCAGCAGGTGCTCACCACAGGGACAGGGGGCTGGACGGTCCCCCTTGGTGATACTCTCTTGGAGTTTGCCTAACCTACCATACAGCCCTAGGCACCAGGGCTGGGTCGCCTTGGGCCAAACAATGGAGGGAGTGCAGCCCCACCCATCAGCAGGTAATTGGATTGAAGTCTTACTGCAAGGCCTTGCCCACCAAAGCAAGACCCAGTTTTTCCCATTGCCAGTCCCTCCCATCAAGAAGCTTCCACAAGCCTCTTAGCCTCACCCATCAGAGGGCAGACAGAAGAAGCAAGAAGAAGCACAGTTATACAGCAACTAAAACGAAAACCATTACAGAAAGTTAATCACAATGAAAAAGCAGAAAATTATATCCCAGATGAAGGGACATGGGAAAATCCCAGAAAAATAACTAAATAAACTAGAGAGAGGCAACCCTCCAGAAAAAGAACTCAGAATAATGATAGTGGGAAGATAATCCAGGATCTCAGGAAAAAAATGGAGGCAAAGATTAAGAAGATGCAAGAAATGTTTACCAAAGACCTACAAGAACTAAAGAACAAATGAACAGAGATGAATAATACACTAGAAGGAATCAATATAATATATAAAGAACTCTCACAACTTAACAACAAAAAGGCAAATAACCCAATTTAAAAATGGGTAAAGGATTTGAACAGACATTTCTCCAAAGAAGATATTCAAATGGCCAATAAGCATGTAAGAAGATGCTCAACATAAGTAGTCTTCAGAACCACAATGAGATACCACTTCTTCCCTACTTGGATGACAAAAATAAAGAAGACAGTAACAAATGTTGGTGAGATTGGGAAGAGATTGGAGCCTTTATATGTGTTGCTGAGAATGTAATATGGTGCAGTCACTTTGGAAAAGTTTGAGAATTCCTCAAAATATTAAATATAAAGTTATGATATGATCCAGCAATTCCACTCCTACGTATATACCCAAGAAAACTGAAAACATATGGCCACACAAAAACTTATGTATGAATGTTTATTAGCAGCATGTTTTATATTAACCAAAAAGTATTAACAACCCAAATGTTCATCACTTGGTGAATGGATAAATAAAATGCGGCATATGCATTGTATATAACATACAATGAATGAAGAATTGTATTTTGTATATAATGCATATAATGATATATTTTGTATATAATGATACATGGATGAACTTTCAAAATATGCTAAGTGAAAGAGCCAGTCACAAAATACCATATATTTGAAGACTGAAGTGGCTCCCCTGGTGGCACAAACAGTAAAGAGTCTGCTTGCAGTGCACAAGACCCAGGTTCGATCCCTGGGTCGAGAGGAACTCCTGGAGAAGGAAATGGCAACCCACTCCAGCATTCTTGTCTGGAAAATCCCACGGACGGAGGATACTAGCAGGCTACATCCATGGGATCACAAAGAGTCGGACACGACTGAGCAACTTCACTAGCTAGCTAGCCATTTATTTGAAATGTCTGGAATAGGCAATTCCACAGGGATAGAAAATAGAACAGTGATTCAGGGGCTGGGGGAAAGGAGGACTGTCTGCTTGTGAATACGGGGTTTCTTTTTGGAGTGACAAGAATGTTCTGACACTAGGTAATGGAGATGGCTGCACAGTCTGGTGTCTCTGCTAAAGCTACTGAATTGCACACTGTAAAGAGGGAGAGTGTCTTTTGCAGGATGTGAATTATATTCCAATAAAGCTGTTTAAAGAATTCTCTGGCCCTGCCGCCCGATCTAGCCGCTGCCCCATTGCTCTCTTTCTCTTGGCAGTGGAATTCCTCACAGGCGTTTTCCATGCTCACTGCTAGTTTGTTGCCTCTCACTCTAGGAGGCATATGCGCCTACCACCCTGCTAAATGATCGCCTACCAAGTCACCGTCCTCCATGTTACCAAGCCAGCGGTCCTCATCGTACCTGACCCGTGAGCAGCACTTGGCCCAGCTGGCTTTCCCCTTCCCCGCCTGGCCTCCTTGACCCTGTACTCCCCTGGTTTCCTCCGGCCACCCTGGTGGCTCCTTCTTGATCCTTGCTGCTTCCACCTCCAGTCCTGATTTATAAACACTGAAATGTCTGAGGTTCATTTCCTGACCTCTCCCCCTCTCTATTGAGGTAACACTGGTATACAGCATTATATAAGTTTCAGGTATACAATATTATAATTCAGCATCTGTGTTCATTATAAAGTGGTCACCACCAAAAATCTAGCTACCATCCATCACCTTATATTTAACTCCCTTCACCCATATTTTGCTCACCTCCTCAACCCCCTTCCCCTCTAGTAACCACCAATATGTTCCCTGTGTCTATGAGTTTGTTTTTGTTCTTTCATTTGTTTGTTTTCAGAGTCTTGTGTGGGGTTTTTGTTATTTTCATTTTTGTTTTTAGATTCCATATACGAGCGATATCATACCATATGATTTTTTTCTTTCACCTTCCAACTTTTTTCACTCAATATTTTATCCTCACAGTCCATCCATGTCGGATGTTTGCAAATGGCAAGATTTCACTCTTTCTCATGGCTGCGTGGCATCTCACTATATATGGACACCACATCTTTATCCATTCATCCATCGAAGGTCCCTTAGGTTGCTGCCATGTCTGCACTCACCCCTCTTCTTTTGTGTCTACATCACTCCCCCATGGCTCTCAACCTGTGCACAGCTTGCTCACTCACTGAAGATTCCCAAGTGTTTGTGGGCTCAGAGTTTCTTCCTGCACTCCAGTTCCTTAAGCAGAACTGCCCGCTCTTCCCTACTTTACATTCTGAAACTGCTTTCCTGATACCAGATTCCCCACTCCTCAAAAAACCCACGACAAATAGCAACAACGACAATGAACAGCTCCTCCTTCAGCCTTCTGGATCTCAGAAACCAGGGGCTTTATGCCTCCAGTTGCTTTGATGTCTTTCTTTCTCTCACACTCCATATCCAGTCCATTAGCAAATTCTGTTGGTTCTTCCTTCAAATATATCTGTAATTTAACCTCTTCTCAGCACCTCCACTTGGGTCCTGGACCAGACCACCATCATCTTCCCCTCCTCAGTGGTCTCCCAGGTGCCCTCCCCGCCTCCTTAGTCAGGCTCATTGTAGCCAATGAGTCAGCACGTGCCACTTCTCAGCTGAAAACCTTCCCATGACTCCCATCGTCCAGCTCTAGAGAGAAGCCAGTCTTTACAGTGACTCCAGGCCCCTAGTTCACCTCCCTTCCCCTTACCCCTTCATCTCCTTTATCTCTTCATCTCTGGCCACTGGTTCTGGCCCAGCCACTCGGGTTTCCTCCATGCTCCTGGACCAGGCCAGGGACCTTCCCACCCCAAGGCGTTTGTACTTGTTGCTTCCTTCTTCCAAACATCTGCCTCATTTCCGTCAAGCCTTGACTCAAATCCACCTTTTCAGTGAAGCCCTGCCTGGCCACTGGGTCTGAAACGGTAGCTGCCCAGCTCTACCCTGCATTGTCCCTTTCTCTGTGCTGTCGTCATCTATAGTACTCAGTACCTATGAATTTACTCCATTACAGAGGTCCCCCCCCCCCCCCCCCAAAGACAATCTATATCAAGAAGAGTGTTGAGATAATCTTTTCAAAAAACAAAAGAAAAGGTACCTTAGCAGAGCTGAACAAACAAGGGACAGGCATGAGCATTTCCAAATAGTGTGGCCCCCTTTGGCTGGAAAATCACCCTACTGCTGGAAAAGACACCAGCGGTAGAGTATAATATACTTTTACAAAGTTGTATTTGTCTCTCTTCTCTAGAGTATGAACTCTGGGAAGGGAGGGCTTGTTGTCCAATTTGTTCACAGCTGTATTCCCAGTGCTTATAGGTACTCAATCAATACTTACTGAATGAATAAATAAAAATTTAAAAACTAGCAGGCAGATTTTCTCCTATTTCATTTTGCATCCCATATGCAGACATCTTGCAGACCAGACCTAACTCCCACCCCATGTCCATCTCACACACCCTCTCCATCTGAGGGTGAGAGAAAAGGCTGCCTCCCGTGTGCCTGGGGATGCCGGCTCTGATGTCAGGACAGTGTCCGAGGCCTACATGCAAGTAATCTTCCAGGATGATTGCAGTGGGAAAGACAGACACCACCGACTGCTGGTGAAAACATGGAGCAACTGGCACCCTGACCTACTGCTGGTAGTTTTGCTTCCTGCCAAAAACTGCTGGGTAGCATCTGCTAAAGTCATGCATACATCTATCCCATGGCCCAGCAACACCACTCCTAGTTATGTGCCTAAGAGAAACAAGGGCTTATGTGCACCAACGGACATCAATAGGATTGGTCATGAGTCTTCATTCATGATAACCCCAATTGCAAATGCCCAACAACAGAATGAATAAACAACTATGGAGAGTTCCCAGTGATATTGTTCAGTCACTAAGCCATGTCCAACTCTTTGCATCCCCACGGATTGTAGCATGCTAGCCTTCCCTGTCCTTCACTATCTCCCAGATTTTGCTCAAATTCATGTCCATTGAGTTGCTGATGCCATCTAACCATCTCATCCTCTGATGCCCACTTCTCCTTTGCCTTCAATCTTTCCTAGCATCAGGGTCTTTTCCAATGAATCGACTCTTTCCATAGGTGGCCAAAGCATTGGAGCTTCAGCATCAGCATCAGTCCTTCCAGTGAATATTCAGGGTTGAGTTCCTTTAGGATTAACTGGTTTGATCTCCTTGCTGTCCAAAGGACTCTCAAGAGTCTTGAGCACAACAGTTCTACACCAGTGTAGAATACCACAATGAAAAACAACAACCACAAACACCCACAATGACAGGAAGGACTTTCACAGACACAATGTTGAGCAGAGAAACCTGAACAAAAAGATATATACAGTGTGATTCTATTTATATTGTCGATGAAAACTTAATCAGTGAATCTAAGAAAGAAAGTTTTATTTAAACCAAACAGGATTATAAACCGAGAATAGCCTTTTAGAAAGCTCTAAGAACTTTTCCACTTGTTAGAGATCAAAGCTTAGTTGCATAAATTTTTGAGACAAAGGGCATTAAATGATGTATTATTGACAGTTTACACAATCCAGACCTGAGGACAAAGTGAGTAGAGGGTAATGGGTCATCATGTCCCTTTGCAAGATTAAGAAGGAAGGTTATCTTCTAAAAAGTTGTGACCCTTGATGAGATTAAGGAGGAATGTTATCTCCTAAAGTAGTCTGGTTAATCCAGATGCACAGCTCACATTAAAGAGAGGAGGCTCAAATGGGCAGAGAACATTTTCATATTTAAATTTTTCTTGTCTTGCCATAAAATACGAATTTTATTTCATCAAATGAAGTTTAAAGAGATAGGAAAAAAACCTATGGTGACATAGATTAGAACATCAGTTACAGAACATCAGTTACCCTTGGAGGCAGGTACTGTTGGGAGGGACTGAGAGAGGCTTCTGGGTGCTGGAGATGCTCTGTATCTCCACCTGGGTGGTGCTAATAGGTGTGTGTGTGTGATAGTGTGTAAAGTCTCACTGAGCTGCACACTCAAAATTTGTACACTTTTCTGAAGGGATGTTAGACCTCCACAAGAAAGAAAGAGAGGAAGAAAGAAAGAAAGAAGAAACCAAAGTCCCAGAGTGATCTACTCTATCTATGTACTGACCCTATGCTAATTTCCTCCCTGTAATGCTCTGGAGACTTGTTGATTTCCCTACCTGTACACTCCTTAACCTTTGGAGAGGAGGTCGATGTGCAGAAATACCTTGGACCTAATCCTGGAAGACATGGTGCTTTCGCAAAATGCATCCTTGAAGAGCTTGGTCTCTGCAGCATCACTCTCCTAACTTGAGGAGGGCTGGACAGGCTTTGTTTCCCCAAATCAGATTTTCATCTGAATTATGTTTGTTCCTCCACTCATGTGATAATCAGCTTGCAAGACAGCAAGACTGCCTGAGATGTTGCATTGTTTTTGACTTGAATAAAGGAAACAATCACTGTGAATGTTCTGTTTTCATATCTTGGAGCTGTTCATCATTGAGTGGATTTCTCCCTAATTGAATTGAAATCTGAACAATGTCTTGCAACAGCGTCATACTGGGTGTAAATCAGGGCCCCAAGACCCTCACCTAGCCCCTTTCCCTAGACTTCTTGGTCCTCTTCTCCGAGAGCTGGGCTGAGACCTCCTGTCACATGACTCCAGACCACTCCTCTCTCTGCAAAGGTAGAAGAAGTGGCCATGGACCCTCGAAACTTGGTAGCTCCCCTTACTTATTTCCATGGTTGCACTGGTTGTCCAGATCCATGTACTATACCTGTTTCTAGAGCCAGGATGTGAGTGAGTCAGCTGTACCAAAATGTGTGGCTGAAGGTAAGGAAGAGGGCTTCCCCAGGGGCATGGGGAAACTGCTCAGTGATTTCTTTACTCCTACACTAATACAACATCACACTTTTGACACCAGATGTGTGGGGGTTCCCACACATTGCACTAAGCAATTTTCTGCCATACCAACTGGAGGTCCTATAACTCAGTTCTGTTCTAGCACTAACCGGTGTTCTTGCAGACCTTACAGGTGAAGGGCTCAGTCCCAAAAGGCTGCCCCCAGTTCAGATGCCAATCCCGAGTCCCAAGTTGTCACCTGTACTTCTGACAGACTGGCTATCAGTGAAAGTTTCTCTGACCCTCTCCCTTGGGTTTGATAATTTGCTAGAACAGCTCACAAAATTCAGGAAAATACTTGTTTGTTGGTTTATTATATAAGATTTAATAAAGAACAGCCGAGGTAGTGATGGGTGGGAAAGGAAGTGGAGCTCGGATGCCCTCTCCCAGTCCACCACCCTCCTAGCACCTCCACGTGCTCATCAACCTGGAAGTTCTCCCAACCCTATCCTTGTAGGTTTAATGGCGTTTTCATCATGATTGATCATTAACTCAATCTTTCCCCTTCTGGGAGGATGGCAGGAAGTGGGGGTGGGCTACAAGTTCCAAGTTTCTAATCATGGCTAAGTCTTTCTCCTGCCCACTAAATGTTGCTTCATTAGAAAACAAGACACTCCTGTCACCCAGGAAACTCCAAAGAATTTAGGAGCTCCATGTCAGAAATGCTCCTCCTAGCGCTCTTATCACTTGGGAAATTACAAAGGTTTTAGAAGCTCTGTGCCAGGAACCGGGGACAGAGACCCATATGTAATTTTTGCATTATTTCACACCAGGGAATACCAGAGTGTGACCACCCACAGAAGGAACATGCACTCAGGTGGGCCACAGGTGCTGACCACCCACCCCATGAGCTTGCTCCAGCAGTCAGGGGTAGGGAGCAGTGAGCAAACTGCTGATTCCAAGTGAGGACACAGCACAAGTGCAGAAAAGAAAGAGCGTTGAGGAGACTGGGCCTGTCCTGGGGTGATGATCTGCACCCCAGCCCCACCCAGGGCTGGGCCCCCTGTGAGCCCTGCCTCTGCTGTGGCCCCCAGCATCCCCCCTCCCCCCCCCCCTCACTGTGTGCCTTTGTTTCAACTCTGACTTCTATTCCAGCTCAGGTCTTGGGAAAGAACGTGTTAACTAGTGGCTGGTTCTGGCCCAAGGCTGACACATTCCTCCCCTTCCTGGGTGTGGGGTGGGAACCCCAAGAGGCTTGGTTGGGATACCATATGGGCAGTTTAGAATGTTGGTAATTTGCAAACTGCCTAAAATCTGTGTGTGTGTTCCAGAATTCTGGAACTACTGATTTCCACAGCCCTGGGCATTGCTGTGGGCATCCAGAGGACCCCCAGTACTGAGAAAGAATGGGCAGCAAGGATGGCTGGCCCCAGGACTCTGACTCCCACTGACCCCCCAACCCCCCGTAACCCCTCTTGGGAGCCACAGTGGGCAGGAACTAGTCTCTGGGAAGCCTCTTCTTCGGGGTCAGAACATCTGGCAGGATCCCTAAGTTGACGTTCCAAGGATTGAAATTTCCTCTTGTTTTTGCCCAGAAACGTCTGGCTTGGTCTGCCCTCCCTCTGTCCTCCCCGTCCCCCGCCCCCCTGCCCCCGCCTACCAGCCTGCCTTTCTGTCTTTAGCATTGGAACATTCTGGTCAGAGCTGGGCTTCGTGGTGTGGGGCAGCCAGCAGGAGAGAGGATCTGGAGGGACTCAGGACACTGCCTGGCCGTGGCTTCTAGTGAGGTGTTGACCCTGACTCCCGAGTGCTGGGGATACGCCTGCCCCCAGGGCCCAAGAAGACAGAGGGAAGAGCTCCAAGAGCCTCCTGTGCACTTCGGTCTCCTCTCCTTTCTGGGTCCTCACTGTCTGTTCCTCCCTTCTAGACTGATCCAAAGCCAGCCTGAGGCTTTGAGACGGGGAGCCCAGGAGGGGGAAAGCAGGAGGCAGGACAAGGGGTGGGTGGGTGTTGGGGGGAAGGGGGCATAGCCTGGCCCACACTCACCTCCATGGCCTCGTGTGAACTGCTCCCTCCAGGGCCCTAAGGAAGCTCCTTTAGTGTCTCAGTGCATCAAAGACCTCCTCTCCCACCCCCTGGTTTGGACCTGGGTTGCCTGGATGGGCAGAGGAGGGTGGGAGATAGGCAAAGGAAGAGCCAGGAGGCACCTCAGTGTCTGGCTAGAAGGCCTGAATGCAGGTGCCAATGGAGGCCAGACAAGCAGGTTACGGAAAGCCAACGGGGGCAGCTGTGGCCACAGGGGCTGTCCCTGCAAACCCAGTATCGTGCCAACAGCCCCCAGGAGCTAGGAGAAGTCATAAAGCCATCTTGTCCTGGAAGAGAAGCATCTATGGAATGGCCAGTGGGACAGGGCCTGGGCTGGGAACTGTGGGGGCCACAGATGAATGATGACTGAGCTGTCCCTGCCCTTGAGTGGCTCAGGCTTGAGGACCAGTTTTGATGGGCACAGGCCCACTCGGGCACCTCCTGGACAGTAGAGAAGTTGGAGCAGGGCTGCAGGTGCTCTGGGAGCACAAATGGGACAGCTGTGCTGACCCAGGGCATCCCAGGAAGGCAGCAGAGTGGAGGCGGCAGCTGCACTGGGGTTCACAGAGGAGCTAAGTCCATGGGCAGAGATGGAATGGTAGGCACAGAGCTAGCAAGTATCCCCGAGAAGCCCAGAGCCTGGCTCTGTTGGGCTTGGTGAGAGAGACCCCTCTCTCTCTGGCCCTGTATTCTGCCCTCTGAGCACAGGTCCCACTGAATCTGCTGAGAGCTGAGGCAGGGCGGGCATGAGGAGGGTGGGGGCCTTTCACAGATGAGGGCCTGGGTACCGGGAGAGGCATGAGCCAGCTTATGAGCTCTGAGGAGGGAGGCTTCAGGGAGCCCGCGGGTCAGGTGTGAAAAGCCCCAGACACTGCAGGGGCCCTGCCCTGCCTGCAGCCCTCAGAAAGGCCACTTCCTGCAGGCCAGGGACAGGGGCAGGCCAGCGGAAGTGACTGCTTTGCTTTGCGAGCATAGCCTGAGAGACCCTGGGTTCTGGCTGAGAACTGGGTCAACCTCGCACCCACTCCCACCCTGCCCAGGGGCTGAACCCAAGAGAGGCCCTGATCTCCTCTGCAACCTCTTCCTGTCTGTGTCCCAGAGAACAGGCTAAGGCAGGAGAAAGACCAGGCTGCCAGAAATCCTCTGATGCCACCCTGGATGCCATCCCCAGTGGAACCACTGGGCCTCTACAAACAGGTGTGATGACAGTCTTCCAGAAAGTTCTACCTGGGTGGGGGTGGGTGAGCACTTCCTGCCCTGCCTGAGACGGCAACAATCAGTGTCTTGGGGGAGGCACTAGTCCTCAACTCTCCAGAAAGAGGCCAAAGTCCTCACCCAGAGCTTGACTATAGGCTCCAGGAGTGAGACCCAATTCCCATTTCCTTGTCATCCCCTCTGCCCCAATTCCCCAGCCCATTTCTTACTTGATTCACTTATTCAATCAACAAATGTTTATTGCCAGGGGCAAGGGTATGGTTAACACAAAGACCCAGACTCCTAGACCTCATGGGGACTACCACCCTCTCTGATAAAGCCCTTCCCTTCTCTGAGGTTCAACAAAACACCACCTCCTCCAGGAAGCCCTCCATGACCACACAGCTGTCCTGGGACCTTAGGATAGCCTTGTGTGATTGGGTCTTCTTTCCTAGAACCAGTGCACAGATGGGTCTCAGTAAGTTCCAGCCACGGCTACCATCAGCACCAGTACCCGCCATCATCATCATCAAGGAGGGATAATATTCCTGGGGTCCTGGAAATGCCTTGCCTGCCTGTGATAGAGAACACCCAAATGTTATCAGCACACACGCAGAGGGCCCTATTTAAGAAAACTCAGCTTTAAAAATCCCAACAGCCAAAACTTACAGGTAGAAGCCGTGGGCTCACACCCTGAGGAGGCCTCCCCTAATAGCTGAGTACTGAAGGAACATGGCACCCCTGCCTAGGGGTGGGCCAAACTCTAAAGGGAGGCCTGCCTGTCAGTCAGCCCCAAATGCCCTGAGGTCACCACTGCGAGTTCACCTGAAACAACTTCCATCTGGGCTGCTTCCAACAAGAGCACTTTAGGCAACACTAAGGTAGTGGGGGCTCCAAGGCCTCTCAGATGCATGGGCCTGGTTCTCAGACCCATGTCCATCTTGCTCCTCTGAGGAGGAGGAGCAAGGCAGGCCCTCCCAGGGCTCAAAGCCTATGAGCATCCTTAGCTGCTGGCAAGGACACGGAGTCCATGCCCAGCTAAAGGGAAAGATTCCTGGGTGATGAACTGGAGCAGTTGGCTGGCAGGACAGTCGGTTCTTGTGCCCTTGCCAGGCCTGCAAGTGAAGCCCCAGGAGAGAGTGTGAAGGCCTGGACGAGGCCCAGCAGACCCAGCCCTGCAGCCAGACCTAAGGCCTCATCCTGGGGAAGAGAAAATCCCCGAGCAGCAAGGCACTGATTCAGCCGAGAGCTCCTGACCTCTTCCTCCACTGGTGGCCGAGGGCAAGGGTCAGCTGTGTGACCCTGACTGAGGGAACCGAGTCTTGGACGACACCTGCTCCTGGGGAGATGGGAGAGGAAGGCACAGACCCTTGCAGCCTGGCTGGACAGCAGGCCCCTTCTAAGAACAGCGGTGGTGGATGGGAGGTGACGGATGGAGTGTGAAGAAGGGTGAAGCCAGGACCCGGCCTAACCTTGACCCAAGTCAGACTGATGAGGTTGTCTCTGAAGGGAAACAAAAACTGAAAGGAGTCAGAGATGGGGGTCTTCCAAGGGGATGCCTTCCCTTCCTGGACCCACGTCTTCCCTTCCCAGAGATCCTGACTCCTCGGGCACATTCCTCTCCACGCTTCAGGAGCTGTTCCACCTCACACGCTGACCCAGGGCAAATGTTCTGCCCAGGGCTTGTACTTTGCTTCCAAGGGCACCATCTGTTATCATCAGAGCATCTTGCAGAACAGGGCATGGGCCAGCCCTTTGGGATACGTTGAGGGCCACCAGGTGTGCCTTCCGCCATCTACTGGGGTAGGCAGATGTGGCCTTAGAGAAGCCAAGGCCACCCCTTGGATACCTCAGGGGGAGCAGGAGGCTTCCCGGCCACCCTCCCAGCTCAGCCATCTGTATGCAGCCATCAAACCAAGCTCCTGAAAGCAAACAGCAGACCGCCCCCTTGCTGAAGGCTCCCACAGCTTCCAGGGCATCCCACCTGGCCCCACCCACTCCCTGGCTTCAGTCCAGCCACGCTGCTCCAGAACACACGGGCTCCTCCCTCCTCCCGGCCTCACTCACTCACCTCACCATCGGGGAGAGCTCACCCCTGCGATTGCTGCCCTCCTCCCGCACGCTGCCTGCCCCAGTCCATGCCCCTCTCAGAGCCCACACCAGAACCAACGCCACCTGCTTCTGGACCTCGCGGTCTCCGCTGCCAGGCTGCACGTTCCTTGAGAACTGAGAACTTGGGCTGTGGCTTCCCTGAGCCCTGAGGGGTTAGGGCCTGGAAGAGCCAAGGGCCAGAGTGGCCAGTGATAGCCTTCAGAGGGCCTTCATTCGCACATACGGCCATGAGTGAGTGGCCTTTCCTGCTCTCCCTCACGGTGGTGGCTCCAGTCAAGAGCCGGCAGGAGCGTTGCAGCCCCTGGCAGCGGGCCTGGCCTGCTGAATCGGAGTTTGCACTCGAAGGAGACCCTCAGGGTTCTGTCAGCAAGTGAACGACTGGGAACTGGGCCGGAAGGACAATCGCTCACCCAGCGACTGGAGCCAATGGTGGGGTGTCAGACACTGCACCGTATGGGCTGGGGGAGGTTTCCTAGCCCCAGAGTCACCACTTCTAGCTGCCAGTGACCCCCCTCTCTGCCACAGTGGGCTCTGGCTAAGGCCAGCCAGGCTATGGGGGGAAGGTCTGGTACAGGAGACTGTCTTGAGGGACCACAACTCCATGGCCGGGTGCGGGCCAGGCATCAGGAGGCTGCCATTCAAGCTCTAGCCCCAACACACATTTGCTGAGCAAGGCAGCTTGCTGCACTTGGGACTTCCCCACTCAATGGTACCATACCCAGGGGCAGGCCTGGGCAGGAGACCACATGGGAGAGCTTGAAACCTGGAAGGCTCATACAGAGCTGGCTCCTTTTCCTTACTTGCTGCCTGTCTGTTTAGATAACTCTCACCGACAGAACAGGGCTGCAGACGCTAAGCCACAGTCACAGTACCTAGACGGCCGGGGCTCCATTCCTGGGAAGCAGCCATGGTGAGGTGCTAACATCTGAGCCCACTGGAACTGCCAGCATCCTCAGGAATGCCCAGCGTGGTGGACAGTTGTTGACACTGGCCACCTAGCCTGGTTTCAGTCCTTGATCACAGAGTTGTGTCTAAGTAAGAATACTTCTGGACTTCTCAACCACATGAATGAATAAATCTTTTTATTATTAAGCCAGTCTGGATAGGGTTTCTGTCACTTGCAATAAGAGTCCTAACAGAAAACACTGCTTTCCCCAGCAGAGGGAGGGATGAAGACAGGACTGAGGGGCATCAGACACCTAGAGGGAGCTCAGACTGGGCCAGAGGCCTTGGCAGGCCACCCTGGACCATGGGGAGCTTCAGACTGCAGTCCCTGGGGCTGGTGGGCACCCATAGCATGACAGTCTCTTGCCTTGCTCTGGGTGAGCTCACATGCCTAGCCTGACAGGGCCCAGCCAGCCAGACAGGTGGGCATCAGCAAGGTGGGTGGGTAGGTGCTGATTTCTTGGAAGCCTCTCTGGACCCACAGTCTTCTCTGCAAGGGGGCAGGGCCAGGTGTGGTGGTTGAAGGCCTCAGAAAAGAGGGGACCTCACTCCAGTCCTACCTTCTCTCTTGTCCCTAAAGGTGCCTGGGATCATCTAATTCTGGAACTACAGTTCAAAGGGCTGAGAAAGGACATTTGTTCCCAAGAGGCCTAGGTATTTGGGGCTTGCAAGAAAAGGTAATTACCTTAAGTGGAACTAGAAGGATGCCAGTATCCAAAAGGAGGCATTGGGGGTTCAGAGAAAACCCCACTTCCACTGTGCCCACTACCCACGGGGTAGGGAGGGCCCTGCAGGGGGCTGGGCAGCTTGGGGAACTCTGCCCTCTCAGGGGTCCTGGCAGAGGCATCTGCTTGGACCGAAGTGACCAGGGAAGCCCCCCCTCATGTCCGCAGACCTGGGGTCAGCTGTGGAAGGATGACCAGGACACGCCCGAGGCGTAGAACTCCACGCGGCTGGGCCAGTCCGCATCCCCACTGCCCTCCCTGTCCTCGTCTGAATCGTCGTCGTCTCCACTGGACGCCCCGCAGACGGCTCCGGCAAGGTAGGCCGACGGCCCGGGGGACCCGAGGCCCTGCTCCTGCACGTCCTCCTTCCGCTTCTCGGCAGCCAGCTCGCGGAAGCAGAGGCTGCAGACCCGCAGGGGCTTGGGCGAGAGGCGCGGCAGGAGGAAGCGCTCGCGGGAGCACTCGGCACAGACCACGAAGCCGCATTTGCGGCAGTGGTGCCGCCGAGTGAGCGCCGAGAAGCGCGTCTGCGTGCAGCGCATGCAGATGTCCGTGGCCTTGTCGGGGATCCAGGGCGCCGCGTGCTCCGTGCTGGGCTGCAGGCCCGTGGCCAGCAGCTGCCGCCGCACGCACTCCTCGATGTGGCTGATCCACTCCTGGCGTTCTGTGGCGGAGGCAGCTGACACCACGAAGGACTTCTTGGCCGTCTTGATCATCCAGCGATTCTTGGCCTGCAGAGTCTCCGGCAGCGTCTCCAGTGTCACCTCCTCCAGCGGAATGATGTGCTGGCTGCGGTACTTGCGCTTGTTCAGCACGATGCTGCCGTACACCAGGATGTCGTTGAAGAGGAAGAAGATGCGCGGTTTGGCCTTCTTGCGGCACTCCTTGGTCAGCACTCCCTCACCCAGCAGCACTCGGCCCGGCAGGGCCAGTGGCTGCCCTGATGCCCCGAAGCAGCTCTCGACAGCTGCGATGCGCTGGCTGTTGATCTCCGTGTTTGCCAGGTAGTCCACCATCTTTGGCCACTCGGCTGTGGGAGGAGCGGCAGAGGAGGCTGTCAGCTTGCTCTGACAAAGCTGGGGGTCAAGACCACCCCCAACCCCCAGTTCCCCAACCCATAGGTCAGACAACCCACTAATTACCCTGACTGCAACCCAGGAGGCCCAGATGTGCCACTTAACCAAGAAAACTGGCTGCTCCAGAAGCCACCCCTTAGAAACAAAGTTAGTGGGAGGTGAAGAGGGACCCCAAGTGAAGGGCGTGTGGAAGCCAGTCCAGGATGGGAAGGCTGGGCCTTCCCACACCGTAAAGACATGTGACTGAGCAGGGGGTGCTCAACCCTTGGGGAGCCTTGGAAGACAGGGTAGAACAGGCCTCAACACCATCCACCGTCCAAGGGACAGGGACACTGAGCCCCAACTCCCATCCGGGGCTTCCGGGAGCACTAACTACCCAGTGCTTTGGGCCTGCCCAGGCAGAAGGGTGCAGGAGCCTTTACCAGCTGGGGACTGCCAGACAATGGAATGCTGCAACCCCAAAGGTCACTGACTCCCACATCTACCAAACCAAAGCATCACAGACCCTGCAACCCACTCACTCAGCCCATGGGCCCATTCACTAGCCACTCAGGAAGCAGCTTCTGTGTGCTTAGCGCCGTTCCATGCACTGGGGATACAGTGAATAAGAAAAGGCTCCTGTTCTGATGGAACACCACCAACACCAGCATCATGGGCACCACAGCAGAGTGCTTCCTGCTTGTCCGTCATGACCATCTCAGCTTGTCCTCACACCAACCCTAGCTGTAGAACTACCGTTAGGAAGGAAACTGAGGCTCTGTTAGGAATCAGGCAGCACAGAGCCTGCACCGCTGGAGACCACACTGCTCAGAGGCCTCCTCCATGGAGCAAGCGGCCTCTATCCTCCTCTGCCGAGTGCTCCACGTGGTAGCCCCAGCTCTCACCCGGGCCTCCTCTGCTCTGTCCACACCCACTCCCTTTGACTCACCAGACTCACAGCATCGAAGGCACCCAAACACTGCTGACCCAGGTCAAGCCTGCAGTCCCAGCTCTCCACTGAGCTGCCCCTGTGACCTCTCACCAGCTCTTCTTCTTTTCAGAAACAAACCACCATTCACCTAGTTGTGGAAGCCCCAAATCTAGGACTCATCCTTGAATCTCCTTTTTCCTCTACTCCCAACATTCAACCAATGAGCGAGTGCTATCATTTTGCTCTCTCACACTTGGTCCTAGTTTCCCCACTTCTCACCACACAACTCCAGCAAAGCCATTTCCCTTTCCGAAAGAGTCTCTCTTGACAACCCCAGCTCAGGCAGCTTCTCCCGCAACCCAGGAAAGGGTTGGCAAATCATGGCCTGAGGGTCAAATCTGGCCCACAGCTTGGGTTTGTAAATAAAGCTTTATTGGAACAGAGCCGTGTCATTCATTTACAGTGGTCTCTGCTGCTTTCCTGCTGCAATAACAGAGCTCAGAGCTGTGATAGAGACCATATGGTCACAGAATAATTTACTGTCTTTACAGAGAAAGTTTGCCAACCCCTTCTGTAGGATATTACCCTATTTTGCTTTTTCTTCATGGCATTTATCAGGGCCTGATATTTTCTTATCTATCCATCATTTGCTTGCATATTTTCTATTTCCCTCACCCTCTTCTAAATTCCATTAGAACAGAATTCTTTTCTTATTCACTATATCCCCAATACCTGGAACAGTGCTAAGCATATGGTAGGTGCTTCCTGAGTGGCTAGCGAATGAATGAGCCAAAGCTCAGGCCCACTGTGGGAGGAATGAGCCACCGCCTCCACCTCCTGTCTCTGAAGAGGAAGCAGAAGAGAGCTGACCCCACAGCTGCCGCCACCGCCGCCACCACCCATGTGCATACAAGCACAGAGCACGCCCCTTGCCAAACTGATCGCACTCACAGAGTTTCTAGGTCACCACACTGCAGTTCCGTAAGCCTGGCCACCTGTGGGAGGCTGAAGTGGGGCCAGTGCGGGGGCTGGATTCATTACACAACAGCGGTGCTCAGCCCCGAGACACATATCGCTTGCCCCTTTCAGACCACAAGCCGTCCTGAGAAGTGCTGTCCACACCACCTTATGTAAGAACCACTATTTTTAGGCTGCTGAACTGGGCTGCATGTTGCAAACCCAGCTGATTATCAGTGACAGCCCTGGGCCATCCTGTTAGGACCAGTCACCACGTCTCCATTGTGGACAGTCTGGCAACATTCCAGAGGCCAACCCCAGGACCCCTGGGATGGGCTGGATGAGGGTTCCGCTGGAGAAACTCAGAGCATAGCAGAGGGAGAGGCACCAAGAGCAGTGACTTTGGGACCTGTGGCAGCAACAACAGAGATTCTTGGCAGAGGGGGAAGGGCAGAACAAAGGGTATGCTGGGTGCATTCACACAATGGGCTACTGTCAGCACCCAATCCACGTGGGGCAATATGGAGTGAAAACAGACACCAAACGCTGAGTGGAAAAAGCACCCTGCAGAACGATCTGACCCTGTGTATGCAGAAATTATGCATTTAAGAAGTGTTCATGAACTATATCTGTAAATAAAAATGGACAGGATGGAGCCTTGCACCCATGAGGATGGCTGCTATAAAAAAAAAACAAAAACAGGAAATAAGTGTTGGCAGGGGGATGTGGAAAAGTTAGAACCTTTCATGCACTGTGGGTGGGAATGTAAATTGGTGCAGTCACTGGGGAAAAAAGTATGGAGGTCCCTCTAAAAATTAAAAATAGACCTACCATATGATTCAGCAATCTACTTCTGATTATTTATCCAAAGAATTGAAAGCAGGATCTCCAAATGGTATTTGCACACCCATGACCACAGCAGCATTATTCACAGCAGTCAAGCAGTGGAAGCAACCCAAGTGTCCATTGATGGATGAGTGGATAAACAAAATGTGGTATGGACATACAGTGGAATATTATTCAGCCTTAAAAAGAAATCCTGTCACTTGCTACAATATGGATGGATCTTGAAGACATTATGCCCATTAAAATAAGCTAGTCACAAAAAGACAAATACCACGTGATTCCACTAATATGATATATCTATAGTAGTCAAATTCATAGAAACAGAAAGTAGCAAGGTGGTTATCAGGGTTAGGAGTGGAGAAGGAGGAAGAGCAGGTGAGGCGGGATGAGAGGGAGAGGAGAGTTGTTATTTAATGGGTTTAGCATTTCAGTTTTGTAAGATGGAAAGAATTTTGGAGATATTTCACACCAATAGGAATATACTTAATACTACTGAACTATAAGCTTAAAAATGGTTAAGATGGTTTACAAAAAAAGATGGACACAAAGCAAGATCAGGAGAAAAATGGCGTAGGGGAGGACACCTGAATGTCATTAGGCATGTTGAATCAAAGATTTCAGCTTTATCTTTCTTTTATTAAAAAAAAAAGGCAGCAGCATATGTGATAAAGTCCCAGTACCAATCAATTCTGGTAAGTGGGACCTCTTTCTAAATATAAGGTCCTCAAAAAGAAAAGAATTATAGCATAATGTCTGCGTCAACAGCTGTAGGCTCTACTGGCCTCGCAGTGGGTGACCTGGCTGGGCCTCCCTTGAGCACACAGCAGCAGGGCCCAGACTGCAGGACACGCTAGGATGAACATCTCAGGATGGAACAGCACTTGTTCCCTCCAAAACTCCTAGATGTCACCACCTGGCAGAAGTGGGTGAAACCCCAATCTTGCAGCCACACACCAAGGCCTAACAGTTCAGTACCGAGGCAGACGGACTTTATGTGGAAAGAAGAGCAGGCGCCCTTGCCTGCCCCCCCTCCCCCCGCAACCCTGGTCTGGTGGGGTTGGGTGAGCTCTGGAAGCAGACTTGCCCAGAATCTACCTCTGACTAGATGCTACCCAGGTGGGCAGCACGGAGGAAGTGAGGGGCAGCGCCCATGAAGGGGAGAGCTTTGGGCAAGGGAGGGCCTGTAACACTGTCTCCCTGTCCCTTGTAGGAGGCCCCAGGATGCCCCACGCTGCTGGGTCCCTTGTCAGTGGTTTACAGATCCCCTTCAGGCCCTGGTAGACCCTGTTCAGCTGTTGGCAGCAAAACATGGCCCAGGAAGGATGGGGAGTCCCTGGTGACCATGAAAGGGGTCTGGTCTCTGAGCTGAGCCCACACACAGACAGGGTAGTGGGAAGGCTTTCGTGCCTCCTCTTCCACGGGCCTCCAGCAAGTAGCAGCTGAGGTGAGGAGCCAGCAGACAGCATCCTCCTGGGGAGTTCCCCGACATCTGCCCACCCCAGCTGCCACAACCAGAACTTCACTTCACACCTGGTTTAACATGGCCTGGAGATTTTTTTCTTGGCCATGTCAACAGCTTATTTCCCTGATCAGGGATCCTACCAGCACCCTCTGCAGTGGAAGTGTGGAGTCTTAGTCACTGGATCCCCAGGGAAAGCCCCATGGAGATTTTCTTGGTAAATGTGGCAGCAATTCCACCTCCTGATCCTCACCCCTCCCAGCAGATGGGAAATCCTCTTTTTATTTTTCTCACTAAAGAAGTGAACTACCCTCCCTTAGGACAGGGCGGGGGGAGAGCTGAGCCTGTGCCCACTCCTTTTGTGGCTGCCTGCCTCAGAACAGCCTGTGCTGACCCCTGTGTGGTACCCCAAGTGCTGACAGAAGGTGGACACACTCATGAAGGGCTAGTATCTGGGAGCAGGGAAGTAAACAGACCAGCCCTTTCTTGCACATTTTGGAAGTGCGGCAGTCTCCAGGGCTGGCCTTCCTGAACACCAGTGATCCCACCATCTGAATTAGGCCAACGGCTCTCCCTTAGCCGTGCTCCAAGTGTCACTGGGTGGCCAGGGTTCTATGCCTGACAGTCGAGGTGTCACACGTGATCTACACCAGGGGTAGCAAATCTAAACCAGGCCCGAACCACTGCCAGCTTTTCTAAATACAATTTATTGGAACATAGCCCCATGCAACAGAGGTTGGCCTGTGAAGCCTAGAATATTTACCATTTGGCCCTTCACAGAAAAAGTCTGCAGACCCCTGATCTATACCACTACACACTGTCAAATGCATAATGCGCCTACTCCAGGGACACACCTGACATGGGGCCATGTCCTGATGGAGCTAGTCTCCCCCACTTGGACATAGCCTTTGGGCTTCGAAGAACTATCTGGAGCCCCAACCTGAGAACCCTGTAGAGTAGGACCTGGGAGGGGCACTCTGGTCCATCCTTCCATTAAGAGTTACAGTTGGGGACATTGCTTATCAGAGAGGGAGTTACCTGGCCAAGGTCACAAAGGGAGTCTGGGTGTTGGCCCTTTGGACTATCCCTTGGCTTCCCCTGATTAGGGCAGGGCTGATTTATGACCTGACCCTCATTCCCTCCAGTCCCAACCTGGCCCACATTGTCTTCATGCCTACCTGACTTCACCTTCCAAATATTTACTAAAGTCCTACTATGTGCCTGGCACAGTCCTACTAGACAGGACTAGGCACCAGGTTACAGCCAGAAGCTAGGGACCAGACCCTTCAGTATCAGACAGCCTGGTGTGACAGCCAGACTAGAAAGTATTAATAAATCAACAAGGTGATTTCTGATTGTGAATTCCACAAAGAAAAGGGCTGATGTGTTGAGCAAGGCTAGGGTGAGGGTGGTGGTCAGGGAAGGCCTGGTGAGGAAGTGACCTTGCACCAACCTGAATGTGAAGGATCTTAGCCATGCAAAGGCCTGAGGGAAAAAAGTTCTGGGCTAAGGGAACAGCTCAAAGACCTGACTATGGAGGCAGGAGGAGTAACAGGTAAGGTTAAAGGTGCTGTAGGAGCCAGTCTTGCAGGTCCAGAGGCCAAGATGAGGATCTGAGTTTTTCTCCAAGTACAATCCAAGTGTTCTTTCCTTCCAGAGGGGCCACCCCTCAGGCTTGTCCAGTTCTATGCTTCCTGGAAAGCCCTCCTTCATGAAAAGAATAGTAAAAAGGAAAATAAACCAGAAGTGCCATTAACTGAGAGCTTACAGCTCAGCAGGCACAACGTTACTGCAAGTATTATCATGCCGATTCTTCACAAAAGCCCCATTGTGGAAGGTTTCACCTCCATCATCAAAGTCACTGCCCAAGGTCCCAGCTCCAAGACAACCATGAGCTGCTGAAGACAGAATCAGAAATCCTCAAGTTCAGAGGGCAGGGCCCCTCTCCAAATGCCTGATCTCCAGCCCCCAACCCTCTCCACCCAGGTCAAGGGGTGGCCTGGGCAGGTCCATTAGCTTGGCTGAGCTGCCCAGCTCCTTCCTTCGTTGTCGTGGGCTGGGTTGCACAAGTCTCTTAGCTCAGCTGGGCTGCCTCAATTGCCCATCCTGGCAACCCTGGGGGCTGATGTGTGCAGGCACACAGGCTGAAGTCAGAGACAACCCCAGTGGAAATCACATGCCCAGGAACATGCCAGCATTAAGTGGAAATTCTCCAGCAATCCCCTCCTCTTCCCTGGCTTCTGACCTCCTTGGTGGTGAGATAACAATGCTGTTCAAATTCCAAAGGAATATATCCCTGATCAAGTTACAAAGTGACTCAGGGCATCCACTTTCCTATCTGAAAAAGGGGCTGATGACAACTCTCCCCTGCACAGTTCTTCAGGTGTTCAGGGAGAGAGAAAGGAAGGAGATTCCAGGTGACTCCAGGCTGGGAAGGAACTGCCACCTCTGGGTCAGCCTCAGTACTTCCTCTGTAAAACTGGAGATTAAGCCTGGCCTTGTTTCCTTTGACAACTCCCACCAAAAGTCACAAACTCAGACGCTTCAAGGGCCAGCGAGCACCCAGGCCACCCAGAAAGCGCTACCACTCTGCCTCTCCTCCCCGCTTCCTTGGGCCAACTATCCCGGCCCACTGCTCCCTGCAAACTGGGACCAAGAGTGGCGGCCCCCACGAAGGCGTGAGTCAGGAATCCCCGAACCATCTCCAGACAGCAGGAAAGCGGAGATCCTTGCTGCCCCGGGCCTCAACGCCCACAGGCGTCTCCAGATCGTTTCTGCTCTCACTTCTTGCATCCCCCCGGGCACCCTGCCTCGACGTCGGAGACCCCCTTATCTGTTTCCACCCCGCTGTCCTTGGAGCTGCTGGCAGCCCCCGTCCCGCCTCCAGCCCCACCAGCCAGCAATAAGAGCCCTGGTCTGTGCCTTTGCTCGGGGCCAGAGTCCGAGATGGCACTGGCTCCACGACCGCCCCGCCCAAGTCCTGGGGCCACCTAGACGAGGAGCCCGGGGAAACCGGGAGGCAGTCGGCCGGAAGCCCGCCTGCTCCGGGCGCCGCGGCCTGGCTGGTGACCCTTACCTCCTCAGCCGGGGCCCCTCGCGTCTCGCGCCCCACCAGGCAGCCGGCCAGACAGACCGCACTGGGCTGCCGCGTTCCGCTCGCCGGAGGGGCCAACCCCCGCCGCCCAAGCCGCCGCGTTCCAACTCTCCTCGACACGCCCCTCCCGGCGGCTCCGCCAATCGGAGCCTGGGCGCGAGGCGGGGGCGGAGCCTGGACGCCAACTCTCGGAGTCCGAGTTCCAGAGAAATGTGCGCTGCAAAGCAGCGGGACGTCGGGTGCGTCTGGGTGTATGGGCGCTGCGGGCGCTGCGGGCGTGGGGCTTCCTCGTCGCTCTCTCCTGGAACTGGGAACCCAGACTCAAGCCCCCCAGTTTCCCTTCCCGCCGCCACGCTCCGCACTCTGGCCCCGCAGGAGACTTCGAACTCACCCAACCCGGGCCTTTGGGCCAGGGAAGGGGTTAGGGAGGGAGGCGGTGGCATTACTGTGCCTTCCGCCGCCGCTGGTGGGACTCCCTGCTGCTGGCTGGCATAGTCCTCTCTCAGCAATCGAGAGATTGATAATCACAATATTAAAAGTCTTCAGCATTTTAGGTTTTATATTTTAAACTTGTATAGTGGAAACTTTCAAACATACACTGAAGCAAAGAGACTAACGGACTCCGTGTATCCATCACCTAGCTCCAACATTATCAACCGGTTTTGTCCTCTTTTCCACCCTCCCCCACCCACCCCGCAACACTGAACTGAAATGAAAGTCCAAACCTCAGTGTCATCACTCCTGGAGGGTTGTCTTAACCTCCTTCTGGCCTCCTCTCAACACTTCGCTTTCACACTAGCTTCTTCTTCCTGTTTGTCCAAACCCCAAGGTTGTTCTCACCTCTGGGCCTTTGCACTTCCTTTTTGCCTCCAGCTCTTCTCATGGCTGCATTTTTGGCATTGAGATCCAACTCAAACTGTCACCTCCTCAGAGGCTTCCCTGACCTCTGAGGTCACCCTCGTCTCCCTCACTCCCATTTTGCTATTTTGTAAACCACTTCTCTAAACCTGAAGTCATCAGATTAGGTCGCTTGTTTACATGTTCATGGTTTGTCTGCCCCACCTAGACTCTGAGCCCTGTGGGCTGGACTGTACCCATCTTGTTCATTCCTCCCTTTCCCCAGTGCTGAGAGCTGAGTTCAGCCTTTAATAAATGTCTGTGGCACGGATGAGTTTGCCTTGCCAAATAGGGCAGAGCCGGGTAACTGAGAAGAGGGGCTGGCTCAGGCCAGGGCAGTGCACGCTGGGCCAGGACCAATGCAGGAGGAGGCTCCAGGTGACTGGGTCCAGACCTCAGACTCTGCCCAGGGAATGGGCCTGGAGGGCTGGTGCTGGGAGGCATGAGCTGAGCAGGGGGGTGACCTGCTCTCTTGGGTGATGTGTGCAGAGGCTGTGAGGTGGGGCCTGGTCCTGGTGATCTGCTTTTCGCAGCTGGAGTGGAGTGGGGCCAGGACATGGGCACATTCCCATAGGGGAAGGGGTTGGGGTGAGGGAGGAGAGAGCAGGAAGAGACTAAGAGAAAGACGGGGAGTGGAAGCAATCGATGGGCAAGTAAGCGGGCCACCACCTGTGACCTTGGAGAGTCCATGTCCCCCATTACAGCATCCCCAACTCCACCACCTTCCCAGCTATTACCCTCACCCAACTGAAGCCACAGCCTCACAAAAGTACCTAAACACTTATAAATGTATTGCCAGCACTTCATCTTGAGAGATTACACAGAAATATCAGGATTTTCAGCTCCTCTTAAATTAGGATTTGTAAGAGTTGGTCCCCTATCTCCACTCAGGGATGCCCCCTTTAAATGGGGCACGTGTTCTTTCACTCACCTCAGTCCCCACCATTCTCCGTGGCTTCCTTCTCACCCTACTTTACAAGCTTATGTACCTGCAATTGATTAGCATTTGAGTTTATGACTTCTGGTGGTAAACTCAAGCCTCTGCACCAGACAGAGGAGGGAGAGACAAGGTCCCAAGATCCCAGAAACTGAGTTATAACCAGGAAGGTTAGTTGGGGCATTGAGATACTGGGAAATGCCATACCAAGTGTATACATGCTTGTCACCCCAGGGGGCAGGGATGGGGGGACCTGGAGGTTAGCTTTCAAGGCCATGTTGGTGACCTCCTCAGTGCTAGATCTACCACCTCCCTAACAAGAGGGGCTTCTCCAGGAAGGTGGGCCTTGCCTGGGGTGGAGTGGCTGTAGGAATGGAGCTGGAAAGCCCTGTGAACAGCTCTCTGGCATCCAACTGTGTGCTTGGCACAGAGCAGGTGTCCAGGAAAGGGAGGTCTTTACATGATTCTGTAAAATCAGAGAAAATATGTACAGCTGTTGGTCCTGGAGTCAGGGGACCCCCAACTAGCCTTTCTCACTGCTGGCCGAGGGCCCACTGGGGCCTCAGTCTTCTCTTCTGTCCTTCTTTCCAGTGCTGACATTCTATAGAACTGGGGGGAGCTCTGGGAAGCCCCGGGAGGCAGCATGAACTCTGATCCTCTAGCTGTCTACTGCTTCTCACCAGGGACCAGCTGTGGGTGGAGAAGACCTGGGTGGAGGGCCGACTCCTCCAAATAAGAGGAAAAACTCGTGACTCAGGGAAAGGCAGAGGCTGAGTCAGCCAAGCCACAAGCTGTGGAAAAAATGAAGTCTCCCTGAAGCTTTTTCTGCACCTTGGGTAAGAAGCCCTTTCTCAGGGAAGGCTGGCTTCCAGACTTCAGGAACTAGGCTTTCAGAAGAGCTCCAGGCTCAGGTTAGGGGTTCTAGTAATCACTTCTGTGGAAAATGCCAGGAAGCATTATTAGAGCACTTCTTAAGTTCTATGTAAGTGTCAAGCAGTGTGTGCTAAATACTTCACTTCGTATCTCTCCCCAGGCTGGACCTGTCATTCCCAGCTTTGCGCTAGAGAAAGTGAGACAGAGGCCAAAGCTTGGAAGGGTGAATTATTGAGAGGAAGGTGCACATGTCTCAGCAAGACAGAGAGAAAACAGAAGGGGCACATAGTAACAACTTAGGTCAGAGGCCAGTGAAAGGTCAAATGGTAAATGTTCTGAGTTTTGGCAGCCAGGATCCCTGTGGCAACTCCTCAACTCTGCCTTTGTCCAGAGGGCAGGACACAGGGCACAAGCACTCGGCAGACTTCACCTGTCTGATTGTCATGTCATTTTCACACATCTTGAAAGTCTCTTCTGAGTTTTTTCCAACCACCTAAAGATATAAAACAAGTGATAGGCTGGAGTTTGCCGAGCCCTGGCTTACAGCTGTTCATCACACTTTACCTGTAGCTCTTCTGTTGGTTTGAAAATATTCAAAACAGAAAGTGGGGGGAAACAAAGAAAAAAGGGAAACGGGTCATCCTACTTATAATGGGCAGATTTGGAATTAGTCAAGTTTTCATGACTCTCCATGCTGCCTGCTTTGTCAGTTACACAACTGAGACTGAGTCTCAAGGCCATGGAAATGTGGGACATTGGGAGAAAATTTCTATTCAAATGGCTATGAAGATTGGTTTTAAAGAAGGACACCTAAGATATTAGGAAACTGTGATTTCAAAGGAAGAGGTTTCAAAATGTTTGGATTTTGGATTGCTTAAGTGTTGGATTTGAAACCATGAACTCATCTATACTCTGCTAAACCAGGGAACTGGAACTGCAGTGGTTTCCTCTCCCCTCCCCCTCTCTCTGCAGTGTCAATATTTATTCTTTCTGTGTGTAAGTTTGCCCTGTATTTGTCATTCCCAACCTGTGCATCCTTTTCATGTTTGTGGGCATTTTTGTTCCTGTTTCTCATCATGGGTGTCTCCATGAGGCTCTGACTGGGCCAAACGGGAAAACAAGGAGACAAGAAGAAACAATGCCCTTTGAAAAATGCTTCAGGTGAGGGAAATAAATGCATTCACCTAAATATATTCTTCACAGTGATTTAGACACACCTAGCTTCTCAAATGGAGGAAAGCTAAGAAGCTTCTGCCAGTACTGGTTTAACAAGGTTCTATCTGCATCATCCATTCATTCAACAAACAGTTACTGGACACTCCTTTTGTCACCCCAAACAGCGGATGCCATGATGAATGAGGCCCTGTTTCTGCCCTTGTGGTACTCACAGTGGAGCAGGGGCAGACCTGTGGACACAGGCTTATCCTTGAGGAGAACTTCTCCCCGAGCAGAGGGCAGAGGTCATCTCTGGTGAGAATGGTCTTGGTTGGATAACACATCTTGGAGCGTTATTTTGGCATTAAAAAGTCAGCTTTGGGGGACAGGCTGGCAAAGAATTCTTCACCCGATGCATTTGAGGCAAGAAGAGGAATTTTGGGGGTCAGGAGCAAGAAAGCTAGAGAGAGAAAAAGGCCCAGCTCAAGGTACAAGAGAGGGCCAGGGGAGGCCCTCTGAGAAGTGCAACCAGAGAAAGTTTCAAAGGGCAAGGATGGGTGATATTCCATTTTCTTTCTTTCACTTTGTTTTTTCTTTTTCAACTTTTTACTTTATATTGGAGTGCAGCCAATCAACAATGTTGTGATAGTTTCAGGTGAACAGTGAAGGGACTCAGCCATACATATACATGTATCTATTCTCCCCCAAAGTTCCCTCCCATCCAGGCTACCACCTAACATTGAGCAGAGTTCCCTGTGTTACCCATTAGGTCCTTGTTGATTATCCATTTTAAATATAGCGATGTGTACATGTCCATCCCAAGTTCCCTAACCATCCCTTCCCCGCATCCCTCACCTGCCCTCTCCCCCGCAACCAGAAGTTTGTTCTCTAAGTCTGTGGGTCTCTTTCTGCTTTGTAAGTCAGTTCATTTGTATCATTTCTTTGTAGATTCCGCATGATATTTCATTGTAATTACTTGCTGAGCTGCCCAAGAGGCTCCACATTTTTGGCTATTACCCCTCAGTGCTCCATGAAATCCACACTTTTGCTGGTGGGAAGGTTAGTTGTTCTGTCCAGCCTCCATGGTCGGCAACGCAGCAGCGGCAGCTACCACACTGAAAGATGTCAGGACCCTTCTGTCCAGCTAGTCCAGTCTAGACATGTTTGTCTAATAAGTTCTAGATGTTTATTCTAGTGCAGAGGGCTTGTGCTCATTTATCCATTGCAGCGCTGGTTTCAGTGGGGAAGCATTAAGGACAACCCAGATGATAATCAGTAGGAGAATGGTTAAATAAATTATGCATGCCATAGAATGGCTTATCATACTTAAAGGGAAAGAGGCGGGTCATTATGTCTTGATGTGGAAGGATTTCCAAGATACATTGAGTGAAAAAAGTAAGGTGCAAGAATAAGTGTGATTTCCTGTGTGAGTGTGTATGAAAAATATTGTTGGCAGAATTAACAAAAAGACTGGTCCCAGTGGTTGACTGTGGAAGAGAAAATTAGTGATTCAAACCCATGAGAGGGAGACTCACATTTTATACCCTTGTGATGTTCACGGTCCACACTGGAGAGCATGAACCAATGTAACCTGTATAACCAATAGGAAATGACAGTGTGTGACTTTTCCAAAATACGTCATAAAAGCCGTGGTGTCTTCTGCCATGCTGTCTTGGATCACTGGCTCCGGGGATGTGAGGATGGAGAGCAGCCCTGTGCAAGGAACCCTGTGGTGAGAAGCAGAGCCCTCTTGTTGACAGCCAGCACCAGCTTGCAAGTGTGTGAGCAAGCCAGCCTGGAAGGAGAGCATCCAACCCCAAAGAAGCCCTGAGGTGCCTGCAGCCCAGGCTTTTACCTTAACTGCAACCTCCTGAGAGACCTTGAGGCAGGACCTTTCAGTTAAGCCACTTCCTAATTCCTGACCCACAGAAATCCTGCAGTATAGTAAACGTTTATTGTTTCAAGCCAATGAATTTTGAGATAATTTGCTATGTAGTACTAGATAACTAATAGGTCTTTTGAAATCTGTACCTTTCACATTTGTGCATGTCCAAATAATGGTGGTGGTGATGATGATAATAATCGTAATCATATTAATAACCTAATATGCACCATGGACTTTGTGTGCAATAATTCAAGGATTGGGTAGATTTGGAGTGGAGAGATGGGAACCACTGCATGGGCGGTGATATCCCTGGGCTACAAAGGGACTCCACTCGAATGCTCGGAGAACCTGGCTTCCAGGTGTGTGTAAGGGGTGGGGCACCTGTGCAAGCAATGGAAGGCCCTTTGGGGAAGAAGTTTCATACTAGCTGCCTGCAGGCTCACAGACCTTTTTTGCTTGGTTAGCACATTGGAGTTTGTCTTTTTAAATTAAAAAAATATGTATTTATTTTTGGCTGAGCTAGGTCTTCATTGCTATGCAGGCTTTCTCTAGTTGTGGTGAGTAGGGCCTACTCTTTGCCATTAGAGAAATGGCAGGAAGTGAAGAGGAACTAACAAACCTCTTGATGAGAGTGAAAGAAGAGAGTGGAAAAGCTGGCTTGAAACTCAACATTAAAAAACTAAGATCATGATATCTAGTCCCATCACTTCATGACAAATAGGAAGGGGAAAAACGGAAGTAATGACAGATTTTATTTTCTTGGGCTCCAAAGTTATTGCAGACAGTGACTGCAACCATGAAATTAAAAGACGCTTTCTCTTTGGAAGGAAAGCTATGACAAAACCTAGACAGCATATTCAAAAGCAGTGACATCACTTTGCCAACAAAGGGACAAAGGTCCATATAGTCAAAGCTATGATTTTTCCAGTAGTCATGTATGGAAATTAGAGTTGGACCATAAAGAAGGCTGAGTGCTGAAGAATTGATGCTTTCAAATTGTGGTACAGAAGGCTTTTGAGAGTCCCTTGGATTGCAAGGAAATCAAACCTGTCAATCCTAAAGAAAATTAATCCTGAATATTCCTTGAAAGGACTGTTGATGAAGCTGAAACTCCAATACTGTGGCCACCTGATGCAAAGAGCTGACTCACTGGAAAACACCCTGATGCTGAGAAAGAGTGAAGGCAAAAAGAGAAGGAGGCAGCAGAGGATGAGATGGTTAGATAGCATCACTGACTCAATGGACCCGAATTAGAGCAAACTCCGGGAGATAGTGGATAGAGGAGCCTGGTGTGCTATAGTGCATGGGGCCACAAAGACTCAGACACGACTTTGCGACTGAACGACACCAACAACAAGGGGTTTTATTCTCTAGGTTGCGGTGCTCTGGATTCTCATTGCAGTGACTTGTTCCAGAGCACAGGCTCAATAGTTGTAGCTTGCAGGATCAGGGAAGTCTGCATGCCATGGAGCAAGTAAATCCTTGCGCCAAAACTTCTGAAGTCTGTGTGCCCTAGAGCCCATGCTCCACAACAAGAGAAGCCACCACAGTAAGTCCTCACACCACAATGAAGAGTAGCCCCCACTCACTGCAGCTAGAGAAAACATGCGTGAGCAGTGAAGACCCAGCACAGCCCAAAATAAATCAATACATGATTGATTGCTTAAAGGAAAGAATGGTCAACTTAAAAAGTGCAGAATGTGAGAGTTGGGAGTGACGTTTTTATTTGGCAAAAAATGAGGAGTACAGTGTGGGATACAGCACCTCAGATAGCTCTGAGAAACTCCTCCAAAGAGGCAGGGGGGAAAATTCAGTATATATGTGATTTTGGTGAAGGAGGAATGCATGCAGCCAAGCACATATTTTTCCAAAGCTTTCTACTAGTCTCGTGAAGCTTTTGCTAGTTAAGAGGAATAATCGTCACCATAAAGGAATTTAGTGTTTTTCTAGATATGGGAGATACAAGAATTGGGCTCATAAAATCTGCTCCTGAAAATATCTAACTATCTGAACACTTGTCTTGCCTTTTTTTTTTCTGAGCACAGAGTGCCTCATTTCTGCTCTCCACCTTGAAGGTGTTAAAGGTCAGCAGCTGCAGCAGCACATGATTTAATCCTTGGAGAGGTAGATGGCACGTGCCCATGGCAAGTACCAACTTGTGGTTGACAGAATGTTATAAGAACATTATTCATAATAGCTCCATAATGAACACAACTCGTGTCCACCAACAGTAAATGGGTAATAGACAGTGGTGTATTCATATAATTGGATGCTCCTCAACAGTAAGAAGAATGTGTGTGTGTGTTAATTCCTCAGTCATGTCTGAATCTTTGAGACCCCATGGACTGTAGCCTGCCAGACTCCTCTGTCTTTGAAATTCTCCAGGCAAGAATACTGGAGTGGGTTGCCATGTCCTCCTCCAGGGAATAAAAATACTGCTCTACAAAAGAAAATATGTATCTCTTAGGGATGAATCTCCCAGACACTATCTGGATTTTGGTGATGATTCCACATGTGTACACACACATAAGGGGCTTCCCTGGTGGCTCAGATGATAAAGAATGTGCCAGCAAGGCAGGAGACCCGGGTTCAATCCCTGTCAGGAAGATCCCCTGAAGAAGGGAATGGCAACCCACTCCAATACTCTTGCCTGGAGAATTCCATGGAGAGAGGAGCCTGGAGGGCTGTAGTCCACGAGGTTGCAAAGAGTCAGACATGACTGAGTGACTAACGCATGCAAACACACATGCATACATAAACATTTATAAAACAAGTCACTGAAGTTTGAACATAAATCTTAAGATTTAGTCTCTGTATTGTATATCTGTTATACCTCAGTAAAATAAAATAGATGTAGCTTTAAAAAATCTGCTCTGAGTGCTATTGGAGGGCATGAATCCCACGGTGCAGCTCCTTCCCAGCGTTTGGACTCTGAAAACTGAGTGTGGTTCTCGCAGGACCTGCTGTCTACTGGTGCTTCCTGGTGCCTCTCCCAGAGCAGCACTGGAGTCAGCGTGGGGCAGCCAACTAGGGACAGAAGACAGCAAGCAATCTAACGGGGATTTTCTCCCCTACACTGTGCCCAGTCAGTGAAGGCTGAATGAAAATGCTTGTGACATGTGATATGATGATTTATAAAAAATACATATTTGATTAGTCCCCTGTTTCTGGTACAGACTTCCTAAAACTCTTGGTGTTTTCTAAGTGGCCAGAGCTATAAAAATGTAAAAATGTCTCTTGTTATGTTAATAAGGTGACCTTTGGGATGCACCTAGGTGTGGGGGCAGGTTGCTAAGAGAACCAACTGCCTTCACTTCTGACTCTGACAACCACTGTACTCTGTATTTATGAGCCTTTTTTTTTTTAATCCCACATAAAACTGAGATCATACCGTATTTGTCTTTCTTTGACTTATTTCACTTGGTTTAATGCCCTCTAGGTCCATCCACATTGTCACAAATAGCAAGATTTTTTTCCTTTTCTATGGGAGTATAATATATTCAACTTACATTTATACTACGTCTTTGGGCTTACCAGGTGGTGCTAGTGGTAAAGAACCTGCCTTCCAATGCAGGAGACATAAGAGACATGGGTTCGATTCCCAGCTGGGGAAGATCCCCTGGAGGAGGGCATGGCAACCCTCTCCAGCATTCTTGCCTGGAGAATCCCATGGACAGAGGAGCCTGGCGGGCTGTATTTCATAGGGTCACATAGGGTCGGACATGACTGAGGTGACTTAGTACATGCTACATGTTTATTATTCGCTGATCCATAGACACTCAAGTTGCTTCCACATCTTCTCTAATATAAATAATATTTCAGTGAACATAAGGTGCATATATCTTTTCAAGTTAGTGTTTTCATTTCTTCTCGATAAACATCCAGAAGTAGAGCTGCTAAACCATATGGTAATTCTATTTTTAATTTTTTGAGGAATCTTCATACTGTTTTCCAAAGTGGCTGCACCAATTTACATTCCCACCAACAGTGCAAAGGGGTTTCCTTCTCTTCACATCCTCACCAACACTTGTTATTTCTTATATTTTTGATAGTAGCCATTTTAATGGTTATGAGGTGATAAATCATCCTGCCTTTGGTGTGGACTTCCCTGATGATTAGTGATGTTGAACATCTTTTCATTGTATCCATGGCCATCTGTGTGTCTTCTTTGGAAACATGTCTATTCAGATCCTCTGTCTATTTTAAAATCATACTGTTTGTTTGCTATTGAGTTGCATGAGTTCTTTATATTTTTTTGGATATTAACTCCTTGGAAGAAACATGATCTGCAAATATTTTCTCCGATTCAACCTTTTCATTTTGTTGATAGTTTCCTTAGCTGTGCAGAAGCTTTTTAGTTAGATATAGCCCCATTTGTTTATTGTTGCCTTTGTCACCTTTGCTTTCGATCTTAAATTAAAAAAGATCATCACCAAGGCCTATGTCAAGGAGCTTACTACCTATGTTTTCTTCCTGGAGTCTTATGGTTTCAGGCCTTACATTCAAGTCTTTAATCTATTTTGAGTTAATTTTTGTGTATGGTCTAGTTTGATTCTTTTGTATGTCCAGTTTTCCCAACATCATTTATTGCAGAGACTGTCTTTCCCCATTGTATATTTTTGGCTCCTTTGTCCTAAATTGATTACATACTCATCAGTTTATTTTTGCACTCTTAATCTGTATTCACTAATCTTTGTGTCTGTTTTTATAAAAATGCTACACAGTGGGGTTTTTTGTTTGCTTGTTTTTTCTTTTTTTTTCCCTCTTTTTTCATCCATGACTTGTGGGATCTTGGTTCCCTGACCAGGGATTGAGCCCAGGCCTTGGCAGAGAAAACACAGAATCCTAATCAGTGGACCTCCAGAGAATTCCCCATATTGTTTTTAGTCTTTGTTCGAGTATTTTTCATGTGTGTATTTGGAATCCATATATACCTATTGGTAAAGCATCTACTGGAATATTTTGACCATATTTTAATTGGGCTATTTCCTTTTTGTTGAGTTTTGAGAGTTCTTTATATATTTTGTATCTATATCCCTTTGTCAAGTATGTGATTTACATGTATTTACCCCCTCTCTGTGGCTTTTCTTTTTATTTTAAAAGTGTCTTTTACAGAGAAAAAGTTTAATTTTGAAGAAGTGTAATTTATCATTTTTTCCTATGTGGATCATGATTTCAGTGTCTACCCTTTGCTAAACCCAAACTCACAAAGATTTTCTGTTTTCTTCTCAAAGTTTTATAATTTGACAATTTTACATTAAGGTCAGCAATCTGTTATGAATTAATATTTGTATAAGACATAGGTCAAGGTTCATTTCTTTGCTAGTTATTCCAGCATCATTTGTTGAAAACATTGTCCTTCTTCCCCCTTTTCTTTAAGTAGTCTAGGCTGGGAGGTTTCATGGGGCATTTATGAAGATGCTGCTGTAGTTTTTCTTAAGAAGCAGCAACAGAATGTTCAACATCATTATACGTTAAGGAAATACAAATTAAAACCACAATTGGATATCACTGCATACCTATCTGAATGGGCTCTAAAAATCAAACCAGAACCAAAAAAAAAAAGAAATGGTAATACTGGGTGATGGTGAGAGTGAAGATCAATTGGACCGTCATACACTGCTACTAAGAATGCAAAATAGTGCAAAAGCTAGAGAAATAGTTTGACAATGTCTTAAGAAGCTAAACATACTCTCACCTGTGACCCAGCAACCTAATTCATAAATATTTACTCAAGAGAAGCAAAGAGCCTTTGAGTCTGGAATTTTTTTTTTTAGCATGATACATTTGTGAGTTATCCTTGTTGCTGGGTTTACAATAGTTTATTCCCTACTTTGACTGAGTTCCTTTTCATTTAATTGTATTGATATACCATCTACCACATAAAGGATTTTTAGGCCATTTCCACTTTCTTGTTTCTATTAATAAACCTGTTACAAGCATTTATTAACAGATTTTTCCATAAACAAAAGACTTCTCCTAAGAATTCTTTAGCTACTTCCTGACTAGGAGCCCGGGAGTTAGAACTTACTTCCGTTCCCTTTTCCAAAGTCACAGAAGGGAATTTCCCAGGTAAGAAGTCAGAATTTCCCTCCCCTGAATCTTAGCAACCAGAACACTGAATAAGTAAAGATAAATCAGCAAAATCAAAGACATATAGCAATAACAAAATGCAAAAACCTCCCATATCAAATGAAATAAACCACCACTAGACAAAACAAAAAGCAACCTAAGAACAGAAATGGTCTTGCAAAGGCCAGGGCAAAATATCCTGCTAAAAATGTTTCTACAGAAGTGACCAGGGACTTCCCTGGTGATCCTATGATTAGAAATCCACCTGCCAACGCAGGGGACAAAGGCTTGATCCCTGGCTTGGGAACTAAGATCTCATATGCCATGGGGCAATTAAGCCCGTGTGCCACAATGCTGAGACTGCCCAGGCACTCTGGAGCCCTTACTGGGCAACAAGAGAGGCCACTGCAATGAGAAGCCAGTGCACTACAGCTAGAGAGTAGCCCCTGCTCGCTGCAACTAGAGAAAACCTGAGCACAACCACCAAGAACCAGCGTAGCCAAAACTCAATCAGTCAATCTTAAAAAAGAAAAAAGGAGCAACCAGAGAAACAAAATTTCAGAAATGAACCTAGTTCGTAACTCTTCCCTTACTCCTCACCTCCAAACCTCAGAGTTGGAAGGGACAAGAGAGAGTGAGAGGACAAAATCCTAGAGGGACAACTGAATAATACCTTCCAGTAGAGGCAACAAGACTGAAGTTATCAGCAGACATGATTTTGGGAAGAGACGCAGAGGTTATGACTATCTTCCACACCCCTACCATTCCCTGGGTCTCACTGTAGGAAACTAGTTGGTTGCCCTCCTCGTTTTGATTTTTCCTAATGGGCAGTGCAGTTAGAGATGGAACACAGAACAATCATGTAACCATTGCTCTAATTTTCTCCAGCTACAGATTCCATAGGGATTCAGAAAAGAGATGACTGCTGTCTGAAAAAAAATGTAGAAATATCTCCCAGCCTAGAACTGCCCTGTACTTTGATTTCTTTTCATTGCAATGAAAAATAAAATTTTAGATCCTAGGGTAAAACTGCTCCTATTTCCTATTTAAGTCAGTACTAAGCTTTGCACAAGACCCACGAGTTGTTCCAGCCTGGGAGGGGGAATGAAGGAAGTGTTGGTTTGGTGTCTCTTTATTAGGTAAAGACACTGCCCACCTGTGCTAGCAGGGCTCTAGTCTCAACTGCTTTGCCATCCAGAATGCGTATTGTTTATTTGGTAACTGGAAAGGAGACCTCAAAGTTTGGCCTGTAGGAAATATGGGCAATAGGTTGACTTAACCACCTAATGGAGAGACACTGAAACAACCCTCCCTTCATTCCCCCTCCCAGGAACAGCTCATAGGGCAGTCCTGAAAGCCCGGCATGAATAGAAGAAATTAAACACAGAGTTTGACATGGCTAGCGTCAGGATTAGCCTTTGCATTGCCTAGTGAAGGTAGAGTGAAAGTGTTAGTCCCTCAGTTGTGTTGGACTCTTTGCAGCCCCAAGAACTGTAGCCTATCAGGCTTCTCTGTCCATGGAATTCTCTAGTCAAGAATACTGGAGTGGGTAGCCATTCCTTTCTCCAGGGGATCTTCCCAACCCACGGATTGAACCCAGGTCTCCTGCCTTGCAGGCTGATTCTCTACCACCTGAGTCACCAGGGAAGCCTTTGTGTTGTGTAGAGATTCTTGAAAGTGTGTGTGTGTGTGTATGTGTCTTGCTGAAATGAAAATACTGTAAAACAAACAACAATGACAACAACAAAAGAGTAATTGAAAATCGAAATGTTTTACCAAATTGAATTGCAAAGTTTAAAAATGTAAACAACACTGCACCCAAAGGTTTATCTTGATGTACCTCCTTCACATGTCCTACACTCCCCCAAGTCAGCCACTTTGATCTGTTTTAGCTGTTTTCTTTCAGCTCTCTAGGCTTTTAAAAAAGCTTTTATAATCAGTCTCGTGCTTCCTAGGTGGGACAGTGGTAAAGAATCTGCCTGCCAATGCAGGAGATACAAGAGACACGGGTTTGATCTCTGGGTTAGGAAGATGTCCCTGGAGAAGGAAATAGCAACTCATTCCAGTATTCTTGCTTGGAAAATCCCATGGACAGAGGAGCCTGACTGGCTCCATCTATGGGGTCACAAAGAGACAGACACCACTGAGCACACACACTGACTGACTGTCAGTCTCAGACTGGATTAGGGCTTCCAAGTACCTGCTTCAAAATTGGGAAAGGAGTATTGTCATCCTACTTATTTAACTTATATGCAGAATGCATCATGTAAAATGCCTGGCTGGATGAAGCTCAAAATGAAATCAAGATTGCCAGGAGAAATATTAATAACCTCAGATGTGCAGATGACCCCACTCTAATGGCAGACAGTGAAGAGGAACTAAGGAGCCTCTTGATGAAGGTGAAAGAGGAGAGTGGACAAAGCTGACATAAAACTCAGCATTCAAAAAACTAAGATCATGGCATCCTGTCCCATCACTTCATGCCAAATAGATGGGAAACAATGGAAACAGTGACAGACTTTATTTTGGGGGGGGGGTCCAAAATCACTGCAGATGGTGACTGCAGCCATGAAATTAAAAGATGCTTGCTCCTTGGAAGAAAAGCTATGACCAACCTAGACAGCATATTAAAAAGCAGAAACATTACTTTGCAGACAAAGGTCCATCTAGTCAAAGCTATGGTTTTTCCAGTAGTCATGTATGGATGGATATGAGATGTGGACCATAAAGAAGGTTGAGTGCTGAAGAATTGATGCTTTTGAACTGTGGTGTTGGAGAAGACTCTTGAGAGTCCCTTGGACTTCAAGGAGATCAAACCAGTCCATCCTAAAGGAAATCAGTCCTGAATATTCATTGGAAGGACTGATATTGAAGCTGAAACTCCAATACTTTGGCCACCTGATGCGAAGAACTGACTCATTGGAAAAGACCCTGATGCTGGGAAAGATTGAAGGTGGGAGGAGAAGGGGCCGACAGAGGATGAAATGGTTGGATGGCATCACTGATTCAATGGACATGAGTTAGAGCAAACTCTGGGAGATTGTCATGGACAGAGAAGCCTGGCATGTTGCAGTCCATGGGGTCGCAAATAGTCTGAAACAACTGAGCAACTGAACAACAAGTACTTCAAGGCAGGGGACTAAGCGTGAAGTTAAGGACTGAATTTTTTGCTTCTTCAAGGTGGAGGTCAGCCAAGTTCAGTGTGGGTGGATTGACACACAGGAAGTGCCCATGCAGTGCAGGCATTTAACAGGCTATGTGTAAGGATGAGCTATTTTTATGACTGCTTTCTGCATTGCATTGTGATCTGGGAGTGATTTGGGAATATCTATTTCCTGTTTAAGAAACTAGGTCCCTTCTGCTTTTCATTCTCTGGCATTATGACTGCCCTGAACCTTCTGTTCTCTTCCTCCCTGCCAACATGAGCATCAGAGTCACATGGGCCTCTGGCTACAAGGGTTTCACCTGTCCAAAGCCTGTTTGAACTTCTGGAGTCCAAACCTCCTTATTCAATTTACAGTTTTCCTGGAATTCATCATGTAAAGAAATAGACAGAATTTCCCAACCAGCAGTATGGCATCTAACAAAAATCCAGAATGTATTTTCCATTTTCCTTTGGTTTTGAACATTCCCCAGTTCTGAACCCAGGTGGGGTTTAATGGTCATTGCATACAGTTGGGCAGGTTGTTCACTGCCCAGAGATGCCCAGCAGAGATGAGAAGGCTGAAATCCAGCCTTTACTCACCATGCTGTGTCCTATAAGCTATGTGAGTCCAGAGAGGGCACTTTTATTAGGTTGTCAGTCTAGAAGGGGAGTTTGGAGGTTATTTTTAAAAATCTACTGACCACAACACAATCCCCTTTGAATTTTATTGGACCTCTCATTGAGCAAAACAACCCTTCAGGCTTAGATGAGCAGGTCAGGCACCTGGGTCTCTTGAATGGCCTAAAGATGTTCCTCACAAGATTTATGTTTTAAACCAGTGGTGTTCAGGCGTGGATGGTTTTCCTCCCCAGAGGACATTGGGTGAAGGTCTGTGAGCATTTCTGGTTGCCGCAACTGGAGGGCAGTAGCTCCGGCTTTTAGATTGAGGCCAGGGATGCTGCTAAACACCCTACGATGCACAGGGCAGCCCCACAGCAAAGAATTATCCAGCCCCAATGTCTGCAGTGCCGCTGGAGAGAAACCTTATCCAAAGTGGATGGAACAAAGCTACCCAATAGAGTGGGTTAGATTTTCCTGTTGTAGTTCTGAGTGCCCAGCTTTTCGCCAGCTCTGTTAACTATAGCCATGGCGAAATAAGCTTCTTTGCTTATTTCCCTCTTGCTCCTGCCCAGTTTTGAGGATGGTCTCGCAGCAGGGTGGGAGCCTTGGCCTGTGTCCGTTCTCAAATCAGGGTGCAGTGGGTGATCAGGGCCCTTCTTGACTCTGCTCCTTTATACAGAGGGGCGGCAGGAGGTGGTGAGGACCCCTGGGGGAGGGGGACCCGTGGACAGGAGCTACAAGGCCTAGCCGCCTCTACTGGGCTTCTCCCCAGATATCCCACTTGGATATCCAGGTCTGACCACACAAAGCTGTGATTCTCACACATACCTGCAGCCCCCTGAGGCTGCTTCTTCCTCAGCACTCAGAGGCTTGGACGACCTGGTTATGGGGTGGTTCTTCTTCATGAGGGTTAGTACCCAAGGCTTGGTTCTTCCTCAGCGTACAGGCTGTCAGCCGCTCAGCTGGACGTGCTCAGTCGTCCTCTCACATCTCTGAATCTCTGCTGCTTCCTCTTCTGAAACACCCTTCACTCTGAGTTTCACCTGGGAGATTCAGCCTTCAGGCCTCAGGTGAACCGTCCCTCCGACTGCAGAGGCTTCCCTGACTCCTGCTCCAGTTCCTTTCTCTACCGCATCCTTGCTAATCCCTCTCACTGCTCTGCTGCTCAACAGCATGATCTGTGATTCTGCTTCCTTGGAGACTAAGATGTAGAGGACAAGTGACTTGGGTTATTCCCCATGTGCACACCCATAGCATGCAATGCTGTTCCTGTTGTGGTTGATTTGAGTCTCCTTTAGGAGTGTGGCAACCCACTCCAGTATTCTTGCCTAAACAATCCCATGGACAGAGGAGCCTGATGGGCTATGGTCTGAGGGTCGTAAAGAGTCAGACCCAACTGAAGTGACTTAGCATGCACGCAGGCACATAGGAGCACAGGCTAGAGTCAGGGAATGTACTAGAATTGTTCTGGTGCCAACATGTTGAGCTCTGCCTGAAGTTTTAGCCTCACTCATTACATCATTACATTCATAACTCATTTTCTTTAAGAAGGATCCCTCTTGACTGTTGGCATCACAATTGCTTTTGAAAGTACTTGCATATGTCTACTAGTTATGAGTGCTCTTTCCCTTAGGAATTTTCTGATGGAGCATGAAGTTTAACCTCAGAATACATCTGTACCTCTCGTCATTACACATGTCCTCATTATGTGAGGAGAACCACTGTCAGAGAAAAGCCCCTTAAAGTGGGTCAGCTCAAATGGGGACACAATAAGAAAGAAAAAAAGAAAAAAGTGCCTTTGTTTTAAAAAGAAGGAAATAAAATTATGTAAATGTTTAGCTTCCATTGAACAAAATGTGGGTTATGCTTGTAACTAACCAAACATTCTTAGGATGAACAAAGGTTGAGTCATGTTGGTTTGGAGGAGGCATATATCTTCAGACAAAATGTGATCACTTGATATGACATGCCCCTCTTCTGACTCTTCCTTGTGGGTTATTAGAGACAGTTTTGGGAAAAAAAAAATATATATATTTAACTATTTCATCAATTTTCATAACTCATCGACATTCAAATCATTCTCTTTTGAAGCAACTGTTCTGTCACTAATCTAGTGATTTTCTCCAACTGTTAACTGGTTTATTCTCTCTCTCTCTCTCTCTCTCTCTCTCTATATATATATATATATATATATATATATTTATTATTTATATTTTGATGAATTTTTTATCTTGTCAAAACGAAATATATTTTAAAAAACAGAGAGAGGGAGATGAGAAATGAGAGACAGAGAGAGATGAGGACAGATGTTAGAAAATTTACAGACATTAACACTTTTAGTCTCTGTAGCACTGGTGAGATGCACTGAGCTGCCCTGGGAGAGAGGACAGCTCGCTGCTCCTGGCAGGAGAGGAGAAAGTATCTTAAAGTGAGATTTCCTTGTGTCTCCCCCCATCCCCCTGGCCCACTTCCCTGATGACACATCCTGTTTGCCGTTATAAGGACCCATTTATTTTGAAAGATGTTCGCATCCATCCAGCTTGGTGGGTTCCACCATTTGAGCAGGTGTGGTGATGGAGGGATGGCAAGGGCAGGCATCTCAGGCCCTGATGTCGCCCTGACAGCTAGAATCTGGCGTTTTCATCTTCTCCAAGCAGCAAGGCACTCCACTCCCCTCCTGCCTGCAGACTTTTTATAATAGCAGTAAGACAACTCTGGGGAAGATCATCTCATATTAACTCCGGGGAGTAATCATCTAATCACATTCTGGGCTGATTTGAGGCACTCATCTGGACCGAATGCCTCCCCACACCCCCGGGAGCAGCTTTATGAGGCGGCAGCCAGGCCCCATCGAGCCTTATTGCTTAATTAAAAACAAATTCCCGAGTAATTTATTTTTTGGGGTTTTTATTATTTTTTTATTTTTTGTCTTCCCGTAAAACCTCCAGCTGCACAAAGGGTGAGGGAGAGCCCAGGAGCTGGAAGAGGAAGTGGAGATTTATAGCTCTGGCTGCTGTGCTGGCCGCTGGCATTCAGGGTCGAGCTAAACAGGAACATCCTGCGCGGCCAGCCTTCAGGCTATGGAGGGTGACGGGAGGCAATGGGTGGGACACGTGGGTTATAAAACAATAGCAACCCTCAGGCCCTGACCTGGTGTTAGGGTGAGAGCCCTGTGCTGTGACAGACCCTCCAAAATGCCACCACCCCAGCTGGGGCCTTAACTTGCTTGCCCAGGGCTGCTGGAGGAGCCCTAAGAACTGCCAGCCCTGCTCAGGCCCTGCTCTGTGCCCAGGGAACCCCAGTGGTTGGGGCCTGGAGCCTGAAGCTCCCAGGATGCCTCTTGCTTTTTTCCTCTGGGCCTCAGTTTCCCCAAGTGAACAGGTTCCCACCTGCTTTACAAGGTGATGAGGGGATCAGAGTGGATAGCGGTGCTGGAGAGGCTGGGGCTGCCCTCTCACAAGGGGAGTGAAGAAGATAGTGTGAGTGGGGGCTGGGCTTTAAATGAGGAGATGAGGGTCCCAGCCCCCGGATGAGGCTGCGAGTGCAGTCTTCCCTCAATCGTCTGAGCCGGGACTCACCAGGGTGGGGGAGAGAGGCTGCAGAGGGGATCGTGTGTGCGTTTGGGTGTCCCGAAGTGCTGGAGACATGTGTGCATGTGTGTGGTGGGCGAGAGTGTGTCTGCAGAGGCCCAAGGGCCTCCCTATGATCTGTCTGTGAATGGAGAATACCATTAAAGGGCCCACACTCTGAGGCCAAGCTGCCACGATTCAAATCCCAACTCTACTTTGGGCTAGTGACTTAACCTCTCTAAACCTCAGTTTTCCTATCTGCAGAATGGGAATAATGATAGCATTGACCTCTTTGGGTTGTTGTGAAGCTTAAATTTGTTAATCCAAGCAATACTGCCTGGCAAATGCTTCGCAAGTGTTCTGACATCTATGAGTGTGTGGATGTGACTGGTAAAAATTACACGTAATACAAATTTCTCCAGTTTAAGTCACATTTCCGCATAGACTTTAATTTTTAAAATTAGGGATGAGACTTCTAGAAATAATTTTGTTCATATGATAAAATAAAATCACCAAAAATGTGGCAAATCTTTACAAGTCATGATTTTTACAGAAATGAGGATGGCTTACATTGGAGTACAAACCAGGGAGAAATTGGGCCCCAAACTGAAAATAAGAGTTCTTTTCCTCTATCTCATAATTCTGATTGACTGAAAAACTGCGTCCTGAAATTGCAGTTCTGTAGGAGAGCTGAGCCCCAAATGCTTATCTTCTCCTCACTTTCCTCTCCTCCCACCCCCATCATCACTTCAGAAATGAGCCAAGTGGCCAAAATCAGCTCTGGGAAGATTGTAATCAAGAGCGGAGATCTTCAGCCACTTCAGAAAGAGGCAGCCTTTCCTGGGAAATTTAAGGGTTATTCATTAGCATCTGCAGAAAAACATTCCTGAAAAGAGGCTCTGGGAAGAGCGTCTCTCACAGAAGGGGAGGCCTTGACTATGATCACAGTGGCTGCAAAGAGAGCCCAGAACTGACCTAGAAAGTGGCTATTGGTAAAGGCAGGCCCTTGAGGGTCTCTGAAGTGGCTGCTCAGTTTCCCTTCTCTGAGAAGTTGGCAGAGCCTGGTGGTGGCCTAAAATAATCCTACTGCATCTGTGGGGTCTATGGGGACAGCTTCCCTGGTGACTCAGATGGTAAAGAATCTGCTTGCACTGTGGGAGACCTGGGTTCGATCCCTAGGTAGGGAAAATCTCCTGGAGAAGGGCAAGGCAACCCACTCCAGTATTCTTGCCTGGAGAACCCCATGGACAGAGGAGCCTGGAGGGTTCCAATCCATGGGATCACAAAGAGTGGGACACGGCTGAGTGACTACACTTTCTTCTTTCCTCTTCATGGGGGCAACACTGATCTCAGAGCCACACGTCCGGGATTCGAATATGTACCCTCTCCTCTCACCAGCTGAGGGCCACTTCCTGAGGCTTTCTTTCTGGCCATTTTCTGAAGAGCACTTGGATGTTGCAAGTTGCCTCTCGGAGTTGTTGGCAGGATTTGAAGGGGTTACGTGTATAGCAGACGGTGCTGGCCTAGTCAACATTAGTTCTCTAGCAGATACTTGGTACCCACTCATACCCTGTAAATTGAAGGCCAACAACCAGTCTCTGCATCTATTTACAAGAGCTCACTGGTAAATTCCAGGACAAAAAAATCGACAGACATTCCAGAAATCAACCTGCTGCGACAGCCCTCACCACTAGCTCTGGGGGATTAATACCCCAGCTTCTTCACACTTCAGGTAGGATGCCTGCGGTGGGGTCTCCTGCAGCTGCTCACAGCTCCAGCATGCCTGAAAACCCTTTGTTGGCAGCCTTCTCTTACCTGTCTCGCTTCCTCTCTCCCCTGCCAGTGTTTGTCTTTACCTCTCAAATAAATGACTTCATTAAAAGCCTTGTCTCTGGCTTTTTCCTGGTGAACACCAACTAACATCCCTAGCCTAGCCCAGCCATTAAAACCATGAACTCATTAAAACCATAAAACTCATTAAAATCCAGTACACCAGGCCTACATGGACGTCTTTATTCACTGTTTTCTCTTGGGTGGCATCCTCTCTCCCTTCTGGCAGAAATACCTGTTTTCTTTGGGGAAACTGAGACTTTCTCTCCCATCATTCCTTTCATTCAGAGAGGACTGACCCCACTCTTGGCCCTGGAGGTAGGTATGAGATGCGAGTCTGCTGGACTAGAGAGCCTGCAGTTATTTCAGGGATGTGCACACGATCTGAACCAGGCCAGGATCCAACTCAGCCCCGTTGCTATGCTCCTGGGAAAGGGCTGTCCTGACACTGGGAAGTTTAGGCCAATCAGATATGACCAACATTCCCCAAGATCAGTTGACCCGAGTGAGAGTAAAGCTGACATGGAGGAAAACATGGTTGAGAGATGGAGAAAAGCATATTCCTAACAGAATCTTTGAGCCCTGAATCCAGCCATGTCTGAATTTACAATGCCCCCATCCTTTTCAGTCACATAAACCAATTTTTTCTGCCCTCCACACTTTTTTTTTCCACAGGGGCCAATTCTGAGTTTGGTTTTAGCACTTCCAACTGACTAATACATACTTTCATCCTTCTTAGCTCTCAGATCAGGAAGAGAGGGTATGCGGCTTCGAGATTTTTCTCCTTTCTGAATGTAGATTCTTCATAGGTAAAGTTGGTTTGAAATGAATCCCTTCAAAAGTTGCCTGAGGAAGAAGTGTGTCCACACCATTTATCAGCTAGGGTGTTTATGTTTATTTATTTTTTAACTTTCTAGTTTTGTATTGGGATACAGCCGATTAACGATGTTGTAATAGCTTCAGGTGAACAGTGAAGGGACTCAGTAATACATATATACAGATCCATTCTCCCCCAAGTTCCCTTCCCAGCCAGTGTGCCACAGACCATTGAGAGAGTTCCACATGCCATACAGTTGTTCAGTCGCTCAGTCGTGTCCAACTCTCTGTGACCTCATGGACTGTAGCAAGCCAGGCTTCCACGTCCTTCACCATCTCCTAGAGCGTGCTCAAACTCAGGCCCATTGAGTTGGTGATGCCATCCAACCATCTCGTCCTCTGTCATCTTGTCCTCCTGCCTTCAATCGTTTCCAGCATCAGGGTCTTTTCTAATGAGTCAGCTGGTCACATCATGTGGTCAAAGTACTGGAACTTCAGCTTCAGCATCAGTCCTTTCAGTGAATATTCAGAACTGATTTCCTTTAGGATTGACTGATTTGATCTCCTTGCTGTTTAAGGGACTCTCAAGAGTCTCCTCCAACACCACAGTTCAAAAGCATCAATTCTTCAGCATTCAGCTTTCTTTATAGTCCAACTCTGACATTCATACATGACTACTGGAAAAACCATAGCTTTGACTAGATAGAACCTTTGTTGGCAAAGTAATGTCTCTGCTTTTTTTAATACACTGTCTAGGTTTGTCATAACTTTTCTTTCAAAGAGCAAGCATCTTTTAATTTCATGGTTGCATTCACCATCTGCAGTGGTTTTGGAGCCAAATAAGATAGTCTGTCACTGTTTCCTTTGTTTCCTCATCTATTTGGCATGAAGTGATGTGACAGGATGCCATGATCTTAGTTTTTTGAATGCTCAGTTTTAAGCCAATCTTTTCACTCTCTTCTTTCACCTTTATCAAGAGTTTCTTTAGTTCTTCTTTGCTTTCTGCCATAAAGGTGATGTCATCTGCATATCTGAGGTTACTGGTATTTCTCCCGGCAATCTTGATTCTGGCTTATGCTTCATCCAGCCTGACATTTTGCATGATGTACTCTGCATATACAGTAGAGGGCTATACAGTAAATCCTTGTTAATTATCCATTTAAATATAGCAGTGTGTATATGTTCATCCCAAACACCCTAACTGTGCCTTCCAACTGGGGTGTTGTTGGATGCAAGTAGCAGAAACTCCAACTCAAATTGGCTTAAACAAGAAGGGATTTTATTATCTCTCATAATGGCAAGAGAGTTTGCAGGGTTGTTTGACTCAGTGATTTGGCCACATCCTTCAGGATCTTGTTTCTCTCAGTTCCTTGGCCTTGCCGTCTTCAGGGTGGTGGTTCCCTGTCAGGATGGAGGCTGAATTCCAGACTTCTCATCCCTACATAGCACCATCTAGAGGAACACGAAGAGAGTATTGGCTTTCTTTCTATATGTACCTCATTCTTAGAAAGAGACAATGTCCCTGAGCCCTTGGTAGAAGTTTGTAACAGCCAAGATAAATGAAATTACACAGTAATAACAAAAAATCTCAAAGTGCTGGTGACTTAAAACTACAAAGTTTTATTTTCACTTACGTTGCGCGACAGAGCAGATCTGCAGGGGGCTGTCTCGCTGAAGTCTTTTAGATACCTGGCTGAGGGAGCAGCCGCCATCTTGGTTGTTGTTGGTTGCTGCGCAGAGGGCTCTCACCAGCAGTTAAATTCTGTGCCTCAGAAGTGACACACAGAGCTTTGTCTCATGACTCATTGGCTAAGGTTAGTTTTATCGACCCACTTGACCACAAGGAGACCAGGAAACAAATATTCCCCTGCCAGAAGTGGGAAGAACTGGAAACAGTGCTAGCGATTGTCACAATTGCTCTCACGGGCCAGAACAGGGCCATTTATAAATCAGTCCCTGTCAAGGAGGGTCAGATGACTATGGTTGACTTAGAGCTTTGTTTGGATGGGGCACGGGTTCTGGCTAGTTAACTGCAAAGACCTCTACCTCTATAAATGTATCTGCGACCACATTTATAGATAGTGAGGGCATTTTCATTGGCATAAGCCAGGGGAGGGAGGTGGCAGTGGCTGTGGGGAAGATATTCCTCACCCAGGTGATCCTGTGTCCTGATGGGGCGACTCTAGTCCAGGTTTTCTACCACAGCCAAAACTTCTTCCAAGGACTTGCATGTCTAACTGAAGTGGGGTGACCCAGGAGTCCTTGTAGGCAGTGGGGAGAAGGCTGCTCCTGGCATTGGTCCTATATATCATTCATGAACTCATCAGGATAATTTCAGAGCCAGAAGTTCAGCCACTGTTGTGTCAAGGGTCCATCAGAGGAGCAGAACCTCTGTGAGACTATATATCATAAAGGATTTGTTATAGAGACTTGACCTCACCCTCCTGTGGGAGTTGGTTAAACAGATGGCATGAGGCCATTACTTCTGTGTCTGATCCTGGAACTGGGAACCTGCGGGGCAGGTGACTGGGAAGGGATGGTGCATATAACGCATGTGTGTGTCAGGGTGGGTGATGTAAGGATGAAATGGCCCTGGGAGGTTGGTGCTGCATCAGGCCCTCACTGTGTCCCCACCTCCAGTTTCACCCATGAGGGTGTTCTGCAAGAAGCGCTGGCATCCTTCTTAAAGGCCAAGGACCAGAGAAGCTGGAGCTGGAAGCTCCGTAGGCCTGGTTGCAAGTTGCAACAGCCCCGTGAACCAGCAGATCCTACCAACGTCAGCGACAGTGGCACCTCATGACCAGCACCCCAACCTCAGAGCTCCGAAGAGATGCTGTGCTTCCACCTCTAACTCTCAGGCAGAAGGCCTCTTGTGGCCTCTCACACTGAGACCATGCACAAAAGGCAATGCTGGGAAATGTAATTCCAGCTCAGCTGCATTGTCGTTACCAATCCATCCCAGAGCCCCTCATTGTGCTGCAACTGGTTCCTCCTTTAAGAGCTCAGTGGAGTGGGCATCTATTACTATTATCATTGACACCAGCATCCAGCCTCCTTTCTTTTTAAAATAACTCCTTGATGCCTTTCAAGCAACATCCCCTTTCCCATAATCCATTCGGGTGTTTCCAGGGCAGAAGCATGTGACCCAGGCCTTGCCAATCAGCTCCTTGGATGCCCCAGCCATAGAGTAGGGAGACAGAGACCTGATCTAAATGGTCAAATCAGGGTGATGGAATCCTGGGACTGGAGGAAGGGCTACCAGAAAGAAACATTCTTTTTGTTTCTAGCTACACCTCAGCTAGACTGAGAGAAGGTGCAGATTGCTGCTGCTATGAAGGCAGAATCCGTCTGAGCAAGCAGACAGCACAGAGCAAAGATATGACAAGAGAGAAAGGGATCTGAAGACATTGTTTCATTTGGATCAAACCATTCTTGAAGGCAGCTCTACTCTGACCTTTCAGTTATGGGGTACAATAAATTCCCTTTTTGTTTCACCAGTTTGAGTTGGGTTTTCTGTTACTTTCAATCAAAATAGCCCCAACTGATGCACTCAGTGGTCACAGGCCAAAGTCAGTGATTCCTGAAACTGCAGCGCAGAGACCTTGTATGCATGGGACCAAAGTGGAGAAGCCTCACCCACCTCAGTGCTCCTGAGCCAGAGGAGACCACTGGGTTCCACAGAGGTGTGGCGGAATTAGGAGAACGGTAATGGAGTAAGAAACTGGAGCTGAGGTCCATTCCAATCCTGATAATTTGTAATATCCTTTGCTTGCTCCGTCACTTGTCTGGACACTATTTTCTTGTTTATATGCCTTCACTGTCCCTTGTATCAGGTGTGGGTGCAGAGCTTCCTAACATGGACCCAATTCAGTGTTCCTTGTGCCTGGAGAGCTCCATTTTCACATAGAACTAAACAAAATGTGAGGAAATAAAGTTTCCTGACTTTATTATAATACAATGTGCAATTTGCTTTGGTATTTTATTCCATAGTTTATTCTATTTTTTTTTTAAAAAGAATGATCATTACCACCTGCTAACATTGATTCATTGAAGGTTTTGGAATAGACTTCAAAAACATTTGTTCAAAGTGCCCTCTGCAAGGCATGCCTGGACATGTGCTGGCCTGCAGGTGGGTCACTGGGTGAAGCGTTCAAGAGGAGCTTTACAGAAGCATGGTTCTGCCACAAAGATGGCTTTGAGGCGATCCATTAGCACCTGGCTAAACCAGCTGTTGGTGCATGAGCTGACACCCGCCCTCACCCACCCCCTGGGCACCTGCACGGAGCCCGCTTTATGCTAAGCCCTGGGACTCAGAGTGGGTTTCTCAGAGCTCACAGCCAAGGAGGCAGGTGCATATTTACAAGACCTGTAGAAGGGTGGTGACAAATCCAGGCCCCTGGTATCTGGACTGAGGGGCACCTAGCCAGTTTATCGGACCTGGGTGGAGCTGTGGTTACCCTGGAGACCCGGGCCACATGTCTGCAGTGGTGAGGTGCAGCTAATTCCAAAGCCCCAGCTCTTAGACTGGTTCTTTTTTTTTTTTCAGATTGGTTATTGATGCTCACAAACTATCCATTCAGCAATAGAAAGAGCCGGGGCAGAGCATATCTTAATGAGACTTACTGTGCCTGGCCCGCTTCACTTCTTACAACACAGGGGAGACATTCCTACTGTACAGAGAGGAAGTCCTGACTCTCAGAGGCCAAGTGACTTGCCCAAGGTCACGTAGCTGGGGAGTGTCTGAGTTGGGACCTGAACCCGGATTTTTCTACCACTGATTAAAAACATAAAGATGCCAGGACCCTACCCGTAAGGAATTCTGGCTTAATTTTGGGAAGATGAGGTCTTGCCTTTGGAACTGTTCTGGAAGCTCCCTAGATGGTTGAAATGTGCAGCTAGGATCGAGCAGCCACTGACCTGGACACAGGTTCTTCCAAAGAGATGCCAGCTCCAACCCTTCCTGTGTGCCACCCATGGCAGGGAAGTGTGGGCAGCCACTGCAAGGCCCAGCCATCAATACAGCGTGGGGACAGACTTGTGGGCTTTGTTCCCTGGCACTGGGGGGAAGGGGATCAACTGAAGCAAGGTGGTCTGGGAAGGCCTTCCTGAGATGGTGGCATCTAGTATGCTCCTTATGCCCAGGAGCTAAAAGGAGCCAGACAGCGAACAGGACAGTCCATCCTGGCAGATTTGCTTGGGACCGCACAGTCTGGGAAAAACCTGGACAAGTTGGTCCCCTAGTCTGGAAGTGGGGGTGAAGTGGGGGTGAGGGAGGCAGGAATTTTAGGATTTCATTCTCTGTTCAGGTTTCTGGGAGAAACATTCCTTGGTCTCCCCGCAGGAGGGCCTAGGAAATGTTGCCACTGGGTTTTGGGGAACAGTTGAGCCTCTGGGTCTGAGAAAAAAGAACCTTAGTCGGACTGTCTCTCTCATCTGATTCGGGGCCTCGAGACTGAGCTTCCTCAGTTCTTGGGGCCCATTAGCCCTCTGTCTTCATTATTTAAGGCCATGACTTACCTGTTACTCCACAAAGTCAGAATGGGGCTGCCACCATAAATGCCCTCGGAATGGGGCCCGGGTGACTGGCAGAGCCTCCTCGGAGAAACATCAGCCTCGGTGAGCGGACGGTAACTATCATTTACATTAATTAGGCAGCCGGATAATAGGATGCTCAATAGTTATTACAGCCTGTAAATTCTGCAGCAAACGCCGCCAGGAGCCAGGAGCTGGCAGGGGCTCCTACTTTGCAAAAACCGGTCCTGTTCTTACCCTGGCAGGCAACACCGGGGCTTTAAATTCAGGGGAAAAGAGAGTCTTTATCAAATTCCAGAATAGCTGATGCTGGGAGAGAGGCTTACCCACGTGATCCGGCCACCATTGTGTGATCCTGGGTGGGTTAATCTCAAGTGTCCTTGGCCAGCAAACAGATGACCGGTTCCAAGGCTCCACCAAGACTGTGGCCACAGAGCGGCAGCTTGGACAAGTGACAGCTCCTGTGTGTTTGAAAGAAGAGACCGTATATTGTGGGAACTCTCCAAATTTGGGGGTGATATGCACAGTAAATGGAGTAGGAAATGGCAACCCACTTCAGTATTCTTGCCTGGAAAATGCCATGGACAGAGGAGTCTGTCAGGCTACAGTCCACGGGGTCGCAAAGTTAGACACAACTGAGGGACTCAGCACACTGAGCACGCACACACACACACTGTAAATCTTTTTTAAATTATCTGAGTGTTGGGTCTTCGTTGCGGCACATGGTCTCGTTGATGCAAAGCGTGGGCTTCTCTCCAGTTGTGGCGGGGAGGCTTAATTGCCCTGCAGCATGTGCAGCTCAGTTCTCCAACCAGAGATCAAGCCCATATCCCCTGCATTGGAAGGCTGATTCTTAACCACTGGACCTCCAGGGAAGTCCCACAGAGTAACTCTTATTCATTGCACTTTATTTGTGACACCTATTTTACGGATGGGGACACAGGCACTGCAAAGGTGGTGGCTTGCCTGTGACAGAGCCAAAGCAGGTAAGGACATCTCAGAAGTGTGCCCACACCACTCCGTATTCTTGGCCCAGCCTTCCCATCTTCTTCTTCACCTCCTGCTGCCCAGGGGTTCCTCCTTCATTCTCCACCAGCCCACTGGCCCTTTCTAGTCTGAGAGAGCTCAGCTGCAGCCTCCTCCCGCCTCCTGGGCCCTGCTGGCCATGCTCCAGCCCCTCCACTTACAGCCTGGCTGGCGGAGGCCACCCTCTGCTTATTGACCTGTGAGGCTCCACCTCACAGGTCACAAGGCTGTGAAGAGAGGCTCAGGTGGCAGCTTGTGTGGGAGGCTTGTGAACACAAGGCCTTGTCTGTGGGGAGTTGTGTGCACCCTTCAAACCTGCTTTTGTGTATCCCTGAGGCTGGCACTCTGCCCCCTCACAGGCACAGCCTCTTGGCTGGTCTTCCAAGCCTGGCCACAGCCAGCTCCAACTCACCCATCTCTTCTTCCCCGTCCCCCTACCCTGGCTTCCCACTGCCCTGCCCAGTGTCCAAAGCTTCCAGCTGCAGCCACTACTCTTCCCCTACCCACGCCCCTCTGCCTGCCTGCAGTTCCTCTGTAGGTGGTCCCTTTGCCTGCCTGGCTTCAGCTCAGTCCTCTGGCTTCATCTTAAGGTCAGGTCCCCAGGGAAATCTGCTGCACCTCCAGACCTACCAGCTTCCCCTGACACAGGTCCTTTTTCCCACCCCTGCCACCCTACTCTGCAACCCCCATGATAACCGTTTCCACCACTCACTGTCACACTCGCTAGGCCTTCTCATGGGTGGGGACGTCCGTGGTGATCACACCCTAGTAACAGCACGGCTGACTTCTTGGTTGTGGAGGCCCAGGGCAGAGAGACAGAGCACATATTTTGAGAGGGAGGTGTTAAAACTGTAAAGTTGGTGACTTACCACATTTCTCAGGACTTTGAGTTTCCTCGCTTTCATTCCATGATCCTTGAGCAAGAGCCGTTACGGTAACCCAGCTACCATCAAGGAAACAAGATTTCCGGGAGATGCTTAACTTGCAGAAACATATGTAGCACCCACATAATAGACTCATACACAGAAAGGACACAGATCCGAAATTCATAGCCCTGCGAGTTATCAGACAGCAAATGCAAATCATGTTTCCAGTCCCCAGCCCACGGTGTCCCATCTTCTGTGGGCTAGGTGTCAAACACCACTTCAGGCTCAAATCATGTTGTCATATCTCCTTCAGGGGCTGTGCAGGGGTGGGCCCTCCTCCCTCAGAAGGTCCTGCTCACAGGGCTGGAACTTATTACGGCCTCTCCTGCACACAGAGGAGCTGACTGGTGTTTCCGGTGGTGAGCTGGAAAACGCTGAATAAGCCCTGTTTGGTAGGGTGGTCTAAATATTCCCACCATGGCTGGTATCGAGTTGCCAAAGTGAACGGTATGGCACAGCTGGGAAGAGAGGCACATGTCAACTCTCCTGGGCTGGGGAGCCCTCCAGCACACCTCGGGCTTCGGGTCTGTGTTGCTGCGAACAGCATCACAGTCACGCACTTTCTGGGGAGACAGAGGGCAACTGAGGATGCTTTCCATCTCACACCACTGCAGGGCAAGCTTCCACCTAACGGGAGGGCAGGGCCATAGGCATCTCCACCTGCAACATCATTTCTTCCCTTCCCTTTCTTCTGGCAGAGGATGCATGTTAATTTTGTATAGACTACCACGAACACACTGTTTTTTCACATCCTTTGTGGCTGAACTTGCAAGTCAAGAGTAAGTTGGACCTTGAGTTCGAGTTTCCTGATTGATTACTGAGCTTCTTGAGCTCAGCACCCTCTCAGGATGGGTCACCTGTACCAGCCCCACCTGCTCCCACTTACCCCGGCTCCAGCCTGTGAAGGTGGAAAGGGTAGAGGAGTGGTCTCCACACACTGCATGTCACAGCTGTTTCTGAAGCGTGTGTCTGGCTGAGTAGACGGAAGGGCAGGCCCGATGACACGGGGCATGGCTGCTGCCTGGGATGCCTGCTGGCGTGGAAGGTATGGAGCCTGTGGGTCCCAGAACATGGTTCTGCTCTGCTGTGGACAAGCTGTGGCAGTGGTCGGTGGGGTATTGTCTGGGCTGGAGGGGGTCATGGCCAGCGTCACAGCTGCTGTGTGTCAACCCTTGTCCATCATCAGGCCACACTCTTGGCTCCTTTTTTTTTGGGGGGGGGGGGGGGGAGTGTTCTAGATTGCACTGAGGAAACAATGGTTCTAATGGCGGAGACAGGCAAAGCCCAGGTGTTCATGGGGCTCACACTCTAGTGGAAAAAGATGACAGTAACAGGTTAGATACTAAGAAATGCTACAGAAAATGTAAGATGGACTCACATGAGAGGGGCAGGCGTGGGGCTGCTCAGAGGAGGCCGCTCTGAGGGAGGCTAGTTGTGGAGAGCTGACTACAGAGGAGGGGCTGCCTTGCGGTTGCGAGTCCAAGGGAAGAGCGTCCCAGGCTGAGTGACTGGGGCCTGACTGCCCACAGAGTAGGGCAGAGCTATGCAGAGAAGGCGTGGGGGTGGGACACTGGGGAGGTGGGCTAGGCCAGGGCTGGAGAGGGCCCCGATACCCTGGTCAGATGCTGGCTTTAATTCAAAGAGCACTGGGAAGTTTACCTGTGGGTTTTGAGCCCAAGGGCGATAAGATCTGAGTCACGCTTCACAAAGGTCAAGTCGGCTGTGGTAGGGCCCCACGTGGAGGTGTCGGTGAGGGGTGAGGGGGGGGGGGTAGGGAGGGGCTGTGGCTGTCGGTTGAGATGAAAGCAGGTGGGAGCAGGGAGATGGCAAGGGGGGCTGGAAGGAGGGCCACCAAGCACTTTATGGAAGATTGGTTGGCGGGCATGAATGCATGAGAGGATGATGCCTGGGTTTCTGGCTTAAGTAATGGGAGAGCCATGAGGCCCTTCACTGAGGTGGGAGTAAAGGAAAGTCAGTAGTTCTGTGTACTGCCATATCAGGCTGGGGTGGGGGGGCATTGGAGCTTTTAATGGGCACTTGTGTTCATTCCCTCATGGAGCACCTGTTTGGGTTCAGTTTCTACATCACTGGGGAGACAGCAGAGGTCAGTACAAAGATGTTCTTCAGCAGTTCACACTGGAATGGGGTAGGGAGGAGGCAGACAATACAGTTACAGACTTGGGTCTGCTGTTAGGAGGAAGCTAGGCTGCCAATATGATTTTGAGAGTCAAGTGTTTTTGAAGTTGTAGATGAGACCAGCTATAGAGCAAATGCAGAAGCGTCCAAAGCTGGAGTTCAGGGCTTAACCAACATTTGGAAGTTTGGAACAGGACGAGGATCCATGAAAGATCACTGAGAAGGTGTGGCCAGGGAGGCAGGAGGAAAGTCAGGGAGTGTGTTTCAAGAGGCAGGGAATGGTTGGTCATGACAAAAGCTGCTGAGAGATGAAGAGAACTGACTACTGATTTTGGAAAGTTTATAGTGGAGCGGTGGGGCCAAAAGTGATAGAATGTTTTCTGTTCACCCCATTTCATCCTATTCCGCCCACCCAATCCAGCCAATCCTGCCCTGTGCTAGTGTGCCACCTCTCCGGATCCATGCAGCTATGGTATCTAGTGAGAATCTCTGGGTGAGCCCCTCCTTCCCCCATTTCCTTCCCACATCCAGGAGCTGTCTGAAGGACCTGGTCAGCAAATGTGTTCTGTGAAAGGTATATGAAGGGGGCAGAGCTGGACTGTGCTCCTGAGAACTGCCTCCGATGGCTGGACCCTCTCTGGGCAGAGCTGACCAGGACACAGAATGGTGGAGCCGTGCCTGGGGCCTTGCCCACTGTGGACCCCGCCAGGGATGCCAGCCCTGACACTCCATCTCTGTGTCTGTCTACTTAGCAATGCTTGTCCTTCACAGCTCAGGAAAAATTACCAAGAATGTTATTGACTCCAATTTTAATTTGTCTAGCACTCTTGTTAATGATGTCTATTTAAGACATCCATTAAAGGCCCATGAGGTTAATTAAATGGACAATTCCAATACAGTTCTATTAGAACCCCCTCTATTAAATTAATATTATAGACATTTAACAGATGTCTTAATTAGACATTATAGTTAAGAAATGCAAACTAAATTAGAATTAAAGCCATTGTCCAGAAAGAAAGCTTTTTACCATAATTTATGGCTTTTGGGGGGGGAATGCTCATGTTTACTCTTCAGAACCTGAGAGATCAGTCATTTGACAATCTTTTTCAGCATTCAGAAAGTACCATCCCGAGAGGCCCAAATCTTAAATCACAGTCCAGATGCCAGAGCTGGAAGAGTCTTCAGATACCATCTGGAGTCCAGCATCCTCAAACATCAACGACTGGAGGAACCAGCTGGGGTCTTAGAGAAACAGAAAGCTGTCTGGGCTCCACCCGTGGAGTCTGATCGCTGCCCAGGATCTGGCTGCTTTTAACACACATCCCGCAGATTCTAGCACAGGTTGTGCCAGAATCCCACTTCAGGAAGCCCTGATCTAGTCTCAAGGCCACACTTGACAGATGGTGACACTGAGGCCTTGGAAGACTTCAGAACTGGGTGACTGGATCAGCACAATTCCACAGCCTGCCCGGATGCAGTCGCTTTTCTAGCAGCTCTTGCCATCTCTCCCCTCCCGCTGGGCATCTCCTGAGTTTGGTAGCCATAGCCCCCCAGCCTTTCTCGTCTCTCCTCTGCTGGCCCCAGGCCCTCGGGGCGGGTCATTTCCTGGGTCCTCCATGTTGGCCCAGCAGGCCCCTGCCGAGCCTGTGTGACCTCACTCTTAACATCCCACAACTGCCCGGATGCAGAGCCACCTCCAGGGAGCCTCCCTCACCCACCCTGCCCACCTGCGTGTTCCTTTCCTTTCCCAACCAGACTCTGACTGACCCCAACAAGAGGGCTTGGGAAGAGAAGCTGGAACCCTCTGAGCTCCTGGTATTGGAGGGAGCAGCTGAACTGAAGTTCCATGAGCAAACCCTGGAATCCTGTGGGGATGGGAGCTCAGGGTCCAGTGGCTGGGTTGGATGAACTGGCTAATGGTCTGAGCATCCCATAGAGGGGTGTGGGAAGGCTGGGCCAGGCCAGTATCTGAGGATGTGGGTCAGGGTGCAGGGCACAACTAGTCTGTCCCAGCTGGGACACCTCCATGGCTGTTATGGACTGAATCATGTTCCCTCCAGATTCCTGTGTTGAAGCCCTGGGCCTTTAAGGAGGTAATTAGATAAGCTTATGAAGGTGAGCTTTAATTCCGTAAGACTGGTGTCTTTCTAAGAGGAAGAGACACCACAATCTCCCCTCGCCTCTCCCTGAGTGCATACAGGTCATCTGAGGACACAGTGATGTGGCCAAGCAGAAAGGTCTTAGCAGACAGCAACCCTGACGGCACCTTAATGTTGGACGTCCAGCCTCCAGAACAATGAGAAAAGAAATGTCTGTTGCTTAAGCTGCCTCCCTGCAGTATTGTTATGGCAGGCTGGGCTACTAAGGCATGGCCCACGCTGACCCTCTTACCCTCCAGGGGCTTTATCTTTTCCTGCCTTGGAGGTGCTGGCCTGCCCTCTGCAGGCCCTGCACTGTGGCTGTGTCCTCCTCAGAACTGGCCCTTGGGGATGTAAAGGGCCTGGGGCCCCCTCGCTCTTGGGGGGACAGTGGGTCCCTGTACCCACGTCTCCTGTCTCATCCCGTGGTGTTAACTGTTCTGTTGCTTCTCTTGGGGCACAGGGTTCTCCCCTGCATGAAGGCTTATACACAAGGCAAATTTCGCTGTGTCTCACAGGTAGCCTACATGTCCAAGGCCCCAGTTCTGCTGGAGCTCTGCTCCCTGAGGGGTGGAGATGGGACAGACTGGACTGCAAAGGACTACACCGCTCTCCAAGCCAAGCCCTGAGCTGCAGCCACAGGGACACAGCCAGCCCCGGGCGCCTGCCTGTGCAGTGTTTGGTACAGTCTCATCGGGATCGCTCACTCAGTCAGCGCCCAGCCCGGCCTGGGCCCTCCTCTGCTTTTGAGGAAGGCGTGGTCCATGGGGCACAGAGCCCAGTGGCCCCTAGGGACAAAAGGGTCTCCCAGAAACAGGCAGCAGAGCCGCAGCAGCAGCTTCGTGGCAGGTGAGCGTCCTCACCAAGTCTCCTTGGGGAGGGGGAGAGAAGTCTACAAACTAAACAGCCACTCACATGGAAACTTGAGTCTGAGCCAAATGAAAAACAGATTTCACATGGCAATTGGTTCTAACAACTTTTCTGGAAAGCAACTGTATATTTACACAACACTGGCCGCCTTTTACACTGCAGAGGGGTGGGTAAGAGCAGCGGGATTCAGGAGGTGATAGCACCTATGCGGTTACCAGTGTGGCAGTTTCAGACAGCCGGAAGAACAGAAGCCGTATTGGAGGAAAGACGGGGATTCCCTCAGGAAGCGGGAACCCAGGTGATAAAGGATGCAGTCTCGAAGTACCTTCCCATCCTAAAAAGTGTGGCTCTGGATCTAGACTATAGGGTTCAAATCCCAGCTCGACCTCTCTCAGGTGGTGAGGCCCCAGGCAAGCCAGTGCTCTGAGTGTCCGTGTGGCTACACCCAATGGCCATCACTGGGTCAGGATGCCCTGTCCAAGGTGGTGCTGGGACTTGTGCTCCAAACCACAGGCAATGGTGGCTAGACTGTGGAGAACACCCCAGGAGACTCGGACCCTCCTGGTAAGTAAATGAGGGACACCACACACCAGCGGGGCCGAGCTGCCAGGCATGCATGTCCGTGGGAGACTCTCGGTGGGCTCAGCCTTCAGGAGGCACAGCTAGGCCTTCTCACTGTCCTCCAGTTGATGTGAAATCAGTGTTTACACTCCCCTTATCGTGTTTCTTGTCCTGTGTGGTGTCTGAGTGGGAAAAGCTGAGAAAGCAAAGCTCTGGCATTGCTGCTTCTCTTGGTATGGAAGGAAAAAGCATGCGAATTTGCCACTAGTCATCAGAAATGCTCTGCCTTCACCTTGTTGACTGGCAAACACTTCATTCTCAAAGGAAAGGGGCAATAGGGTCTTCTAAGCCACATGGCTTTTTTAATAGCAGACCCTGGAAGGCTGGTCCCCACCCTGTTCTCATTCGGCTAGCTTGTACTCAGGCCTGTGTAGAAAGGCCCCATCTACCAGCCCATGGGCACACTGCCCACAGGGCTAGGGTCAGACTGGAGAGCCATGCTTTTTGGCAGCAAAAATGGAACTAAGAGTTAACTAAGGTGCCACCGTCGGGGACTCAGGCTTTCCTAGCAGTTTAGACCTTGGCAAAGTCTGCAGTCTTATTTTCCCTTCAGTCCATCTTCCTCTGGAGTCTAACAGACTCAGGAATTGAGAACACTCTGTAGGCTTAAAGCACTCTTTTGCTTTCTAGAAACAGCAAAGTAAACCTTGGTTAGGTCAAAGAGCTTGACAGAAGGCGTGATTTAAAGTGACACATCAAAGATTCAGGGCACCACTGAACTAGTGAGCACCGAGAGCAAAAGTAAAGGCACAAGCCAGGGACAGCCTCAGGCCTCTCTTCCCTCCCGTCCTGGCTGTGCTGCAGGAATCACTCCTATGGCCTGTTCATGCCCATACGCATATTTTATTACTACACAAACTACTGATTTATCAAACAACATTCTGAAAACACAGAAAAGTATGAAGAAAAAACAACGAAATAAACTATCTAGGTCAGCTTGTGTTAATCCTGGTGCTTTCTGCCAATCTTTTCTCTCCATGGGAGTAATATAAAAACAAGAGCATTTATAAAGACACATCCCTCCGGTCCCTGAATTCTGTGCTCAGTACAGTGTGCTTCTTCCCAGATGACTAAATGTCCTTTACACTGATTTAAACTGGCTGCAAGTGGTCTATAACCAGAACTGGCCTGACCATCTCTTCCCTGAAAGGTAGATGTTTCCAGTCTTTGGCTGGCATAAATAATCCCCTTAGGCAGCAAGAGCTCACAAGTCAATTGTTCCCTTGGCTTTGAACTTTTTTGCAGACCGCTCACTTGACCGCAGCTGGAATTTGCTACCATAAATGTAGGAAATAAAGCCATCAATCTCCACGGTGAACACACAGTTTAGTTTGGGGATAACTGAAAAAAAAGAAAGAGAAAAAGGATAAGGAAAAAAATCCTGGCAGTGAGTTCACTTTTATGGAGACTATTATTCCCAAGCTGTTTGTATTAGAAAATAAACAAAGCTAATACGGAAGACATTAGGAAATGGAGGAATCCACAAAGATAACAATACCAGGATGAAGGTGATGATTCTACCAGAAGGCCAATTTATTCACATTTTAAATATAACTCAACACCTAGTTTTCAGAGTGAAAGGCTATGAACCAAACTCCCAGAATCAGAAACTCCCAGAAACAGGTCTTGCCACATAACTTGCAGACAGACTCATGGCTTTATGCTTCCTGGGGAAACTTGTACACCACTTTCTGAGGTTTAAAATGAGAGAAGAATATATAGGGAAATGAAAGCAAGCAGCAAGAAATCCAAGGGTCAGAAATTAAAGGAACAACCCCCACTGTGGTTTTCAAATCTCTGGATTCGTGGGCAAGGCGGGGGTGTGGGAATCCTGACCAGGTGCTCCTCTGCCAGAGCGGTGAGCACAACGGGCAGATGAGCGGGGACCTGCTTCCCTGGATGCCAGGGCGTGGGCTCTGGGAACCCCAGGGCAGGTGCTGCCTCGGCTCCCTCCCTACCACCTCTCTGGCTACAATCCTCTGGGAGGCAGCAGCCTTTGGGCAGGTGGAGGGTCAGTCCTGGAAACAGACCCAGTTTCCAGGAGGCACAGCCAAGCAACCCTTCCTTCCCTTGATCATATCTGGCCAAGGCGGCTGGGCCGACGAGTGTCTCAGGGAGAGCCTTGGGGGCCAAGATGGTCTCTGCAGGCTTGAGATGTAAGGTAGGCAGGGATCTGCTGACTCCAAAGGCCAAACTACCTTTAGAGCCCTGAGGAAAGGGCCGACGAGTTGGCTAGGGAGGCCACAGCCACAGCCATCCAGTTACGTACCTTTCAGGCGGTCTTCTTTAGTGATAATTTTGAAAACGTGCTTTGTTTCTTGTAGAAGGATCCCTGTAACACCCACATAGGAGGGGCACTTGGATTTTGTAACTGCAAAGGAAAAGGGCAGTTCGGAGCTCAGGCTTCTGTGCTGTTAGGGGAGCCACAGGCAGCCAGGCCCGGCAGGGATGAGGGCTCTGTTCGCAACCTTGAGCCAGCAGAGAAGAAAGAGCACCAGGTGGGGCAGGATGAGGGGCAGCACTCCCACCTGAAGTGCTAGCTGCTCAGCCGGGCAGGGACAAACCCAGGCTTCCCAGCCCCTTACTGGGGGTGTTACGGCTCTGTGCTGCTCTGACAAGCTGTCCTCCAGAGGCCCTGCTGCCACAGGGGTCCTAGGCAGGATTCTGGAGCCAAGAGGTCACACGTGTATCCAATACCACCAAGACTCACAGTTGGGTTGCTCTGGCAAGACCAAGTCTCACTTACAGGACCTGAATGAACACCTGTTCACCTCGGTCTTCCTGTAGCCTCCTACGCTCTGGCCAGAATGGGAGGCCACTACAGGTCACCCAGCAATGAGCTGCCACCACAGCAGCAGGCCCTGCACCCCCTCTAACCCATCCCCCATGTAGTCAGCGCATGGTCACTGAACACCTGTGGTGTGTCTGGCACTGTCCTAGGTAGGTGCTGGGCAAAGTGGTGAAAAGGACAGTCCTGGGTCCTGCTCTCAGGGAGCTGTTATTCTATTGGGGGAGGGGTAATAACTACAGACAACTGTATTTTCTGACAGTGATGAATGCTATGAAAAATAACAAGGGCTGGGTAATGGGGGAGAGAGGTCACCTTTAGTAATGGTAGACCCCTGGGAAGTGACAACTGAGTAGAGACCCAAATAATGAGAAAGAATCAGTCTGCGACCACAAAGAACTCCCTGGGCAGAGGGAAGAAGCAAATGCCAAGACCCTGAGGCAGGACCAGGCCTGGTGAGAAGCAGGAAGCTGGCCAGTGTGGTTAGACCTGCTGCCTAGGGAGACTGGACAGGCTGTTTGGACCACAGTAAAGAAGCAGAAGGGACAGAACTTTTTCAGTTAAAAAAATCTTCCCTCTGGCTGCCTGGTCAGGGGAGGAGCAGTGTGTTGGTAGGAAGAGGGTTAGGCAGCTTTGCAGTAATCCAGGGGAGGTGGTAGTGGCTTAGATTTGGATGTCAGGGTGTGCTCATGCCTTGGAGGTGGGGATGAGGAAAGACGAAATGTGGGTACCTCCTAGGTTTTCGGCCTGAACAACCAGGGTGAACAGTGCACTACTATTTGTGGCCCTCAGTGGTACTTAGTGGTATCACTACCAGCGATCTCAGTGGCAACCGAGATGACAAAGACCAGGGGAAGGGCTGATCTGAGGAGAGGCCCAGAGCTCTATTTCGGATGTGTGATGTTTACAATGTCTACCGTGCATCTGGGTGGCTACATCCAGTAGACAGCTGAACTCAAAGAGTTCAAGGGTAAGGTCTGTGCTGGAGATGACAACTTGGGGACTGCTGGTCCAGAGCTGACATTTAAAACCAAGGGACTGTTCAAGTTAGCAGGCTGTGTGTGAGTGCCAGCAGCTGCTGTGTCCTTTGGGATACCAGCAGGGGTCTTTGTATGGAGAAGGTACACAGAGACCATTTAGAGTATCCAACAAGTGGCCAGAATTGACTAAGACATCTATAGTGATCTCCTATCCTAAGTGCTGGCAGTGTGGGGATCAGCAGTGAAAGGAACTGTCACTGAAGGATGGCTTGGGCGTCCAGATGATGTGCCCTTTAGGCAAATTACCTGAAACAATAGCGCCGTGAAGATCTGCTTTTAGAAGCTTGGCCTGAATCATCTGTGGCTGCCTAAGAGGTAAATAGAAGCCTTCAATGTATACCATGATGACAAATTCTGAAAGAAGTAAACAGGTCTACAGACTTCTGGAGCCAGGCAATGCTGATAGTAGGGTCCCTTGGGTTCTGCCCCAAAGGGCAAGGCTTCAGAACTGTGACTCACGTGTCTGGTTTGAGGCCGTTGCAGAGATCCCGGATATACTGTTTCCAGAGTTCATGTAGAGGGAGAAAAAGACTGTATCTGTGGCAAATTCAGATAGAGGTAAAAAGCTAGGTAATGTGACATATATGACAATATAACCTCCAAACAGCACAGAGCTTGGCTTGATGCCAAGGACCATGACCTGGATCACTGGGGCCAAGGTGCAAGTCCTAGTTCTACTTCCTATAACTGCACTGAAATCCAGTACTTTCACCTCTCAAATCTTAAGCTTCCTCTCTGGTAGAACACTCTCAAGGCTAAGTTTTTGCTAATGAGAAGAGAAAGATGTTGCCTTCCTTTGCCCTTTCATCTTTCCTGTTGGTTAGATTCAGCTGTGACAGCGGGAGCTCAAGCAGACATCTTAGATAAAGGTGGTGCAGCAGCAAGGATGCACCCAGGCTGCACTCCGGCTTGTCTGACGGCTGTGTAACTGCCTGCTACATCAGCCCAGGATGGTATTCAACTGGACTTTGCACAAGAGAAACGAAGCCACTGCTACTGGCTTATTATTTAAGTAACTGCTATTTTGAGGTTTTTCTGTTATAGGAAGCTGACCCCAATAAGCCCTTAGTAAACAGGAGTTGCTGGTTGTCGTAAGTCCACGTGCAAGGTAACAGGGTATGTCTGGAGTGTGAGAAGTGGTGGGGTGCAGGGGAGGAAGCAGGTGAGAGGACCCCGAATGGGCCTTCCTGATGCTTCATGAGGAATCCGCTTAATGAAGCTACTAGTTAGAGAAAATGAGAACCTCAAGCTGAAACCCAAAGTGGACTCTATTGGTGGGGACCTGGGAGAGGGACACCAGGGGCAGCCAGCAGTCCCTTCCTCCTCCCCAAACCCAGCTGATTTTGTGAGGGGGCCATGAACAAAGTGACAGGCTCTGTCTTATGGGATGTGGGAGGCTATTTGGCTACAGATCTTGGAGCCACAGCATCTGAACAGTCCTAAGACATGCAAATACAGAACTGTAGCCAAGGAGGGATGGAGTGTCAGCTGGAGGGAGGAACATGTCCTCCCACAGAGAGTGATGTCTCAGAAACTTCTGAAACACATGGGCAGCACGTTCTTTGGCAGTAAAACCCCAATGGGTGATTCTGTCTAGTGCTATTAAAAGCTACAAAGAGATATATGTTAAGAAGTATCAGTTCCTTTTGTTCTAAGAAAACTGTCGCCCTGTTGCTACGGGCGACAGACTCACTTTTGGCACTGCCCTTATTAGTTAAGGATAGAACAGAAGCCAAATTCAAAAAGGTCTGAATTCGTAAAGGAAGACTGCCCCCTTGTGGCAGAAATGGGAGAGGCTCTCAGCTTAAGCGGAGCAGGGGCTGCCTAGCTTCCCAAAGTTGCTCAGCCGTGCCAGACTCCTTGCAACCCTATGGACTGTAGCCCACCAGGCTCCTCCGTCCGTAGGATTTTCCAGGGTAGAATACTGGAGTGGGTTGCCATTTCCTTCTCCAGGGGATCTTTCCGACCCATGGATCGAACCCAGGTCTCCCGCATTGCAAGCAGACTCTACGGTCTGAGCCACCAGGGAATCCCCTAGCTTTCCAAATCCATACTCAGTACCAGGAAGATTAAGCTGCTAGGATGGAAAGGCAGGAAAAGCTCGCCATACCTCTGCTGCTCTGGTTTAATGTCAAAGAGCCGCAGCTCCCTCCTCTGCTTGGCAGAAAGGCCTTTAGATTTCTTTTTCTTTTCCTTTTGCTTCCGGTGAGTGAAGTACTCCAGGACAACGGCCTTGCGTTGCAGGTGGTCCTCTTGGGCTTGCTGGCTCATGCGGGGCATGCTCCGCTTCAGGAAGGCCCTCACGAAGGCCTCGGCCCGCTGGGCTCCCGGGTGCTGCTTGGGGACAAGGTGGTGTGGTGCCGCTCTGGCTGGGACCACCCAGGGCCCGGGGCCCTCCCACGCACCACAGCAAGAGCAGGGGGGCCACCTTCACTGACCCACCCACCCAGCAAGAGGCCCACACAGCCTGGCCAGAAGTGAAAGCCACATTTAAATGTCAATTTGTGACTGCCACACAGATCAATCACCTCAGACTCCCAACTTCCTACTCTACTTCTTTGAGGTTAGTTAAAGACAAAAACAAAAAGCCACAGCAAAAAACCAAATGGACGAAAACTCTGTATTTGGAAGAAGAGACTTCTCTCCTTGGAAGGGAGGAAAGCTTGAGAAACGATAAGGCAACAGTATTTAATCAATCATGATCAAATGAAGGCAAGCGATGGCCTCGAAGGAGATGATCCTAACACTAGGAAAACACAGCCTAATCAAGAACTCCAGGTTGGGCCCAGCCGCCCTGGCCGTATCATTAATGCTCTTTGCTGAGTCTTCAGCCTTGCGGACGTGGCCTGGCTACTCTCCTACTTGGTTCTGGCACTGCATGAAGAGAGAAACTGTCAGCGTAGCTTAGCCCTGTGCCTTCACTCTTCTCCACACAGAGCAGAGCATCATGTGACTGTGACCGAGCATCTGCGCTTAGAGAACTTCTGGGCAAAGTAATCGTCATGGCTGTAATTCTTGGAAGAACGTGCACTGCTGTCCTCAAGTTGTGGGGGACAGTCTCATCTTCATTCCAATGCCTTTGCCCACCTGTCTGCCACACCCCTAGGGAGCAGTTTACTGAGGTTCTCCCTCTTGGCAGAGCCATTTCCTGGACTTCTGCTGCACTAACTGGGCTTCAGACACCTTGGAGCTCATGTGCCGACAGTAATCAAGCTCTCATTTCATGGAGCAGACATGGGCTTGGGGATGGGTGGGAGATGGGGATAAAGGTGATACACACAATCTTCAAGGTTCCCCATAGTAGGGAGGGCAGTCCACTTCAGCTCTGTACTTTTAAATGCTAAGTAAAAATTCACTATCATCACTCTTATTATTGTAAGAGGACATTTGATATTTTTTTTTGACATTTGATTTTTTAAACACCTAAGTGGCCCACCTTTCATGCAGAAGCCAAATAAAGGTATATCAGTCTTTGAAAATCTTGACTTCCTAAGTAACTCCCTCATTATGAGTCACCAGTGAAGCTTCTGCCAAACTAACAAAGTATGTTTGTAGGACCCAGATATGATCGATAAATTACACTTATGAAATATGATCTGTCTTCCCTCTTCAGGAGTGAAGGGGGCACAGTAGCCAGGTCAAATGACAGTGCTCACCATGACAGGTTTCAGGTGAGCACAGCCTGGCGTCCCCTACATGGTGAGGTGACACAGATCAAGAAGTCCCAGTTTACCAAACTTGACTCTGGGAAAGGAGGCCAGCAGAATAGACCTTGATTAAACCTAACATGTCCGCTGGAAATGTGAGGAGTAAACTGTGGCAAAGGACATCTAAAACAGCACTAAAGGTTAAGAAGCCACCGAACCATCTTTGTCATCACCTCTGTTGCTCCCAGACCCCCTACCCAAGCACTGTACCTGAATGTCGAACTCTTTTGCCTCTTTCTGAGAAAAGGCATGGTAGACCACACCTAGGGGATTTAAGGAAAAAAAAAAAAAACACAAACATGGAAAGATCAATCATGTTGGCTATGGCTATAAAACCTAAGACTTTTCTAACTATGAAAAGCACTTTGCTTACTGAGGGACAGAAGACGGGTGATACGAAGAGCAGAGCACCAAAGCTTTCTCAGATGTCTATGGTCCTACCCTCCAGCTACATCCATCCTAGCAGTCCCAGCGGTGTGCTTTATTATTTTTTTAAAATTTATTTACTTACTTTTTCTTTACATTATCATGTTGGTTTTGCCATACATTGAATCACATGAATCTGCCATGGGTATACATGTGTTCCCCTTCCAGAACCACCCTCCCACCTCCCTCTCGATTCCATCTCTCTGGGTCATCCTGGTGCACCAGCCCTGAACACCCTGTATCAAGCATCAAACCTGGGCTGGCGATTGATTTCACATATGATAATTACATGTTTCAATGCCGTTCTCCCCTATCATCCCACCCTTGCCCTCTCCCATAGAGTCCAAAAGACTGCTCTATACATCTGCGTCTCTTTTGCTGTCTCTAATACAGGGTTCTCGTTACCATCTTTCTAAATTCCATATATATGCGTTAGTATACTGTATTGTTGTTTTTCCTTCTGGCTTACTTCACTCTATATAATAGGCTTCAGTTTCATCCACCTCAGTAGAACTGATTCAAATGTATTCTTTTTAATGGCAGAGTAATATTCTGTTGTTTATATGTAACACAGCTTTCTTATCCATTCGTCAGTTGATGGGCATCTGGGTTGCTTCCATGTCCTGGCTATTGTAAACAACGCGGCAATGAACATTGGGGTACATGTGTCTCTTTCAATTCTGGTTTCCTCGGTAGCAGTCCCAGTGGTGTGCTTTAAAACAGTGCTTCTCAAACATGAATGTGTGTCAGAATCTCTGGAAACTGTTGCTCTAGAACTCTTTGATGTTTAAGAAAAGACTTTTCACATTTTAGTATCAATGAATCTGAGATGTACCATACAACTGATGGTGTCCTGAATTGATAAAATATCATAAAGCTTTCTTCAAGCTCAAAATACATAGTGCTCAACATGGTTTCAACCTTCAAAAATGTTCACATTCCTGTTTCTTAATTTCTTCTGAAGAAGAAAACCACAGTGTTGAGGAAAGAATATGGGTGTGAATAGAATGAGACAAAGGCCTGGTTTAAGGGCCAAAGGATGAGAAAATATGGTTCACACTACAGTCTAAATTCCATTCCAGCTCTGTTGTGCTTCCCTGAATACATCTGAACAAACAAACCAAGGTGGTTACAAGTTTTATATACAGAGTATGATTCTCCCTCAACTGGAAGACAGAGATTGAAATCTGTTTGTAGAAAGCAAACTTGCAGGGTATGGAATCCCAGGAATGACTGCCTAGGTGTCACCTGTCACAGGTGCCTAGCATTAAACTTGGAAGTCTTTTTTTTTCCTCCTATAATAACAGATATCTAACAGTTTTTGAGCCCTCAATACTTGCCATGCCCCTGATTAAAAGCTACATATATTTTATCTCATACTTTCTGAATGACCACTTTAAAGGCATCATTATTCTTATTATATAGTCCCAGGTGATGCCAGTGGTAAAGAATTCTCCTGCCAGTGCAAGAGACTCAAGAGAAATGGGTTCGATCCCTGGGCTGGGAAGATACCTTGGAGGAGGCAACCCACTCCAGTGTTCGTGTCTGGAAAATCCCATGGACAGAGGAACCTGGTGGGCTACAGTCCATGGGGTTGCCAAGAGTTGGACACGACTAAGCACGCACACACACATTCCTATTATGCACTGAGAAAATTGGAACTTCAAATATGCTGAGACAAACTCGATCACGTAGACAGAGAGGCAGAAGTGGAACTTAAAATCCAGTTTTAACGGTGTCACTCCCCTGCCTATATAAATTGCCTAGGGTGCTTGCTCACCTCCTCTCCACTCAAACTCTCAAAGCCTTGGGTTAGTGGTACTGTTCCCTAGCGCGCTCTCTGCGCTTTACACCAGAAAAGGGTCGTTCACAGAACAGCTGGCTGGTCAGGCACCATTATTAGCACCTTCAGTTCAGTTCAGTCGCTCAGTCCTGTCCGACTCTTTGCGATCCAAGGGACTGCAGTAGGCCAGGCTTCCCTGCCCATCACCAACTCCCGGAGCTTGCTCAAACTCGAGTCCATTGAGTCGGCGATGCTATCCAACCGTTACAAAAGGGGAAACCGGGTTGTAGAGAGCAAAAGGGGCTTTGCCACGCCACCACGGGAGATAGCAGCCAGGTCAGACCAAGGCCTTGGGCCCTCCTCTAGCACCACTCACCAGGGAGCAGGGCAGCCCCTCTCCCCCTCCTCCGGCCCAGAGAACCCAACATCAGTTTCTAGTTCAGAGACTGCGCCAGGCCAATCGGGACTCCGGGCCACAGTTACACTTCTAGAAGGCGGGACAATTCCCACGGCAGTTCCGTCCAGACTCCCCTGCAACCCTGTCACCCACCAATACCGAGACCTAGTCTCCGGCTCTCTAACACCCAACCCCTCTCCAATTTCGTGGCCCTCAACCCGACTTACTCGTCATTCTCGGACCGCTTCCGGTGCGCTCTGCGGACGTCTCCTTCAGGCGTCGCTCACTCTTTACCCGTCTCTACTTTCCTCAGCAGCCCTCGACCCCTAGAGCCTCTCTCGTCCAAGTTTGTGGCGCAGACGTCCCTTGTGCCCGAAGGCGCGAGGTAAGCAGGTCGACAGGCGGACGGCCTGCTACTCTTAGCTGGAGTCCGGGCTCCCGGCTCAGGGCTGGCGCCGTCCGTGACGTCACCGACGCGCGCCGACTGCGGAGGGCGCATGCGCCGCGGGGCGGGCCCCCCCCCCCCGCGCGGACTACGGCGGCCTGGCCGGGTCTCTGGTGGGGCTCTCTCCGCTTGCGTGTTTTGTAGGCGATGGACTGCCAGAAGCAGTAGGGTTGGCTTTGGGGAGTGTGGAACGTTTGTGAAGTCCTGGAATAGAGCGAGACGAGCCGACTTGGAGAGGACGGAGGGAGGTTGGGAACGCGAGGAGGGTGGAAATGAGTTTGGTGATGGTGATGGTGGTGGTGGTGGAGGAAATGAGGTCTGTGCGATCCCTCATCAGTGCTCGCTACCGGTCAGCGGAGGCATGGTAGCTGGGGTAGGGGGTTCTTGTTTTGTCTCTGCTGCTAGCTAGCTGTGTGATCTCGCTTAAGGCACTTTCCATCTCGGGGCCTCACTTTTCCCGTGTACTGTGAGTGGGGTTGGGCTTGATGGTCTCTGGAATATTAGGTTCTGTCAGTAAGGTGAAAGGCAAGGAATGGATTCTTACTGCCCTGGGGATGGGTTCAAGAAATGTGGCTGGAAGGCCTGGTGGAGATCTCTTACAAGTGACCCGATAGTGCACGCAATCGTGCAGCCTGAACTTTTGCCCAGTGCTGAGCCTGGGCTGGTTGCTGCTCTGGAGGGAAAAGCAGTTTGACACGCGTCTTCTAAGCAGGTGGTACCCACCTTTCAGTACGGTATGAACTCCCTTTAAGGGAAAACCTTTTCTCAAGGAACCCTGGGAGTATGTCTGCCCATCCTAGTTTTAGAAACATTGGCTTAAGTTTCTTTGGGTGATGACCTTGTGTCATTTTGATAATAACCATAAGACTGCAGGCCCCGAAATTGAGTGAATAGTCTAGCATTTACCTTGTATGTATATTACCATCAAAATGGAAACAGCATTGAAATCAAACTGTAATGCACTTTCAGACCCCTGAAAATACCTAGGAATCTCTGGGACTATGTTTAAGAAACTGCTCTTTGGGTTAGTTATGTAAACTACCATTCCTTGTTCAGTTGCTAAGTCGTGTCTGTTTCTTTGAAACTCATGGACTGCAGCACATCAGGATCCTCTTTCCTTCACTATCTCTTGGAATTTGGTCAACTCAAGTCCACTGAGTTGGTGATGCTATCTAACCATTTCATCCTCTGTCACCCCCTTCTCCTTTTGCCTTCAGTCTTTCCCAGCATCAGGGTCTTTTCCAGTGAGTTGGCACTTCCAATCAGGTGGCCAAAGTTTTGGAGCTTCAGCTTTAGCATCAGTTCTTCCAATGAATATTCAGGGTTGATTTTCTTTAGATTGACTGGTTTGATCTTCTTGCAGTCCAAGGACTCTCAAGAGTCTTCTCCAGCACCATGGTTTGAAAGCATTTCTTCAGTGCTCAACCTTCTTTATGGTCCAACTTTCACATCCATACGTGACTACTGGAAAAACCATAGCTTTGACTATACAGACCTTTGTTGACAAAGTGATGTCTCTGCTTTTGAATACACTGTATAGGTTTGTCATAACTTTTCTTCCAAAGAGCAAGCGTCTTTTAATTTCATAATTGCAGTCACCGTCTGCAGTGATTTTGGAGCCCGAGAAAATAAAATCTGTCACTGCTTTCACTTTTTCCCCGTTTATTTGCCATGAAGTGATAGGACTGAATACTGTGATCTTGGTTTTTTGAATGTAGAGTTTTAAGCCAGCTTTTTACTTTCTTCTTTCACCTTCATCAAGAGGCTCTTTAGTTCCTTTTCACTTTCATCAGAGTGGTATCATCTGCATATATGAGGTTGATACTTCTCTCAGCAGTCTTGATTCCAGCTTGTGATTCATCCAGCCTAGCATTTCACATGATATACTCTGCCTATAAGTTAAGTAAGCAGGGTGACAGTATGCAGCCTTGACATACCCCTTTCCCTATTTGGAACCAGTCCATTGTTCCATGTCCAGTTCTAACTATCACTTCTTGATCTGCATACAGGTTTCTCAGGAGACAAATAAGGTGGTCTGTTACTCCTATCTCTTTAAGAATTTTCTACAGTTTGTTGTGATCCACACAAAGTGAACAACATATCTATATTTTAAAATAGCACACAATAGCAGAAGACAGCCAGTTTCAGTGCTGTACTCAAGGAGGCCCTTTTGATCTTTGTGATTATGGAGATAAGGGAGAAGGCAGACCTCAGGCTTTTAAGAATTTTTCTAGGGTTGTTAGGAGTCTTAACTCCCAATTGACCTTGGATGAGTCTTCTGTAGAATTCTCTGATTATGCGGGGGTGAGCACTCCCAGAACTGCAGTTATTCTATAGTCCCTGATTACTAAATTATTTTTAAAAAGCAAACAAACTACTTAATTGTCCTCAGGAAATAATTGTATATATATGCAGAGAGATACCTGTCCTTACAGGTATGTTACTGTGATTGTCATTTAGCAGAAATTTGAAAACTATTTGATGTTTGAAAATAAGGAAACAAATTAAGTATGTGCTAATTAATTAGGTAGGTTAATTAAATACATTATAATCACAGGGTAAGCTTCAAAAATTCATATTCCTTGCCATCCCTGGAGATTGTTATTTAGTTGGTGGTTCCCAAAGAATTTTCCCAGGCAATTTGTTGAATAAGTTTGGAAACTATAGTATGGTATGTTTATATAACTTATATAGTGGAATACCATGCAGCCATTAACCAAGTGAGAGTCTTATTTTTTAAAAAGTGTGCACAATATTAATGTATGTAACCAAATAGTACAAATAGAATATACACACAAAGGATTGGAAAGAACTATAATAATATACTGAGAGTTTCTATACCTGTGTAAGTGAACTTATGATTCTTTTTTTGTCCATTTTCTAAATTTTGCTCAGTGAAAATAAGACTTCATTAAATTTTTTTTTTTATAGCTGTCAGTAGTAAACTTTCAAACATGGATACACGTTTTCCCACTAGCGACCTTGTGAATGTTCCATGGAAAGTCAAGGTTTGTTAGTATCATGCAGGTGACTTCCCCCTACCCAAGATAACTTGAATATTTGAAGAACTTTAAATATACAGAAAAATGGAAAGAAGTCTATAGTGAACACTCTTATGCTCTTGGATTATACAATTAACATTTTGTTTTATTTGTACAAGTTTCTTTTGATTGCTGCTTTAAGACATTCAGGCTGTTAGATTGAGTACTCAAGGAAAATTTCATATGTAAAGTCAGAAAGATTAAGCCTCAGTTATTAAATAAGTGCCTATCTATGAAAATTAGAACCTGCCTTATAAATAAGCACGACTAAATCCATGGAAATCATTTATCTAACAGCCTCTGCCAATACAGTAGAAAAATATTTTTTTCTGCATTCCTTTTCCTCCACTTTTGGATTAAAGAAAGACATCGTTACTAGTAGATTTTCTGCCATTCCTTTAAATATAAGAAAAGGTAATGATCCTAAAGAAATGCCAGCACACCTGAAATGAGAGCATGGCAAGCTTTAATTTCAATGAAAATTGTAATTCTCCAAGTTAAAAAAAGTCAGCATGTTGTTTTATATATTGTACATATTTATATATGTGAATGTACATAGATACAGATGTGAATATACACATTTATACATATGTTTGTAAATTTTTCTTCTGTGTTTCCTTTAAATGATTAAAGAGGGATAGGGCCTGTCTGTGCTGCTTTTCTATAACAATGGGTTGACAGCAGTACCTGCTTCCTAGGGTGCCTGTGAGCACCCAGTGAGATGATGCCCATGTTCAAATGGCCTGGCATAGATAACACGGTTTGAGAAATGAGAGCGATCATTATCTCCATCCCTACAAAGCTGAAACAGTCCCTCAGGCCCAAGGTTATGAACTCCCCTCGCCTGCTTTGCCCTTGGTCTGTAAACTGGTCCAGATGTGGTATATGGACAAGAGGAGTTGGGAATGGCGGTGGTGTGAGGGGTGACCTGGATACGGTGGTGCCAGCAATCATTCTTTAGGCTTACTAGTGCCACTCTGCCCACTCTGACAGAGTGATGAGACTAGGCGGTAAGGTACTAGCGCTGACATTGGACATTTCTTTCAGGCAAACCCTCTCCTGCTGGGTAATTGGGTGATTTGGCTTACAGGAAGCAAAGAACTGATGTGTAAAGGAGGATGCCATGTCAGGCCCTCTGGTCAAGAGGCAGTACCGTGCTCTAAAATCAATTTCAGATCAACCAGTTAGGTATTTGAAGAGCAAGGACTATAACACATGTCATGTGTGGTCAAATTGCAGTGTCTGAAAGCCAGGCCACTCAGTCAATGTCCATACGTCACACCTCAAGGCTACCTTGATCCCACAAGTCTAAAATGTAGCTCTAATAGATGTGCCCAGTTCCCTGAAGAAATTTCACTCTGAGCTGAACCCACTGGGAAATGCTTGGGTTTGGTTTTCATGATGCAGTATCTACACAGGATTCCCTGGTGGCTCAGCGGTAAAGATTTCGGCCTGCAATGCCGGAGACCCACGTTTGGTCTCTGGGTCAGGAAGATCCCCTGGAGAAGGAAATGGCAACCCACTCCAGTATTCTTGTCTGGGAAACCCCACGGACAGAGGAACCTGGTGGGCTACAGTCCATGGGATCACAAAAGAGACACAATTGAGCAACTGTAAACAACAACATCTGAATACACAGGAGGCTCTTTGGGGTCCTAAGAGGTCTCCTTCAGTGGATGTGTGGGGTCATTCTTGAGACACTCGAAGGATTTATAGGGAGACCACTGCTGGCTTCATGGGACATGGGTGCATGCAGCTCCTATTTCTCCTTCCGTTTCTCCTGTGCTTAACTTTGGGGAAGTTGTCGTTGGCTCCTGGCTGAAGAGCTGTGTGTTTACATACGTGTGTGTCCAGTCTAGTTCAAAATGTGCGGAACTGGGAGGGAGAAGGAGCGCATATAAAATGAATTGGGATGTACTGGAAAGTGAAGAGACCTGGTTTTTGTATTGAGTCTCAAAGCCCTATGGGAAGTAGGGGACAAGATAGTCTTCTCTTGTCTCTTCTGTTCTTTAATATACACCATATAGCTTAAGATGTTAAAAAAAACGAAGACAAAACCATGGTATGTAGGACATGCAGGAGCTCTGACCATAATCAAGAGAAAAGAATGGCCACTACCAGAACCATAGATGACCCAGATGTTTGAATTGAAAGACGCAGCCTTTAAAATACTATTCTAGGACTTGCCTGGTGGGGCAGTGGGTAAGAATCCACTTGCCAGAGCAGGGGACATGGTCTATCCCTGATCTGGGGAAGGCTCCACATGCCGCGGAGCAACTAAGCCCACGGGCTTCAACTTTCGAAGCGGGTGCACTCCAGGGCCCACGAGCCACACCTCCCGAGTGCCCGTGCTGCCACTGTTGACGCCCATGCACCTAGAGCCAAGCCTGTGCTCAGCAACGAGAGAAGCCACCACGGTGAGAAGCCCGTGTCCCGCGTGAAGAGTAGCCCCTGTCTCCGAAACTTCGCTTTTGGCGCATCACTGGCTGTGAAGGAGGCCTGCACACTTTGCCCATAGGAGCCAAGAGGAGGGCTTCAGTCTGTCTGACACTGGGCTGGCAGTACGAGAACGTGAGGTGGGGGGAGACTCCAGGTGCCAAAGACAGGACATATATATATATATACACGTATATATAATATTTGTACATTGAATTTTTAATCTGTGTTCTATATTTCTTCTGCCCTGTGCTCATTGACTTGGGTATCAAAGAAACCTATGAAGTCCTCCACAAGAAAAAAATCCTCCCCCAGTGGGGAAAATGCCTTTTCGAAAAAGTTCACAATAAGTTCTACCAAGAAATGATAGTCAACAGTCTCAGCATACTTAACGCTGTGTGTAATCCTAGGAACGATATTTACGTAAAGGACCGGAATGTGTTCCTGGTGGGAGAGAAGGCCGCTGGCAAAATGATGATTGTGAAGTGATGCTGTTACAGTGGACACAAGGGGACGTCTGGGAAGGCGTCTACCCCACCTCAGGTGTTCCCCGGGGAATAATAGCTACCCCCTTCCATCTCTGGGTTTCCCAGGTGGCTCAGTGGTAAAGAATCCTGCCAGTGCAGGGAGATGTAGGTTCCAACCCTGGGGTGGGAAGATCCCATGGAGAAGGAAGTGGTAATCCACTCCAGAATTCTTGCCTGGGAAATTCCTATGGACAGAGGAGCCTTGTGGGCTCTAGTCCATGGGGTCACAGAGCTGGACATGACTTAGTGACTGAGCATGCACGCGTCTACCTGCACCAAGTCTTAGCTGTGGCATGCAAGCTCTTATGGCATGCGGTTTCTAGTTCCCTGACTGGAGATTGAACCTGGGCCCTGTGCACTGGGAGTGCAGAGTCTTAGCCACTGGACCACAGGGAAGTGCCCATCTCCCCATATTTGGAAAGCTTCCTGCCAGAACCTGGTATAGATTGAATAGCGTATTCTTCATACACAGCTTATGTTACAGATGGTTATCTGAAGTTGAGATGATCAGCAGAGAAGTTCTTTTCCTCTGTTGTCATTTTCAGTCACCCAGTCGTGTCCTTTGCAACCCATGGGCTACAGCACACCTGGCTTCCCTGTCCCTCACCATCTCCCGGAGTTTGACCAAGTCATGACTGTTGAATCAGTGATGCTATCCAAGCGTCTTGTCCTCTGTTGTCTCCTTCCTCTCCTGCCCTTAATCTTTCCCAGCATCAGGGTGTTTCCCAATGAGTCAGCTCTTTGCATCAGGTGACCAAAGTATTAGAGCTTCAGGCTCCAGCATCAGTCCTTCCAATGAATATTCAGGGTTTATTTCCTTTAGGATTAACTGATTTGATCTCCTTGCTCTCCAAGAGATATGTGTCTATTCCTTTTCAAAATCTTTTTCCCATTTAGGGTGATGCACAATATTGAACAAAGTTCCAGAGATGTGCTCTACAGTAGGTCCTTGGACAACCTGACTTTGAAATGAACAGACATCCCCCAACCTGGCTGGGGGTCTGAGGTGGAGAGCAGCCTGTGATCAGCACTGAGAATCTGTTCTGGCATGAAGAGGGAAGGCACGAAGAATGACATGGAGAAGAGGCACTTACTCTGTGTGGGACTGAGGCTGTGACTCTCCCGCTGTTTTATCTTTCTGCAGGTTGACCCGTGTCTCAGTGGGTACCCAGTTTGAAGATGTGTTCAAGTCTGTTGTTCATAACCAGAATCTGATGTCCCTGAGCCTGGACTGTGTGCCCCATTCCCTAGAGACGGTCTCACTGTTGAGTGTGGCCTTGGGGAGTCCAGTCCACAGCATATACTCATCTGAGGTGAGTTATTCCCTGCTGGTTGCTCGCTGTGTGCAGGAGGGGGATGGCTGGATGTTGGCGGGCACAGGTACCCTTTAGATCATTCTTGCTTGTTGTTGCATCCAATTCTTTGCAACCCCATGGACTGTAGCCCGCCAGGCTCCTCTGTCCATGGGATTCTCCAGGCAAGAATACTGGGGTGGGTTGCCATGCCCTTCTCCAGAGGATCTTCCCAACTCAGGGATTGAATCTGGGTCTCCTGCATTGGCAAGCGGATTCTTTACCATCTGAGCCACCAGGAAAGCCCCCCCTTTAGATAATACCACCTGATATTTCTCCTGGATGCCTCTCATTCCTTAAATATTTTAAGCACATGGCTTGTTTCTCTCCCACCAACGTTTATTTCTGTCATTTTGGATGGTTTCAGTTTCTATGTGGATGATTTCTCTTTTTTGTTTTTAACTGGAGGATAATTGCTTTACAATGTTATGTTGGTTTCTGCTGTACATCATTGTGAATCAGCTGTAAGTATGCATATGTCCTCTTCCTTTTGAGCCTCCTTCCCTCCCATCCCTTCTAGGTCATCACAGAGCACCAGGCTTGGCTTCTTGCATTATACAGCAGCTTCCCATTAGTTGTACATGGATGATTTTTTCTGTAACTTGGCTTCTCATTTCTTTGACCTGTATGTCTCTAATCGTCTTGTCCCTCTGCCCATTCTCAGGCATAGAACACCCTGGTCAAACCTTAGAGCCTGGGGCTTCCCCGGAGGTTCAGTGGCTGGGACTCCATGCTTCCACTGTAGCAGGCACAATGTTGATCCCTGGTTGGGGAACTGAGGTCCTGCTTTTCTATTTTGTGGCCCAAAATAGAAAAATAATAAATAAAGAAATTAAAAAAAAAACAACCTTAGAGCCTGCCTATATATAAAGTAGATAATCAATAAGAACCTACTCTATAGCACAGGGAACTCTACTCAATATTCTGTAATAACCTATATGGGAAAAGAACAGTTATATGTATAACTGAATCATTTTGCTATATAAATGAAACTGACACAGTATTATAAATCAACTATACTCCAATATAAAATAAAAATTTAAAAGCTTACAAAACATCCTTAGAGTCTGCCTGATGGAAATATTAAGCAAGCCAGAAAGATAATTTAACATCTTTGAGTAGCCACATTTGAAAAAAAGAAGGAAACATGTAAAGTTAATTTTAATATCTTAACATATCAAGTTCAGTTCAGTTCAGTCACTCAGTCGTGTCCGACTCTTTGAGACCCCATGGACTGCAGCACACCAGGCTTTCCTGTCCATCACCAACTCTTGGAGCCTGCTCAGACTCATGTCCATTGAGTTGGTGATGCCTTCTAACCATCTCATCCTCTGTCATCCCCTTCTCCTGTGTTTAATCTTTCCCAGCATCGGGGTCTTTTCCAATGAATCAGCTCTTAGCATAAGGTGGCCAAAGTATTGGAGTTTCAAAGCCATGGATACCTGGAAAAGAATATATTACTTCTGAGTTTCCCACAAATAGATAGCATAGTAAGTTAATGTGAATACTTTAACAGCCAGAGTATTGGAGCTTCAGTTTCAGTTTTTTCTCCTCGATAGCAGGAGAAAAAAAAAATCTTTTCACAACCCCCAGAAGTCCTACCTTGTTCCCTAGGGGAAGATTTCCAAATCATAGATCTGTTTGAGATCAGCCTGCCATCTCTGCCAATGAAAATATTTCCAGGGAGAGTTTATATTGCATGTGGATTGACTGCAGGTTTGAACTGGGCGTCGGTGCTAGTGAAAGTTCCTAGTCTGCATCCAGGGTGAGGGCTGAGGTTCTACCCTGACCTGTACTGAGAAAGCCAAGCCCTGACCCTTGTGGTTGTTCTGTCGCTCAGTCATGTCTGACTCTTTGAGATCCCATGGACTGCAGCATGCCGGGCCTCCCTGTCCTTCACTGTCTCCCTGGGTTTGCTCAAATTCATGTCCATTGAGTTGGTGATGCCATCCAACCATGTCATCCTCTGTTGCCCGCTTTTCCTCCTGCCTTCAGACTTTCCCAGCATCAGGGTCTTTTCCAGTGAATCAGCTCTTAGTGAAGGTGGCCAAAGTATTGGAGCTTCAGCTTCGTTATCAGTCCTTCCAGTGAATATTCAAGGTTGATTTTGTTTAGGATTAACTGCTTTGATCTCTCTTCCCTGTTGAGAAATCCACATCAGGCCCTGTTCTTAGGGCTTTACAGTCATAGCCAAAGGAGCGGTCTTTCTGCAAAGCCCCTTGCTTAACTTCTAGACATTCTGATACATTCAGACCACAGCATTCTCACTGGCAAGAAAAAAAAAAAATACCCTTGGTACTGTAGTTTCCTGATCCGGGAAGAGGACTGGAGGACAGGTCCAGAAACATGCTATGAAGAGGTGTTCAGTTGTGGGACCTGGGTCAGTGTTTCTCAGTGTCGGCACTGAGACTATATGGATGTTTGTGGTTAGGCATGTACTGTGAGGTGTTGATTATCACTCCTGCCTTTCACCCGCTGAATTACAGTAGCAATGCCCTCTTTGTCTGGTTATTGAATTAATGCTGTTGCTGTTTTAGTCGCTAAGTCGTGTCTGACTCTTTGTGACCCTATGGACTGTAGCCCACCAGGCTCTTCTATCCATGGGATTTCCCAGGCAAGAATACTGGAGTGAATTGCCATACTCTCCTCCACGGGATCGTCCCAACCCAGGGATCTAATTCGAGTCTCCTGCATCAGCAGGCAGATTCTTTACCAATGGGCTACCAGGGAATCTCAATATTGAATTAATAATCAACTCAGTAGAAGTAGATATGGCACCCATGGAAGGTGTATGGAGAAAGAATGAAATAATTATTTCTCCTGCTATGAAAATCAGACCTTCAAGTCAGGACCTGTGCCATATTAATTTTTTTCTAATATTCAGAATAGAAATGAAGGGGTAGATTAAACAGGAAAAGATGATTGATTTGAGACATGTGTAGGGGTTGTAATCTATAAGCCTTGGAAAGTAATTGGTTGTGTTTGGTGGTAGGGGCTAAGGGGAGTTACAGATAATTTCCACATTAACCTGATAAAAACAATGTTTACCTGTTGAAATGGAGATGACAGAAGAATCAAAGCTGATTTGAGTTTTAGGTGGAGTGAATTAGGCTTGGGGGACTCCTTAATGAAAAAATTCTGAGAGTCTAAGAAAGTGAAAGTGTTAGTCACTCTGTCATGTCCGAATATTTGCGACCTCGTGGACTGTGTGTAGCCTGCCAGGCTCCTCCGTCCATGGAATTCTCCAGGCAAGAGTACTAGAGTAGGCTGTTATTTCTTTCTCCAGGGGATCTTCCCAACTAAGGGATCAAACCCGATGTCTCCTGTATTGCAGGCAGATTCTTTACCATCTGAGCCAGCAGGGAAGCCTAAGGAACCAGTTAAATTTGGAAAACCAAACCACGTGGAGTGCTTGGTCTGGAGATAGAGATTTTTGATTCTTCAACTCTTGGGTGTCATTTTCAGCTAAAATAGGTTGATACTCTGACTGGATGTTGTCAGTAGTGCTGCCCTGAAAATAGGGGTGCAAGTATCATTTTAAATTATGATTTTCTTAGGCTCTAAGGCAAGAGTGGGCTGGTCGAATCAGGTGGTAACTCTCTATTTAGAGTTTGAAGGAATCTCCACGTGTTTCCCTTTGTGGCTGTACCCACCCATTTGCATCCGCGCCCACAGTGTAGGATTCCTTGTTTCCCTGAGCTAGGCAGCAGTTTAATCTATGCAGATCTTTTGGAGGATGGTCATTCTGAGTAAGCTGACGCCTTGTTGCAATTTCGATCTGCATTTCTTTAACAGTGGTGCTGAGCATCTTTTCATGTGCTTTGTGGCCATGTGGATGCCTTCTTTGAACAACTAATGTCCATTTAGATCTCTAGCCTGTTTTCTCTTGGGTTGATTGGCTTTTGATATTGAGTTGCATGAACTGTTTGCATGTTTTGGAGATGAATTCCTTGTTTTTAAATTCGGTGGCAAATATTTTTCCTTCATTTTGAGGGTTCTCTTTTTCCTTTGCTTAGTGTTTTCCTTGCTGTGCAAAAGCTTTTGAGGTGAACGAGGTCCCTTTCGAGTTTTCTTTCATTTTTCCTTATTGTAACAGTTGATCCAAAAAGAATTTCCTGTGAAAATGTCAAAGCTTGTTCCACCTGTATTTTCCTCAAGAGGTTTAGAGGAATCGCCCCTCCCCTTAGCGCTTTAATCCATTTGGAGTTTCTTTTTCTGCATGAGGTGAGGGAGTGATGTGATTTCATTTTCTTTTCACCATTTAAAGAGAACCTCCACCCTGTCCTCCATCCTGGCAGTTAACAATTTACATTCCCAGCATCACTGTAGGAGGAGGGTTTCCTAGTCTTCATAACCTCTTCAGGATTTACTATTTGTAGACTTTGACAAAGGCTATTCTGACCTGTGTGAGCTGATGCAGCATAGTAATTTTGATTTGCATTTCTTTAAGATTTCGTGAAGTTGAAACCTTTTCATGTGATTAAAAAAAAAATCAGTGTGAGTAAAACTGACCTTAGGAGATTGGCCTCTTGATCGTCTGCTCTGTTTTGAATTCTTTTTCCAGGATCTATCCGAGGATATTTGTTTAGGACAGGTGCTTTTCCTATATCCCCTTCAGTTCAGTTCAGTCACCCAGTCATGTCCGACTCTTTGTGACCCCGTGGACTGCAGCATGCCAGGCTTCCTTGTCCGTCACCAACTCCCAGAGTTTGCTCAGACTGATGTCCATCAAGTCAGTGATGCCATCCAACCATGTCATCCTCTGTCATCCCCTTCTCCTCCTGCTTTCAATCTTTTCCAGCATCAGGGTCTTTTCCAATGAGTCAGATCTTCCCAGTGGGTGGCTAAAGTATTGGAGCTTCAGTTTCAGCATCAGTCCTCTGAATGAATATTCAGGGTTGATTCCTTTAAGACTGAGTGGTTTGATCTCCTTGCAGTCCAAGAGATTCTCAAGAGTCTTCTCCAACACCATAGTTCAAAAGCATCAATTCTTCGGCAGTCAGCTTTCTTTCCAGTCCAGCTCTCATATCCATACATGACTACTGGAGAAACCATCGCTTTGATTAAGATGGACCTTTGTTGGCAAAGTAATATCTCTGCTTTTTAATATGCTGTCTAGGTTTGTCATAACTTTTCTTCCAAGGAGCATCTTTTCATTTCATGGCTGCAGTCACCATCTGCAGTGATTTTGGAGCCCAAGAAAGTAAAGTCTGTCACTGTTTCCATTGTTTTCCCATCTATGTGCCATGAAGTAATGAAACTGGATGCCATGATCTTAGTTTTTTGCATGTTGAGTTTTAAGCCAGCTTTTTCACTCTCCTCTTGCACTTTCATCAAGAGGCTCTTCAATTCCTCTTTGCTTTCTGCCATAAATGTGGTGGCATCTGCATATCTGAGGTTATTGCTATTTCTTCCAGCAATCTTGATTATTGCTTGTGCTTCATCCAGCCTGGCATTTCACATGGTATACTCTGCATATAAGTTAAATAATCAGGGTGACAATATACAGCCTTGACGTACTCCTTTCCCAGTTTAGAACCAGTCCATTGTCCCATGTACAGTTCTAACTATTGCTTCTTGACCTGCATACAGGTTTCTCAGGAGGCAGGTAAGGTGGTCTGGTAGTCCTGTCTCTTGAAGAATTTTCCACAGTTTGTTTTGATCCACACAGTCAAAGGCTTTGGCGTAGTCAGTGAATAAGAAGTAGATGTTTTTGGAATTCTCTTGCTTTTTCTATGATCCAACGTATGTTGGCAATTTGATCTCTGGTTCTTCTGCCTTTTCTAAATCCAGCTTGAACATCTGGAAGTTCTCAGTTCACGTACTGTTGAAGCCTAGCTTGGAGAATTTTGAGCATTACTTTGCTAACATGTGAGATGAGTGCAATTGTGCGGTAATTTGAACATTCTTTGGCATTGCTTTTCTTTTCCCCTTACCTGGGGAATATTATTAATAAATGCCCACCAGCACAGGTTTTTCAGTTGTAGTTAGCAAAAGCGGCCACAAGGAGGCAGCATTTCTTCACGCGCCATTGGGTTTTTTTTTGACAAATTTGATTTTTGTTTTCTATTGGCATACAGTTGATTTCCGTTCTTGTGTTTGTTTTAGGTTTACTTTAGCAACTTGATTCAGTTATACATAGATGTATGTCTATTCTATAGAAATAGCTGTAGATGTATTTCTGGGTCTTTTCCCATATAGCTTATTTCAGCGTGTTTAGTAGACTTCCCTGTGGTATCCTTTTGGACTTCTTGTGTGTATATATTAGTCCCAAACTCTTAATGTCTCTCTTCCCCTACTTTTTATTTTTAATAATAATAAGTTGATTTTCTAAGACCGTGAGTCTGTTTCTGTTTATAAATTTGTTCATTCATATGAATTTATAGATTCCATCTGTAAGTGATATGATATTTTTCTTTCCCTCTCTGACTGACTTCAGTGTGTATGATGAATCTCCTGGTCCACTGATGCTGCTGACAATGGCAATTTTCCTTCTTTTTGATGCCTGAGTATATTCCAGTGTCTAGATGGATCAGTGACTTCGTTTCTCTCTTGATGAACATTTTGGTTGACGCTCTGTCTTGGCTATTGTCAATAGTGCTGCCCTGAAAAACAGAGGTGCATGTATCATTTAGAATGATGATTTTCTCCAGATCAAGACTAGGAGTGGGCTTGCCAGATCATGAGGTTCATCTGTATTTAATGTTTTAAGGAATTTGCATATCACGTTCCTTTGTGGCTGCACCCATCCATTTACATCCCCATCCACAGTGCGGGAGGATTCCCTGTTCTCCTCGACCGCAGCAGCATTTAATCCTTGTAGATCTTTTGGAAGATGGACATTCTGAGGGGTGGGAGCTGATACCTTGTTGTCGTGTTGATTTGCATTTCTTTAATAATTAGTGATGCTGAGCATCTTTTATTGTGCTTAATGGCCTTTGGTATGCCTACTTTGGAGCAGTGTATATTTAGATCTTTGACTCATTTTTCTGTAGGATTGTTTGTTTTTAGATATTGAACTGCATGAGCAGTTTGCATGTTTTGGAGGTGAAGTCCATGTGGGTCTTTGTTTGCTAACTTTTTTTTCCCCCCATTCTGAAGGTTGACTTTTTTTTTCCTTTAGGGTTTCCCTTGCTGTGCAAATGCTTTTACGATCCCTGAGGTGTGTTTTGTTGACTTTTGTTTTATTTTTCTTTACTCTAAGTGGTGGATCCAAAAAGAACTTGTTGTGATTTATATCAAAGTGTGTTTTATGTATATTTTCCCTCAAGAGGTTTAGAGTAATCATCCCATCATTTAGATTTTTACTTGATTTCGAGTTCCTTTTTCTGTATGGGGTTAGGGAGTTACCATAATTTCATTCTCTTTTCCCTGGTTTAGGGAGCTTCCACCTCACACTCCTCAGTGGCTGTCCACATTTTACATTGCCAGCATCTTTCATTTCGAGTTGCCCTTGCTGTGCAAAAGCTTTTGAGGTTAATGAAGTTCTTTTGTTGAGTTTTGTTTTATTTTTCATTTTTCTAAGAGTGAAACCAAGAAGTTTGCTGTGATTTCAAAACCTGTTCTGCCAATATTTTCCTCAAGAAGTTTAGAGTATCTATCCCTCCATTTAGCTTTTTAATATTTTTGGAGTTTCTTTTCTGTGTGAGGTTAGGGAGAGACATAGTTTCGTTCATTTTCCCCTTGTTTAAGGAACCTCCACACTGTTCTCTGTCCTGGTTGTTAACAATTTTCATTGCCAGCATCAGCGTAGGAGAATTTATTTTTCTCTAAAACCTCCTCACCATTTACTTTTTGTAGAGTTTTTAACAAAAGCCATTCTGACTGGTGTGAGCTCATACTTAATTCTAGTTTTGATTCTCATTTCTTTAAAATTACTCCATGTTGAAAGGTTTCCAAGTGATTAAAAAAAAAAAGGTATGAGTAAAAAACTGACCTCTGGAGATTGGCCTCTCGACCAAAAATGTTTTGACATTTTTTCCGCCCAGACCTACCTGAGGACTTTTGCTGAGGACAGGTGTTTTTTCCTTGCATCCATCCCTCAGGCCTGGGGAATATTAAATACCCATCTGTACAGGTTTTTCAGTTGTTGTTATGAAACGCGGCCACAAGGCGGCAGCATTTCCCTGCAATCCTTGGGTTGTTTTTTTTTTTTTTTCCTGTTGAACTAGATTTGATTTCTGAGGTTGTGTTCGTTTTCAGTGAACAGGAACTTGATTCAGATATACATGGATTATCTATTCTTCTTCAGGGTCTTTCCCCACATAGGTTATTACAGTGTGTTCAGTAGACTTCCCTGTGCTAACAGTAGGTCCTTTTGGATTATCTATCTGATAATAAGGAGTGTGTATGTTAATGCCAACCTTTCAATGTCTTCCTTCTCCTACCTTTTGATTTTAATAACCATAAGTTAGTTTTCTAAGTCTATGAGTCTGTTTTGTTTACAAATCAGTTTATTTGAATGAATTTATAGAGTCCACTTGTAAGGGATAGGATATTTCTCTTTCCCTCTCTCACCGACTTGACTCAGTACCTTAAATCTCTCAGTCCATCCATGCTACTGCCAATGCCACTTTTTCCTTTTTGTTGATGGCTGAATGTATTCCTGTAACTAAATGGACTAGTTACTCTTCATTTCCCTATTGTTGGACGTTTTGGTTTATGCTGTGTCTTGAGTATTGTGAATAATGCTGCCCTGAGAATAAGGGTGCATGTTGCAGCTTGGTGGAGCAGAGACCAGAACCTGCCCCATGACTCGAGGGTGTGGCAAACTGTGCTCTCGTGATTGTCCGGGTAAACGTGGCAAACGGACATCCTTGGGGCGGGTCGTGCTCTCTGCTCCGCTTCACTGCCTACCCCTGCGTCCGTTACCATGGCAACAAAACAAGGTGTTCCTGATCAACAGCAGAGCCTTAACTTCACCTCTCTTGATGGTGCGCTGATCAAACTCCCAAGTGTAGCTATTCCCTGATGATCTCATGTGACTTCTGCCAGTAAAAGTGCGGGCTGAAAGGGGCCATTTTGTCTTCCGGCCACGGAGAGCAGGAGGGCCCCGACTCCGAGCTTGCCAAATTACATGCGTCTGTCTTTTCATGATGCGCTCGCCCCCGTTTCAGGTCTTTCTCACCCTCTGGCTGGACTTGGCAGGTGCAGGCACATATCGTTTTAAATTCTTATTTTCTCTGGATCTAAGTGGGCTTGCCAGAGAGGGTGGTAAGTCTATATTTACTGTTTTAAGGAATCTCCATACTGTTTTCTTCCTGGCTGCACCTACCCATTTACATCCCCGCCCATAGTGTAGGAGGATTCCCTGTTCCCCACGCTCTGGGCAGAGTATAATCTTTGTAGATCTTTTTGGAAGATGGTCATTTTCAATGATGTGAGCCATTACCTCATTGTTGTTTTGATTTGCATTTCTACAGTCATTAGTGATGCTGAGCATCTTTTCATGTGCTTTATGGTATCTGAATGCATTCTTTGAAAAAATGTCCATTTAGATCTTTGGCCCGTTTTTCTGTTGTATTTTATTTTTTTATTGAGCCACATGTGCTGTTTGCTTGTTTTGCAGATGAATTACTTGTTGATATATTTGCTTGCAAACTTATTTTTTCCATTCTGAGACTCTGAGGGTTGTCCTTTTGTTTATGCTTTCCCTTGCTGTGCAAGTGTTTTTAAGGTTAATGAGGGCCTTTTATTGAGGGTCTGTTTTGTTTTTCTATTCTTCATTATTCTAAGACGTGGATCCAAAAAGAACTTGTTACGATTTATGTTAAGGCTTGTTCTTCCTGTTTTCCTCTAGAGATAGGGTGTAATCCTCCCTCCATTTAGTTCTTTAATCAATTTGGAATTATTTTTCTCTAAACAGTTATGGAGTGACATAATTTCGTTCTCTTTTAGCTTGTTTAAGGAACCTCCACCCTGTCCTCCATCCTGGCTGTTAGCAATTTACCCTGCCAGCATGAGTGTAGGAGGGCTCCCTTTTCTCCACATCATCTCCAGCATTTATTGCTTGTAGACGTTTCAACAAAGGCCATTCTGACCAGTGTAGGTGATACTTTGCTGTTTTAATTTTCATTTCTCTAAGATTTCACGATGTTGAAATCTTTTCATGTGATTGTTTTTTAAAACAGTGAGAATAAAACTGACCTCTTGATATTGGCCTCCTGACCATCTGCCCAGTTTTGAGTCTTCTCCCAGGACCCACCCCAGGGCATTTGTTGAGAACAGGGGTTTTTTTTTTCTTCCGTTCCTCAGGCCTGGGAGGTAAGTGCCCATCAGCGCAGTTTTTAAGTTGTTGTTACCAAAAGCGGCCACAAGGCGGCAGCATTTCTTCTTGCCTTTTTTTTTTGTATTTTAATTTTTATTTTCTAATCGCGTTCATTTCCGAGGTTGTATTTCTTTAGGTTGTATTTGCATTAATTTATGCAAGGGAAAACACAAACAAAAGGGCAACCCTCAGAGCCTCAGGGTGGAAAAAATAAGTTTGCAAGTAAATATGGCATGTAATTCATCTTCAAAACAAGTAGACACACATGCAGCTCAGTTAAAAATGAAACAACAAAAATGAGCCAGAGATCTAAAATGGACATGTTTTACAAACAGATATGAATGTATAAGAACATTTTTCAAGCAGATACAGACATATATCTGTTCTTTTCTGGGGTCTTTTCTCATGAAGGTTATCTCAGCTTGTTCCATCGACTTCCGGTGCTATTCAGTCGGTCCTTTCGGATTACCTATCTGTATACATACAGCTGCTGCTGAGTCGCTTCAGTCATGTCCGACTCTGTGCGACCCCATAGACGGCAGCTCACCAGGCTCCCCCGTCCCTGGGATTCTCCAGGCGAGAACACTGGAGTGGGTTGCCATTTCCTTCTCCAGTGCATGAAAGTGAAAAGTGAAACCGAAGTCACTCAGTCGTGTCCGACTCTTACGACCCCGTGGGCTGCAGCCTACCAGCTTCTCCATCCATGGGAGTTTCCCGGCAAGACCTTTTAATCCCTATTAGTGTATCCCTCCCGACAACTTTTTTAAAAAAATAATCATGGGTTGGTTTTTTAACTCTGAGTCTGTTTCTATTTGCAAATTATTTCATTTGCATGAACTTCTGGCTTCCACCTGTAAGTAATATTTTAGGATATTTGTCTTTCCGTCTCTAACCTCACTTAAAGATAATCTCTCGGTTCATCCATGCTGCTGACCACGGCATTTTTCCTTCTTTTTTTTTTTTTTCTGATTAATGAGTGTATTCCAGTGTACAGATGGGCCAGTTAGTCTTCATTTATCTATCGATGAATATTTTGGTTAATGTTGTGTCTTGGCTGTTGTGAATAGTGCTGCCCTGAAAATAGCGGTGCACGTGTTCTCTTTAAATTAGGATTTTTTCCAGGCCAAAGCAAGGAGTAGGATTGCCCAAAAATGTGGTAACTCTCTATTTTGTGTTTTAAGGAGACTCCAAATATTTTCTTCGTGGCTGCACCCACCCATTTGCAACCCTGCCCACGGTGTAAGATGATTCTCTGTTCCCCTCACCCTCAGCAGCATTTACCCTTTGAAGATCTCTTGAGGATGGCAATTCTGAGCCTTTGTGAGGTGATACCGCATCCTAGTTTTAATTTGCATTTCTTTAATAATTATTGATGTTGAGTATCTTTCCATGGGCTTTTTACCTTCTACCTTGTGAGTACAATTAACCTCTTGAAACTGACTTCAGGTTAGCCCCGTTTTGAATTCTTTTCTGGTTATTTGTCCCAGGGCATTTCTTGAGGGCAGGTGTCATTTCCAGCCCTGCAGGCCTGGTGAATATTAGAGCCCATCAGCTCAGGTTTTCAGGTGGTTGTTACAAGGAATGGCCACAAGGCGGCAGCATTTCTTCATGCCCAACTCTAGTTACCTGGGCAACCAGAGCCTTAGGGCAAGTCCAGTTCCTTGGTTGTCAGCTGGAATGGAAACACCCAGGGCTTGTGTTACCTTACTTCTTCCCCCTTAGTCTTCATCCCCCGACACATCCCAACGATTGCCGCACCGCTCTGCTGAGGGTGCTGTCTTCCTCAAGTGGGCGACCCTAAGGAAGGAGGCTGGAGATGGGAACCCCACTGGCAGGGGACGTGGAGCCCAGGGGACTTTGCAAAGGCTCTTAAAGGCCAGAGACGCCACCATCCTCTGGGGGCACTAGGCTTGGTTTTGCTGCAGGAGGCCCCCCCCTGGGTCTGGAGATGGTGGGCTCGTGCAGAGGGGAACAGGAGGTCCAGGTCCACGGAGGGTGGCCAGGGGCACGTTGCCTGGACACCCTCCCCAGCTCCCTCGGCCCCACCACAGTCCAGCTTGGGGACCTAAGCCTGCTCAGGCTCCAGGGATGTGACGCCAGCCCAGGTACCCAAGGCCTGAAGGGAATAGAATCAGCAGTTCTTTTGTCCTTTTTTGTTTATTTTGAATTCCAGTGTATAGGTGATTTGCATTGTTATGGGTTTTTTTTATTTGTGTGATGAGTGGCTTCAGTGTGTGTGTCTGACTCTGGGACCTGATGGACTATAACTGACCAGGCTCCTCTGTCAATGGGAATTCTCCAGGTGAGGATACGGAGTGGGTTGCCAGGCTCTCCTCCGAGGATCTTCTGACCACATGATCGAACCCACGACTCATGTCTGCCTGCTTTTGCTGGTGGGTTCTTAACCGCTAGCGCCCTCCGGGAAGCCCTCTTTTCTCTCGTGTGTACAACAACCTAATTGATTTGTATGTAGATGCGCAGACATTCTTTTCGGGTTCGTTTCTCATACGGGTTATTAAACATTGTTGAGTAGGGTTCCTTGCGCTCTACAGTGGGTCCTTGTGGATTATTTTATAAATAGTAGTGTGTCTATGTTATTCTCAACCTGCTAATTTCTCCCTGCCCCCACACCTTTCATTTTTGGTAACCCTGAGTTTCTTTACTAAGTCTGTAAAGCTGTTGAATCTGTCTTGTAAAGAAGTTCATTGTATCCATGTTTGGATTCCCCCTAGAAGTGAGTACATGTGATACTTTGTCTCAGTTAGTGATCATCTCTAGTTCTCTGTGGCTGGAAGTGGCATTCTTCTCTCCTTTTAATGGCTGGGTGGTACTGCCTGTGTATGCATGCCCCGTCCTCTTTATCCATTCACCCGTCCTTCTACACTGAGGTTTCCTTTGTATCTTGGCTGTTGTACCTGGTGTTGCTATGATTGTTGGCATGCAGTATCTTTTGAAAATTTGGTTCTCTGAGGATCCACACCCAGGCGTGAGATGGCTGGGCCACTTGGTACTTTTTCGTTGAGTGTTTCAAAGAAACCTCCATACTGTCCTCCAGAGTGGATGTACTGATTTACATTCCCACTCACGGTGTAGGAAGGTTCCCTTCTCTCCACACCCCCTCCAACATTTATTGCTGTTGAATTTCTGAGATGGCCATGCTGATTGGCATGAAGATGCATCACTGAGGTTTTGGTTTGCGTTTCTCTAATGATCAGGGATGCTGAGTGCCTTTTCAGGTGCTTTATGGCCGCCTGGATGCCCTCTCTGGAGAAACGTCCATTAGACCTTTGGCCCATTGTTCTGTTGGGTTGTTTTTTGATATTGAGCTGCACGAGGTGTTTGCCTGTTGTGGATATCTCCATTTGCAACACTCTCTTCCCCCATTCTGAGGGTTGTCTTTTTCTTTGATTTGTGGTTTACCCTGCTGCTCAAATACTTTTACGGTTAATGAGGTCCCATTTGTTTAGTTTTGTTTTTTGTTATTCTAAGAATGAATCCCAAACTGTGATTTCTATCAATCAAAGCATGTTCTGCCTGTATTTTTCTCAAGAGGTTTATAGTATCCATCCTTCGTTTAGATCTTTAATTGGTTTGGAGCATGTTTTTCTGCATGGGTTTAGGGGGTGTCCTAATGTCATTCCCTTTCCACTTGTTTAAGGAACCTCCACCCTGTCCTCCATCCCGGCTGGTAACCATTTGCCTCGCCTGCCTCAGTGTAGGAGGGCTCCCTTTTCTTCACACTCTCTCCAGCATTTATTGTTTGTAGACTTTTTGTCAAAGGCCAATCTGTGGTAGTTTGCAGTTTTGATTTGCATTTCTATAATATTTGGAGATATAAAATCTTTTCATGTGATTAATTTTAAAGAGTATAAAGCTTACCTCTCAAGTCACGGTGGGCTTCTTGACCATCTGCCCCATTTTCCAGGACCTACCTGAGGACATTTATTGAATGAAAGTGAAAAGTGAAAGTCACTCAGTCATGTCCAACTCTTTGCCACCCTATGGACTATACAGTCCATGGAATTTTCCAGGCCAGAATACTGGAATAGGTAGCCGTTCCCTTCTCCAGGGGATCTTCCCAACCCAGGGACCAAACCCAGGTGTCCCATAGTGCAGGCAGATTCTCTGACAGCTGAGCCACAAGGGAAGTCCGCACAGACCTGGTGAATATTAAGTGCTCATCAGAGTAGACCTGATTTCTGATGTCATGTTTGTTTTTGGTGTACAGGAATTTGATTCAGTTATATACAGACATGTCCGTTCCTTTTTTGTTTTTTCCCGTATCACAGTGTGTTCAGTTGACTTCCTGTGCTATTCAGTAGTTCCTTTTTGATTATCTATCTGATATATAGCAGTGAGAGAAGAAAGTGGGAAAAGAACCAAGCTTCCCCTGTTCCTGCATGTTCCCTTATTCCTTCAGACCCTTCTGATCAAACTAAGACCCCAGCTCCCAGAGGGAAAGTCCCTGCTGGGACAACACTTTATCAGCCAGTCTGCTGCTGTTATTAGGGCCGATCTGAGCACAGGTTGGTCGTAGGTCAGCTATGAAACTAGGACTACAGAAAGGAGGGATGACATTTTTTGATACTAGATGGCCATGATATTCTTTAGATTCCAGAGAAAATGGGTTAAAATGAAACATTTTTTTAATTGCAAAACTGGTTCCTTCTGCATGTGCAATTAGGAAAAGCTGGCTTGTTGAAATACCTTTTTTTCCCCCCCCAGAATTCTGACCCTGAGAAAACAAAAATATACCAAGAAAAAAGCCTGAGGTCTTTATCTTGACCGGGAGATACACAGCCCACTTTACCTGAGACTTTAGCCTTGGGTAAAAGTAGAAAATCAACCCAAGAAAAAGAAAAGGACAAGAGACATTTTTATAATAAATGTTAAGTGGAAAACTATGAGATCACTATCTGTCTCAATTTATGTATGCCTCGGTGTGTGTCTTTGTCTTTGGATAATATTGCTGAGGTTAATTTGTAGGTGAGCTCTATTTAACTGACTTAAAGAATAGTAAGTACTTACAAATCACATAATTCTAAATACAAGAGAAAAACTGAAGATGTTTGGGTTTATTAGACACATGCCTTGTATTACATTGAGAAAAGAAATTGAACTTTAGAAAAATACATGTTTTTAGAGGTTCTAAAATATGTTCCTGAGTTTGCTAATTAGAGAATGCCAATACAATAAAAAGTTCACAATTGCTTTCTTCTTGATTTTCACTAGGAGTTAAGGTTTTTTAAAGGTTAAAAATTATAATAGAATCAAAGCTACTAAAGTGACAAGGAAAAGATTTTGATGCATAAAGCAAGTAAGATATATGTTGTCAGCAAGAGAAGATACAAAGACTGGAGATGTTTTTGTTGTAAAAAAAGTAATGATAATAATTATGTTCTACAGTTGGTTGTTTATAAATGGGGGAAAAATAGAAGAAATATAGATCTAGAAGGTGACAAAAGATTTGCCTTAAAGGACCAAGGGGCAGATGCTTTGGTTTATGTGTTAATAATACATCAAAGGTTAAAACCAACTTAGATAAAACTAGACACCTGGCTACAAGCCTGCAAGTCTCCTTGAAGTGCCAGGTGTAGCCTGGGATTCAAGCTTATTCTCCTGGAAATAAATGAGATCAATTTTGTATATTAATGTTCAGGTTGTCACTTCTCCAACGACTTCTGAAGTTGAGTGGCCTCTCACACCTACGTCAGTCACTCTGGGCTAATAAAAATGATACCAAAAATATGTAAGACCACAACAAAAGGTTCCATTCCTTTGGACAGGGTAGCACAAGCACTGACTCTATATCTGGACCAGGACTGAAATTACTAAGAAACGTAACCTGGTTCTTACTCCTGTTTGGGCCCTGGTCAGAAATAATTCTTTTACTGATCTTTGGCTCCTGCCTTTTTAAATCTACTTGTTAAATTTGTCTCTTTCAGATTACTACAGTTTCACATCAAGATGATGGTGATGCAGAGATTCCAGCGAATCCTCAGAACAGATCCTTCAGGAGTAACAAGAGAAGTCACTCTGAGGCCCCTAAATGAGGCAGGTGAGGGCTCCATGACCCCAGGTAGGCAGGGTCTACAAGCCCCATGCCAGCTTGAAGAAGCTACAGAACATAGACCTTCACCCTCCCAATAAAGATTTTTGGGGTTCATGTCTCTCAGAGGGATTTGAGGTGGGAGACAGAGGGGCCCCTGGCCTGGACCGCTGGTGTTTGTCAAGTGGAGTGAAACCGAAGCTTTGTTCTCACCCAGACACTCAAGAACAAAGCTGATGGCAGAAGCTGAGCTGTGCTGGAATAAACAGGTAAGGTGCCTACGCCTGAGGTCAAGGAAGACTTCCCTGTCTGCACAGCGCAGGAAGGCTCCATGGAGGCCAAAAACGGAGGGGGTCCCAGCCCGTAATAAGTGTGGACAGGCACCCACAGGCTTCTACTGGGGGGTCAGTCTTAGCAAAAAGTTATGCCCACGTCTTGGGCAGGGTCCTAGACGAGGTGTGTGTGAAGAAAGAAACGAGATAATTGGTGAAAGGTAAACAAAGACGCGGAAGGACTGTCCTATACGGGGGACTCACATCGCCTCTTGCTGTGCTCCTCAGGATGCCCATGCTTCTCTCGGCTGTGTAGCTCTGTCCTAATTCTGTCTTTAGCAAACTGGGTCTCTGTGTGCTCTACCACATGTTGTGCTGTGTCTATAACAGTGGACTTTGTGTATGTATTTACACCTCTTGCCTCCTTAAAATAGTCTTGGTTTCAAACAGGGGAAAGGCTCAGGGTCACTTTGCTTCTAGCCTCTGGCCACTGGTGGGCTCATGGTTAGGAGGCCTGGTGTTCATCCAGGCTACCCAGGTTCAATTCCTGAGCAGGGAGCTAAGATTTCTCTTCAGGACTGCTCACTGCTGTCTCTCTGAGATCATGATCATATGTTTTTCAATTGCTGTGGCTGGAAAAGTCATTATTTGATCATATTTTTTGGTAGAATAACACAGCCTTGTGTATCTGAACTGCATCTTCTTTACCACCATCCCTCCTCATAACATGGGTTGCTTAGCTGTCTTGGTTATTGCTCCGAGTGCTGCCGATGTCACTGAGGTGCAGCTGTCTTCAGAAAAATATTATCTTTCTCCAGTTCTCTCACTAGGCATGGAAGCTAAACAGATGACACTGTATATGGTCCTATGTTTATTTTTGAAATTTACTATTCATGGGTGGATAATAGCTTTGAATTTCGTGGCAGTTTTTTACTTACCTGCAGCCCGCCAGTAATTTTAACTTATTTTTGAGTAGAGTTGATTTAAGACGTATATATAGGCCATAGAGAAGACTGACTCAGAGACTGAGTGAGGAACAGACTAAGGCCTTCCTTTGTGAGGACCAGAGTTAGACCTATGTTACGATGAGACAGGCCTTTGATACAAACAGAGTCAGGCCTTGATGCAGACCAGAGTAAGACCTAAGACTAGAATCAGGCCTTGGTGTGGCCACAGTCAGGCCTAAGTGAGTGCAAGGGTCAAGGGTAAGTCAGGCCCAGGGTCAGGCCTCAGTGTGGACCTTAGTAAGGCGTTGGTATGGACCAGAGTCAGGCCTAAGTGAGTACAAGGGTCAGGAATATGTGAGAGCGAGGGTCAGGCCTTAGTGTGGACCAGAATCGGTCCTCAGGGAGTACCACAGTCAGGCCTTAGTGTGCCCAGAGTGAGACCTAAGTGAGGACTGGACTCAGGCCTCAGTGACGAATCAGTCAGGCCTAAGAGTGGATCAGAGTCAGGCCTGAGTGTGGACCAGATTAGAGTCCAGCCTTTGTTTGGACCAAGGTGAGGTCTTAGTGTGGACCAGAGTGAGACCTTGATGTGACCCACAGTGAGTCCTAAGTGAGGACTGGAGTCAGGCCTCCGTTTGGACCGGACTCAGGCCTCAGTGATCACCAGAGTCAGGCCTCGGTGTGGATCAGAGTAATGCATCAGTGTGGACCAGAGTCAGGCCTAACTGAACCAGAGTCAGGACTTAGTGTGGGCAAAGGCAGGCCTGAGTGTGGACCAGAGGCAGTCTGTAGTGTGGACAAGAGCCAAGCCTTACTGTGGAACACTGGCAGGCCTGAGTGTGGACCAGAGACGGCCTGAGTGTGGCCCACAGTCTGGCCTCAGCGTGAACCACAGTCAGAGCTCAGAGTGGAACAGAGTCAGGCCTAAGTGAGCACCACAGTCAGCCCTCAGTGTGGACAAGAGTCGGGCCTCGCTGCAGACCACATCAGGCCTCGTGTGTATAGATTCAGGCCAAAGTGTTGAGAAGGATCAGTCCGCAGGGGACCAGAGGTGGGCTTGTGTGGGCCATAGGTAGGCCTGCGTGTAGACCAGAGGCAGGCCAAAGTGCGTACCACATTCAGGGCAGACTCTGGTTTAAATGAAGGACTGACTCCAACAGAAAATAAAAATTACTCGAGAAGAAAAACCCCCAAACCAACATCTACTGCATTCTCCTCAGGTCTCCGATCCCTGCGCTGCTCTCTCATCCTTGGGCCTTACTGGGCTTGACTTCCGGGTCAAACTGAGGTCTTCATGAGGGAGCTGGAAAAGTTGTGCCAGCCAAGGACCACAGTAATATCTTGACTGCCTGACCCAATAGATGGGACCACCACCTTAAAATTCAAGTGGTCCCGCTACACATAAAGCAAGCCTCTTGCACCTAGAAAATAGTGGACTCTCTGTGTTGGAAGAGGTTTGAAAAGTCACGCTTTCTTCCCCTTTTGCTCAGGGTTTCCTACTTCCAGCCTCTCTCCCTAGAGAAGCTCCACCTGCCTAGGACAGCCGCCTCAGCATAGGACTTTGGCAGGGGATAGGATACGTCTGGAGGGAGAAGGGTGAGGGGCAGGAGGAATGACACCCTGGCTCTTTGTGTCTGTGCTGCCCTTTTCCCAATAATTTCCAGCTCAGGGACACAGCATTTGCCCGGGCTCAAGTTCCCCCAATGCGCAGAGCGGGGCACGAGTGAGTGCTGCCCCCTTGTGGCCAGGTTAGGAAACAGCCACCCCGAGCCCAGGACCGACGGGCATTCCATATTCACCAGAGCTGCTCCGCTCTAAATGACCCCTTTGCTGGAGAAGTGACACACAGGAGGCAGCAGAAACAGAATTCCAAAGAAGGCCGACCTTCAGGATCCAATTTCAAATGGAAAATTTCGCTTACTCTTAAAAAAATAGGAAGGAAATCTAAGTCTCTCTCCTGTGGAAATCCTGGGCTGCCCAAATGAAAGAGGAGGGCGCAGCAGAACTACAAGGAGCCCTGTTGGTAGCAGTTAGTGGACAATAAACAAACCCTAAATACCGCAGAAGGCCAGGAGACCGGGGAACGCCCCTAGGCTGCAGCGGGGGTGCACTTGACAACAGCCACTGCAGACAAGCGCATGCAGGCTCCTCAGAAACAGAAAGCAGCCTAGGGAGCTGCAGTCTGCTTCCGGGGCCTAGGCCCTAGGGAAAGCACCCCTCCGGGACACACACGCGCCCCAGCGCTCTGCACAGCAGCCAAGGCGCGCAGGCAACGAGCACCTCAAGCCACAGAAGAGTGGGGGCTAACGGTGTGCGGCGCACGGCACGCGGGACTGATGCACAAGAGAAGGGGGGGCGCCAGCTGCAGCAGCAGAGACGGGCCCGCGGATGAGCACGCTGAGTCAGGCCGTCGCAGAGAAGGCAAAGAGCGCGCGGGCCACAGGCAGGTGACGCCTCATGAGGGGGACAGATGATCGCTGGGATCGAACAGAAACAGATGCTCAGAAAAGAAGCTTTCCTTACCAAATGGGGAGACCAGGTGGTTGTGGAGAGAGGGCTGAGAAGTTTGGGACTAACCCGTATACTCGTCTATGCAGATAAATACACAGAGAAGAAGAATAATGAACAAGGATGTGCTCTATAAACAAACTGTACTCAACACCCTCTCATAAACTCTATGGAAGAGGACCCTAAAAAGGCAGACACGTGCATATGTTAACTGAGTCGACTTGCTCTGCACCTGTGATTGACACAACACTCTGAATCAATATGCTCCAATAGAGAATAAAAATTCCATGACAGGAAGCCAAAAATAAACGTCTCCTCTATTCCCCTTGGGCCTCAGTCCCCGGGGCTGCTGTCTCATCCCTGCAGCCTGAGCAGTCTAGTCCCCAAGGCTGCCATGTGTGTGTGGAGGGAGCTGGGGAGGATGTTCAAGCAAATGAGCCCCCTGAGGATCCTGCATGCCTGGTTCCCACTAGGTGGACCACAGTCTTCACTTCCAGGTGGGCCCTCTACACCAAGCCTCTTTCACTCAGAAATGGAGGGCACTCTGTGCTGGAACAGCTCTCAAAAGTATATATTTCAATAAAATGATTTTTTTTTTAAAAGAGCAAGAAACCCTCAAGTTACAAAACAAAGGGAATAGCAAAACCAAGCTTACCTCAAAGAATGAAAATAATGCCAACACTTTCACAAAAGCGGAAGAAAAAGAACATATAAAATATTTTAAAAAATTATGATCAAAGCCAAATCAATGCAGTCTGCCAGGACACAGCCCTGGGTTGCCCATCTGTGACCCACAGATGAAGCAATTCGTTGAGCTCCTATAGCTGGTAAAGAAAAGTGGTGGGTAGAATTCTAACTCACACTCGAAAAACTGTCTATGGCCATTTGGCAATAAATAGTTCTCCCTACTGAGGTGGTAGGTTCCAATGATCTAGGTCAAACTCAACCTTGATATGCTCGCAGAGCCCTCTGTTCCCTGCCCCCCACCCCATCTTTCCAGCAGGCAGCAATGCCCCTCTCAGGAGCTCTAATCCTGGGGCCCCCTTAGGCTTTGATGTCCTTGGGGCGTGTGGCCTGTGCACCTTCAAAAGCTTGCAAGGTTTTGGAACTCGAAGTTCAGGAACACCAGAGGCTTGGCAGTGAGCCTGCCCCTGGTCATCATGAATGGCACGGTCTCCCTCAGCCTGCAGCTGGGAGCCTGTCACCACAGTGTCGGGCAGAATTCCCTGCTGAGGGAGCACCCACTGCACCAGTGCTGGCACGTCTTCCCCGCTCTAGACTCTCCTGGAGAGCAGGGCCCGGGGTCTCACCAACCGTGTCCTCGGGATTGATCAGTGGTTCTCAACTGGGGTGACTATGCATCCCCAGGAGAAATACAGCAATGTCTGGAGACAGTTTTGGTTATACAGCTGATGGAAAAACTACTGATGCTTAGTGGACAGAGAACAGAGACGCTGCTACAAGCAGCACAAGACAGCCCACCACAACCAAAAATTACCTGTCCCAAAATGTCAATAGTGCTGAGGTTAAGAAACCCTGAGTTAAGGAATTTGCCCAAGTCAAAGAATGTCACACCACAGACTAGCTCAGCGCATTCTGCAGACGGATACGCTCTACGCTCTACACTGTCCACTGTGGCAGCAGACAGCTACATGTGAGGCATGGGCGGTGTGACTGAAGGACTTGATTTAAATGTTTTTATTTGTCTTTAATAATGTAACTGTAAACAGCCACACATGGCCAGTGACTACTGTACTGGACAGGACAGAATTACCATTTGTATTTCCTGCTACATACACAGACTGGCATTCTTTTCAGTTTCACAGTCTGCTGCTTTCTACTTTTCTGAAACTGCTCACCCACCTGACTTTATCACAAAGGTTCAGCTGGAAAAAAAAAAATACAAATGTAAAATAACAGCAGAAGAATCTTAAAGAAAGGTTTGAACACCTTACCTTATAGACTCTGAAAACAGCAGAGTGTCAGATTGTGGTTACACAGCGGTCCTCCATTAACTGAGGTTTCAGTTACCAGTGGTCAACTACAGGTCCACAGTATTAAGTGGTAAACTTCAGAGGTAAACAGTTTGTAAGTTTTACGTTATACGCCATTCTGAGTATTGAGATGAAACCGTGTACTGTCCCTCCAGGACACGAATCACTGCTCCTCCAGAATACTCATGCTGCGAGCTGGCTGCAGTGCGTATGTTCAAGGAACCCTTGTGTTAGTCGCTCAGTCGTGTCTGACCCTTTGTGACCCCATGGACTATAGCCCACCAGGCTCTTCTGTTCATGGAATTCTCCAGGCAAGTGGACTGGAGTGGGTTGCCGTTTCTTTCTCCAGGGGATCTTCCTGACCCAGGGATTGAACCCAGGTCTCCCACATTGCAGGCAGATTCTTCACCATTTGAGCCGCCAGGGAAGGCTCTTATTTTACTTAATAACCATTCTAAAATGCAAGAGTGGTGATGCTGGCCGTGAGGACATTCTCTTACTGTTCTAGTTTATAAATTAAACTTTGGCCAGGATGGCGGAGTAGGAGGACATGGAGTTTGCATCTCCTCAGAGGTACAGCGGAGTGGTGGGGGGAGGGTTTGGTGTGGTTCTTGCAGAGTGCCTGCTGGGCACAGACAAAGATATCACACAAAAAGAAAATTACAGGCCAACATCACTGATGAACACAGACACAAACCCTCAACAAAATACTAGCAAACAGAATCCAACAACACATTTAAAGGCTCACACACCACGATCAAGTGAGATTTACCCCAGGGATGCAAACTGAAGAATAAAAACTAGGTGATCAACTCAATAGATGCAGAAAAACCTTCTGACAAAATTTAACAACGATTTGTAATAAAAACTCTTCAGAAAGTGGACACAAAGGGAAACTACCTCACCATAATAAAGGCCTTATGTGACAAATCCACAGCAAGCATCGTTCTCATGGGTGAAAAGCTGAAAGCCCTTCTGCTAAGATCAGTAACAAAACAAGGACGGCCATTCTCACCACTGTTATTCAACATAGTTTTGGAAGTGCTAGCCATGGTAATCACAGATGAAAGGGAAATAAAAGAGACCCAAATTGAAAACGAAGTTAAACTGTCAGTGTTTGCAGATAACATGATACTGTACATAGAAAATCCTAAAGGTGTTACCAGGAAACTGCTGGTGCTCATCAGTGAGTCTGACAAAGATGCAGGATACAAAATCAAGGCACAGAAATCTCCTGCATCCCTATACACCAGCAAGGAAAGATCAGAAAGCGAAATAAAGGAAACAATCCCATTTACCATTGCAACCAGAAGAATAAAAACCTAGGAATAAACCTACCTAAGGAGGAAAAAAGACCTTTACTCAGAAAACTATAAGACACTTTTGAGAGAAATAAAAAAAAAAAAACACACAAAGAGATGGGGAGATATACCATGTTCTCAGACTGGAAGAATCAATATTGTGAAAATGACTATACTACCCAAAGCAACCTACAGATTTAATACAACCCCTATCAAATTACCAATGGCATTTCCCCAGAATTAGAATCAAAAATTTTTACAATTTATTTGGAAACACAAAAGACACTGAATAGCCAACGCAATCTTGAGAAAGAAAAATGAAGTTGGGGGAATCTGGCCCAACTGAATTCAGGTTACATTAAAAAGCTATAGGAATCCAGACAGTATGATACTGGCACAAAAACAGAAACATAGACCAAGTCCATGAACCTATGGTCAACTAATCTACGACAAAGGAGGCAAGAATATACAATGGAGAAAAGACCGTCTCTTCAATAAGTAATGCTGGGAAAACTGGACAGCTACCTGTAAAAGAATGAAATTAGAACACTCCCTAATATCGTATACTAAAATAAATCCTAAATGGATTAAAGACCTAAATGTAAGGCCGGACACTATAAAACTCATGGAGGAAAACACAGGGAGAACACTCTGACATAAACTACAGCAAGATCTTTTCCGACCCACCTCTTAGAGTAATGAAATAAAAATAAAGAAATAGGACTCAGTAAATGTAAAAGCTTTTGCACAGTAAAGGAAACCATAAACTAGAAGAAAAGACATCCCTCAGAATGGGAGAAAATACTTGCAAATGAAGCAACTGACAATGGATTAATCTGCAAAATATACAAATAGCTCATACCAAAGAAACAACCCAATCAAATACCAAAGAAACAAACAACCCAATCAGAAAATGGGTGGAAGACCTAAACAGACATCTCTCCAAAGAAGACATGCACATGGCCAAGAGACACATGAAAAGATGCTCAACATCACGAATTATTAGAGAAATGAAAATCAAAACTACAATGAGGTGTCTCCTCACACCAGTCAGAATGGCCATCATTAACAAATCTACAAACCGGAAATGCTGGAGAGGGTGTAGAAAAAAGCGAACCCTCTTGCACTGTAGGTGGGAATGTAAACTGATACAGCCACTGTGGAGAACAGTATACAGGCGCCTTAAAAACCTAAAAATAGTACTACCTTATGACCCAGCGATCCCACTACTGAGCATATACCCTGAGAAAACCATAATTCAAAATTACACTCATACCCCAATGTTCACTGCAGCACTATTTCCAATAGCCAGGACACAGGAACAACTTAAACGTCCAATGACAGAAGAACGGATAAAGAAGTTGTGGTAAACATATATACAATAGAATATTACTCCCATCACTTCATGGCAAATAGAAGGTGAAAAAGTGGAAGCAGTGACAGATTTTATTTTCTTGGGCTCCAAAATCACTGCAGATAGTGACTGCAGCCATGAAAGTAAAAGACGCATGCTTGCTCCTTGGAAGGAAAGCTATGATGAACCTAGCCAGCATATTAAAAAGCAGAGATATCACTTTGCCAGCAAAGGTGCATATTAGTCAAAGCTATGGTTTTTTCCCCAGTAGTCATGTATGGATGTGAATGTTGGATCAAAAGAAGGCTGAGTGCTGAAGAACTGATGCTTTTGAACTGTGGTGCTGGAGAAGACTCTTGAGAGTCTCTTGGATTGCAAGGAGATCAAACCAGTCAATTCTAAAGGAAATCAATCCCGAATATTCATTGGCAGGACTGATGCTGAAGCTGAAGCTCCAATACTTTGGCCACCTGATGCGAAGAACTGACTCCTTAGAAAAGACCCTGATTCTTAGGAAGACTGAAGGCAAAAGGAGAAGGGGGTGGCAGATGATGAGATGGTTAGATAGCATCACTGACTCAATGGACATGAGTTTGAGCAAACTCTGGGAGGTAGTGGAAGACAGAGGAGCCTGGCGTGCCACAGTCTATGAGATCAGAAAGAGTCGGACACAACTCAGCAACTGAACAGCGACAAATTACTCAGCCATAGAAAGGAATGAAATTGGGTCAGTGATAGAGATGTGGATGGACCTAGAGTTTGCCATACAGAGCAAATCAGAAAACAAATACTGTATGTTAATGTATATATGTGGACTCTAGAAAAATGGTATATTTCCAGGGCAGGAAGAAACACAGATGTAGAAAATGGACATATGGACATGGGGGTGGGAGAGAGGCAGGGGAGAGGGGAGGGTGAGACGAATTGGGAGATTAGGATTGACATATATACACTGCATGTGTAAAATAGCTAGTGGAAACCTGCCATATAGCACAGGGAGCTCAGTTCAGTGTTCTGTGATGACCTAGTTGGGTGAGTGGGGCAGGGCAGGGAGGGAGGTCCAAGAGGAAAGGGATATATACATACATATAGCTGATTCCCTTCACTGTACAGCAAAAACACAACATTATAAAGCAATTATACTTCAATAAAAATATAATAAAATGAGTAACTAATGAGAACCTACTGTGTAGCACAGGAGAAAAAAGAAAGTACATATTAGCCACTTGTACTATTATTTAACAAGTACTTTATTTAATCAGTTCACTTTTAAAAATCTAAAATTCCTATTTCAACCTTCAGTTCAGTTCAGTCGCTCAGTCATGTCTGACTCTTTATGACCCCATGGGCTGTAGCACACCAGGCCTCCCTGTCCATCACCAACTCCCAGAGTTTACCCAAATTCATGTCCATTGAGTTGGTGATGCTATCCAACCATCTCATCCTCTGTCTTCCCCTTATCCTCCTGCCTTCCATCTTTCCCAGCATCAGGGTCTTTTCAAATGAGTCAGCTCTTCACATCAGGTGGACAAAATGTTGAGTTTCAGCTTCAAAATCAGTCCTTCCAATGAACACCCAGGACTGATCTCCTTTAGGATGGACTAGTTGGATCTCTTTGTAGTCCAAGGGACTCTCAAGAGTCTTTTCCAACACCACAGTTCAAAAGCAGCAATTCTTTGGTGCCCAGCTTTGTTTATAGTTCAACTTCCACATCCATACATGACTACTGGAAAAACCATAGCCTTGACTAGACAGACCTTTGTTGACAAAGTAATGTCTCTGCTATTTAATACGCTGTCTAGGTTGGTTATAACTTTCCTTCCAAGGAATAAGCGTCTTTTAATTTCATGTCACCATCTGCAGTGATTTTGGAGCCCCCCAAAATAAAGTCAGCCACTGTTTCCACTGTTTCCCCATCTATTTGCCATGAAGTGATGGGACCAGAGGCCATGATCTTAGTTTTCTGAATGTTGAGCTTTAAGCCAACTTTTTCACTCTCCTCTTTCACTTTCATCAAGAGGCTCTTTAGTTCTTTCTGCCATAAGGGTGGTATCATCTGCATATCTGAAGTTATTGATATTTTTCCTGGCAATCTTGATTCCAGCTTGTGCTTCCTTCAGCCCAGCGTTTCTCATGATGTATTCTGCAAATAAGTTAAATAAAGCAGGGTGACAATATATAGCCTTGACATACTCTTTTTGCTATTTGGAACCAGTCTGTTGTTTCATGTCCAGTTCTAACTGTTGCTTCCTGCATTCAGGTTTCTCAAGAGGTAGGTCACGTGGTCTGGTATTTCCATCTCTTTCAGAATTTTCCACAGTTTATTGTGATCCACACAATCAAAGGCTTTGGTATAGTCAATAAAGCAGAAATAGATATTCTTCTGGAACTCTCTTGCTTTTTCGATGATCCATCAGATGTTGGCAATTTTATCTCTGGCTCCTCTGCCTTTTCTAAAACCAGCTTGAACATCTGGAAGTTCATGGTTCACGTACTGCTGAAGCCTGGCTTGGAGAATTTTGAACATTACTTTACTAGCATGTGAGATGAGTGCAATTGTGTGGTAGTTTGAACATTCTTTGGCATTGCCTTTCTTTGGGATTGGAATGAAAACTGACCTTTTCCAGTCTTATGGCCACTGCTGAGTTTTCCATATTTGCTGGCAAACTGAGTGCAGCACTTTCACAGCATCATCTTTCAGGATTTGAAATAGCTCAACTGGAATGGCATCACCTCCACTAGCTTTGTTTCTAATGATGTTTCCTAAAGCCCACTTGACTTCACATTCCAGGATGTCTGGCTCTTGGTGAGTGATCACACCACTGTGATTACCTGGGTCATGGAGATCTTTTTTGTATAGTTCTTCTGTGTATTCTTGCCGCCTCTTCTTAATATATTCTGCTTCTGTTAAGTCCATACTATTTCTGTCCTTTATTGAGCCCATCTTTGCATGAAATGTTCCCTTGGTATCTCTAATTTTCTTGAAGAGATCTCTAGTCTCTCCCATTCTATTGTTTTCCCCTGTTTCTTTGCACTGATCACTGAGGAAGGCTTTCTTATCTTTCCTCGATGTTCTTTGCAACTCTGCATTCAAATGGGTATATCTTTCCTTTTCTCCTTTGCTTTTTGCTTCTTTTCCCAGATATTTGTAAGGCCTCCTCAGACAGCCATTTTGCTTTTTAGCATTTCTTTTTCTTGGGGATGCTCTTGATCCCTGCCTCCTGTACAATGTCATGAATCTCTATCCATAGTTCATCAGGCACTCTGTCTATCAGATCTAGTCCCTTAAATTTATTTCTCACTTCCACTGTATAACTGTAAGGGATTCAATTTAGGTCATACCTGAATGGTCTAGTGGTTTTCCCTATTTTCTTCAATTTAAGTCTAAAAATGGCAATAAGAAGTTCATGATCTGTGCCACAACTTCTTTTTGCTAACTGAATAGAGCTTCTCCATCTATGGCTGCAAAGAATATAATCAATCTGATTTCAGTGTTGGCCATGTGTGATGTCCATGTGTAGAGTCTTCTCTTATGTTGGAAGAGGGTGTTTGTTATGACCAGTGTGTTCTCTTGGCAAAACTCTATTAGCCTTTGCCCCGCTTCCTTTTGTACTCCAAGGCCAAATTTGCCTGTTACTCCAGGTGTTTCTTGACTTCCTACTTTTGCATTCCAGTCCCCTATAATGAACAGGACATCTTTTTTTTGGTGTTGGTTCTAAAAGGTCTTGTAGGTCTTCATAGAACCGTTTCAACCTTGCTTATGCCTTAAAACCATGGGCTTGAATAGTGATATATTTTTATAAAACATAAATTGTGCTTTACTTTACTGGTGGGGCCTTCACAGCTTTTCAAATCCCTGCCAATATAACCTTACAAATAAAGGTGGGTGCAGCAACAATCTGAAAACTGCTCCAAATACAGATTCATCTCCAGAAGACAACGCATGGCTTAACACCTTCCTCTCTGTACCTCGACACCAAGTAGCACTGAGAAGGGCATTTCTAAATGTCTTGTAAGGTTTATGTCTTTAGAATTTTGATGCTGGTTGATGTAAAACAATGAAAAAAAAATCATTGGGAACAATTTGGATCTATTTCTCTAGTGTGTACTCATTTCCACCAGACTCATATCTAATATAATTTTTCATGTTTCTTTTGCTGTTTGGTTTGGCTTTTTCTTAAAGGTGAACTGAATTTCTCATGGGTCATAATACAATAGAGTTTTTAAATAATTGAAACAATAAGGAGATTTTTTTTTTTTTTTTTACCAGAAATAACTCTTTTCCTCTGAAATCACATTCTGGCCTAGGTTGCTAAGAAACCAGTTTTTTGCTCAAGGCCCAAATCAATGTTTTGTCCTACCTTTAGTTCAGAAGTTCTTGGAAATAACTGTTATTGTTGTTTTTCTGATATCTTGGAAGGTGTCAACTAGTTAAGTTCACCCATAATTTGACTGGCAGGGATACTGATAACAAAGCCCAGGAGCCTCCATTGCCTTCTCTATGTGCTCACTCTTCTGTCTGTGGGGACCAGTCCTGTCCAGGCCTGCTGTGCTCAGACTCTTCCAGACTAGTGGATAATTAGCACGTCTGCTTACACACTGGCCATCATTTCACAGTTGCGACTCATCTGCACGTGTGTGGTGACACCTGGTTAGTGACACACGACTTATGGGCATTATATAGCAAGAAGGGGCTTGTGAGACACGGTCCCTGAATCTTGAACTGCATGTAGCAGTTTCTCCAGCAGCAGTGTGATTTTGCTAGAGTGTTAGGGCAATATGTTGAGGGTCTAAGAGGCTTGGGAGATCCCACATTTGGCAGGAGCCCACATTTCTGAGTATCTGGCAGGCCCTCGTGATGTCACTGGAAGCAGATTCCCGACTGGCTGCAGCGTGACTGGGCAGGTGGGTTTTGATCTGTAGCACTGCTTCTCAACTCTGCTCTACAAGCTAAACAGATGCCAGGTCCCTCCCTGGACTGGTTAAATCAGTATTTGGGGAGGTGGGGTCTAGACCAGAATTGGGCGGAGACTCACTGCTCTGCAAGCTGAGTGGGGTTGGGGAACTGGGGTCTTTATAAGCATCTCTCGAGGATCTGGCCTTCAGTGAGAACTTTCTATGGGAAACGGATTAGGGACCCAGAGATGGGGGAGCACCCCAACTTCTGTCCCTGCAATAACTGCCTTGATGTATCTGCTCTTTGCTTTTAAAGTACTGACTTGTTTGGCTTTCATATGAAAGCAGAATAAAATACAGTGTCAAATCAGAGTCGTGGCTAAGAGCTCTTGAAGCCATCATGGGTTTTAAAAAGAAACTGTGGGGCCCCAAGTTATGTGCTGTGAAATGCCGTGCAAAGGAAGGTCACCTTATTAAACGTGGGGATTATTACACAGGACCTGGGCTTTGCAGGAATATTAAGAAACCAAATTTAGAGACTTGCTCTTGCAAAGTAAAATATAGCTCCGTTTTATATAGTTACCATGTTAAACATGGAGTATCTGTATTTCATATAGATATTTGGAATTCATATAATATGGAAATAAGTGCCCTTATAATTGAAGTTAAAACAGTACCTTTAGAGTTCTCATTATTTTCTCTATTCTTTGTGGGGCTTAGAACAACACAAAGATCTCAACTGCTGATGAGATGGCTTTTGGATGGTGCTGCCAACCCTGGTTCCCACTACGGGGTGATCCCCTTCAGGTAATAAACCCACTTAATTCCAGTGTCGCTGCCTTCGCCGGGATGGCAGGTTACAATCAGTTTGCTGGTGATGGGTGTTTTGCCGCCCGACGGGTTTCCTTCAAAGTAGACCGTGATGTTGTTGATCTTCTTGGGCTTCACAGAGTCCACGGCACGGACGGAGAAGGCGGTGTTCTCCACGATGAAGGAGAAGGTGACTGGGCGGTAGAAGACGTTCTTGAAGGGGATGACTATGCTGTAGCCGGCTCGGATCAGGAAGGGGCCTTGTGGCTTGGGGGGCAGAGCCACCCCAAAGAGGGGGATGGTGTACTCGCCGCCCGCGAGCGACGACAGGCTCAGGATGCCCTTGCTCTCGCCCAGGTGGCTGGGCTCGAAGTACACCTCCACGCTGACCTCCGTGCCGCCCTGCGCCCCAGGCGCTGCGTAGATGACCTTTTCCGTGTGGAAGTCTGGACAGTCGGTCTGAAAGGCGAACACATGGCTCGGCTCACCCTGGACCCTCAAGAGCAAACCTGCAGCTCTGGGCCCTCCCCAGCAGCCCCACCCTCCAACATGGGCAACCTAGGCTCTGGTGAGGCCGGGCAGGCTGTGCAAAAGTCTGAGTCCCTTGTGACTCTCTTGAAGAGTAGGCAGTACTAGTTTATCCCTGTTTTACTAAGAAGAAACCAAGGCCAAGAGGAACCGAGCAGGGTGATGTGGGCAGCGGTCCCTGCAGTGCTCCCCCGGACCCGCGCTTCCTCCTTTCCCCAGGCAAGGAGGACTGGGCATTCTGGCTCCTCGTGGATGGGGGGCGGCAGCTAGTCCTGGACGATAAGCCGAGAACCGAAGTGCAAGGCATCCCTTCCACACGGGAGTGTTTAGGGGCCAGTGCAGGTCCCTCTGGGGTTTCTTCACCCCTTTGCTCCTATGACTGGAACATCTGAGATGGTGGGTGCCCTGTAGCCTGTGCCCCTGAGTGGCTGGGATGGGCAGAGTCCTCCGCGGACCGCGACTACATGGAGAAGCGCTAAGGGAGACTCTGTTGTTTTAAAGCCACTGAGATACTGGGACTGCTTGTCACTGCACCATAACGAGGCTTCTCCTGATGGATGGGATGACCAGGAGCCTTTGCCTCTTTGAAAATTGCGAGTCACTATCTTGTACACCTGAAACTTTTATAAAATTGTACAATTATACCTCAATTAAAAAAAAAGTCCCACGGCCATGGGACTTCAGTGTTAACTGGGCACACGGCTGCCTACTGTAAGGCTACACTCCTAGCGCCCCTTGGTGCCGGGTGTGGTCACATGAAGTTTTCTTCAATAAGTGTGAGTGGAAGTGAGGTACATAGCTCCCCGCTTTACCCATGGCAGCTGGCTGCAGAGAGGACATCACAGTAAACCATCTTGGTCCCTGTGGACTGAAGCAACCCTCTATAGAAGGCAGGACCTCAGGACAAAGGGGTCTGGGCGCCTGATGTCGTGGAGCCTAACCCTAAGCCCACGCTGCTATCTGAGAGAGGAATAAATTTTATTTTGTTGGTGCTGGGGGAGGTTCTGTTTCAGTAGTTAATCCTATATTCACACTGATGTAATAGGTAGCATAGATGGAACACTTGCTATGGGCCAGGCTCAGTTTTACATGCATATTTAAAAAGTCCCGACAGCTTCCCTGTGAGAGTACTGGTAAGTCATTCATACAAACAATAAACAGTGAAGTGAGGATTCAAATCCAGTTCTGTTGGATTTCACAGCGTATACTCATGACCACTGAGCTCTCAGTAGGGCTTACCAATAACTTACCAGTACTCTCACAGGATAGCTGTGAGTAACTACTGAAACAGAACCTCCCCAAAACTGTCTCTGTATCGACAGCTGAGCATGTGGTGGGAAGCAACGTTGCCCCCCAACCCGCCACACCCCAGCTTGTTACACTAGAAAGTCTGCGAGGAAGAACCCAGACCTGACATTCTTTGTGATACTCTGTTTCTAGCTGGGATGTTTCACTAGATGAAGGCCCTGAGTATGAGTTTCATATATCTGCACCCCAGTGTCCTCCTCCCGTCATTTCAGAGCCCAAACTTCTGGAAAGTGGAGGGCAGAGGGTGGGGCCGGGCTGCTCACCCTGCAGTAGTATTCTGTCTTCTGCCGAGTGTAGTTGATGAACTTGGCAAAGATGCTCTGGCCGCTGCCCAGAACAGCCTGGAAGTGGACGGGCTTTTCAGGCAGTGCTGGCAAGGCTTTCAAATTGAGCTCATATGGGTAGTAACCCAGGTCGCTGTTGTGCAGTGTCAGTTTCCCGAAGGTTTCTCCAGCTTTCAGGGGCTGGAATTCAAATGTGAACGTTCCCTGCGAGAGAAGACAGAGGCTCCCGTGATGCTGAGTGTCCGCCCTTCCTCTGCCCCTCTGGGGACCTCAGAGAAGCTGGCGGTAGATGCTCACACTGATCTCGAGCCTGGGGAACCTCTCCAAACCAGCCCACTTTTCCTCCCTGGAATTCCTTCTGGTTTTCCCTAGTCGGGGTATTTCTGTATTTGGAATCTCTCTGAATATAAAAATAGTTACTGGATCCTATCTTGAGAAACATAATTACAGAGATGGGTGGGTGGGCTGGGGGAGCAGGAGGGCTAAAGGTCAGGCAGCTCCTTCTCTGCTCATGGACAATCTCCAACCAGCTTCTGGGGTTCTACCATCATTTGGGGGAGGCATTCTGCTTCCTCTGTTGTCATCCAAAGCAAAACAAAACAAGAACCAAAGAGTATTGCTTATAAAAGCAAAACAAGGGCAATAATTCCAATGTATTAGCAGTAAAAGACTGGATAAATAAATTATACTTTACTCACTTCAGTGGAATATTATGTGGCCATTAAAAAGGAAGCACCAAAGCTCTAATCATTGAAATAAAAGGTGGTAATAATATTTTAAGTGGAAAAAAAAAAGATTCCAGAAATGTATACGAGTTCATTGTTTTGGAGAGGAATATGTCTACATATGTATAGAAAAGACACAGCAAGGCTATATTGAACTGTTACCAGTAATTGTCTTAGGGTGGGGGAAATGAGATTTTGGGGACTTGTCTATTTTTGTTTTGGCCATGTCAAGTGGCATGTAGCATCTTAGTTCCCTGACCAGAGATTCTACCTGTGGTCCCTGCAGTGGAAGCATGGAGTCTTAACCACTGGACCTCCAGGAAGTCCCGGGACTTTTATTTTCTGTTTCATATACTTTTATAAAGATAAAATATTCCTTTTGTCATGAACAGATATTGTTTCTTAAAATAAAAATCTGGGTCTTACTGAAAAATAAAGAGGATGTTGTTAAAGTTGTAGATGTTTAACAGAAAAAAATGCAGTATTAAAATTTACATGACTTAACCACAACTAAAAAATTTAGATGAAAATGGACAAATGTGTAAACAAATATAACTTACCACAACAGACTCAAAAAGATAAAGAAAACCCATATAGTCCTATAACCATTAAAGATATTTAATCAATAGTAAAAAAAAATTTCCCTTAACAAAATTCCAGGATCACAAAGCTTTCTTTTTACCAATCTAGCTACCAGGGAAACCCCGGTAGCTAATAAATAAATCCCTTTAACATGCCTGAGCCAAAGCTCTATGTGTCCCTGGTTTATGTGGGACTTGGGCAGCAGGGAAAGGAGAGAGTAGAACTGTGATGGATCGGTAGTCCTCCGCCCTCCTGACCACTGCCAGGCTGCCCCAGCTCAAGGATGTAGAAGTGGGTCCAGAGGTCCCCTGGGAAGAGTCTCCATCACAGACATCCAGTGGGGAGCCCCCACAGGCAGGGCCATACCTCAGAGTTGGCCGGCACCACGAACTGGGAAGGCAGGCTGATGTCGGGCATCCTGCATTCCGTGGAGAAGGTCACCGTGTAGGGCAGGGGGTTTTCCACCTTGATGGAGGCTGAGGTGCTCTGCCGGATGGGGCTCACCATCTCAATGGTTTTGATGATGCCTGAAGGGATGACCCTGAAACTCAACGTGTAGTATAAGAACTCGTTGGTCACCTCGTTTCGGAAGATCACCTGGAGTCACAGAGAGAATGGGAGGAAGTGGGGCGGGGCAGAGGGGTTAGTTCGGGGTCCTCCACCATCAACAGGACCCTTCTCCCTGTCAGCAATGCCTGGGCATGTGAAGCACCACGTGAAGCCCACCACCCAGCCCTTCTCTTCCAGCATTCTGCTCTGGCTCCTTCCAGGTGAGCAGGCCTGGAGGAACCTGGGTTGCTTTAGAAGCGGCGAGAGCAGCATGGTCTAGGGCTGAGGAGGAAGGTGTCCTCAGTGGGGACAGCCAGTGGTCCTGGAGAACAAGCAGGACCTCAAGAGGTTCATGCTGTGGCCGGTTTCACCCCTATTCCTGCTACTGCTGGAACAGTTAATACATCAATACTTAACTACTACTGCTAATGGCATCTAACACTTAATGATTACTGAGTCCTAGGCACTGGAAGTTGGACCATAAAGAAGGCTGAGCGCCAAAGAACTGATGCTTTTGAACTGTGGTGCTGGAGAAGACTCTTGAGAGTCCCTTGGACTGCGAGAAGAGCAAACCAATCAATCCTAAAGGAGATCAACTCTGAATATTCACTGGAAGGACTGATGCCGAAGCTGAAGCTCCAATACTTTGGCCACCTGATGTGAAGAGCCGACTCACTGGAAAAGACCCTGATATTTGGAAAGATTGAAGGCAAAAGGAGAAGCGGGTAGCAGAGAATGAGATGGTTAGATAGCATCACCAACTCAAAGGACATGAATCTGAGCAAACTCAGGGAGACAGTGAAGCCTGGTGCGCTGCAGTCCATGGGGTCGCAAAGGACCGGGCTCAGCTTGGTGACTGAATGACAACAAAAGCACTGGAAGTACTTATTTAATTCATTCAGCTTGTGGGCAACATCACTGTTTCCCTCACTGATTTCTCTAAAGATGAGGAAACTGAGGCTAAGGAAGTTATCTTGCCCAGGGTCTTGTGCAAAGAAGTATCAGAACCAGGATCTGAACCCAGGCTGGCTTGACTCCAGAGCTCACAGGCGTGGCCCACATCAGCCTTGCTGACACATTGCCCTCCTTTTGCAGCCCTTTTCCTGGATGTCTAATGATGCTGGGCATCTTCTTGTGTGCCTCTTGGCCCCTCAGACATTTACTCCTGTGAGGTAGAGGATGCCAGTTTTTTGTCCTTTTTAATACCTTGAGTTTACCTTGTTAGGCGATAATAGTTCTTTACATACCTGCCTTTTTACTTTTGACCTCTTCTTGTCTTTAGAGTACTCTGACCTCCTCTGTATTTTGATAGGAGTGTTGTTTTACATTTAAAGCAATCATTTATCCATTTAGGTTGAAGTCAGCCCTCTTGCTATTCCTTTTCCATTTGTCTCTTTAATTTTTTTTAATTCCTTGGTTGCTACTTTTCTGCCTTCTTATGGATCAGTGTGAAATCTCCTGGAACGTATTTTATTTCCTCTATGGCTTCTTAGCTATATATATATTTTTTTTTGCATTTTATTTATTTATTTATTTTTTGATGTTTTATTTTATTTATTTTTTTTATTATTGTTTTTGCCATACATTGTCATGATATCACCATGGGTTTACATATGAGGGGGGACCCAGAGGGGAAGCTATATTTTTAAATAACATATTTTTAGTAGGTGCTCTAGAACTGACAACTTATCAACATTTAATGTAGAGTTGGTATTTTATCACTTCCCACTTCGTAACTGATGCTCTGTGTTTCTGATTTCACACATCCTACTTCACAAATACAGTAATCTTACTGAAGTAGAATCTCATTTACCTACCCATCCCATCTTTCGGGCTTTTGTTGCCGTATCTTTTATGTCTACATGCATTTGTCCACCTTACAGTGTTATTATATTTACTATAACCTGCCAGTTGTCTTTTTAAGAAAGTTCTAAGAATAAAAATATGTATGTTTCATATTTATGCACTTATTTTGCCATTTTTAGAGCTCTTCTTCCCTTCTAGTGCATATCCATGTTCCCACCTGGCATCATTTCCTTTTGACTGAAGAATACCCATTAGTATGTTTTGTAGCAAGGCAAGTAGGCTGGCAATGAATTCTCTCATCCTTTTTTTTTAATCTGAAAATGTCTATTTAACTGTCTGTTTTAAAGGATATTTTCAGTGAATAAAGATTTCTAGGTTGACAATCTCTTTCAGCAGTTTTCAGAGGGCTGCCATAATTTCTGAAGAGAAGTCAGTGGTCATTTTTATTGGTGTCTCCCTGTATATAATAGAACTTTTTTTATCTGATTGTTTTCTACTTATCTTAGGTTTGCAGCAGTTTTACTATGATGTGCACAGGCATGATTTTCTTTGTTTCTCTTGTTAAAAGTCTACCAAGTTTCTTGGATTTGTAAATTGTTTTTTTAAAAAAGTAAAATCAGGGAAATTTCAGCAATTACTTTTTCAAATAATCTTCTCCCCTGTCCAACTGCCCCAACTGTTAACTTCCTCCTCCTCAGTTCACCAAACCTGATATGCTTTGCTCAGACTAGCTCACTGCATTGTAATCAGGAAACTGTCCCAAGGCAGAGAGGATAATCACAGGACTCATTTCATAAACTGGGTTTCTTCACCTAGAAGACTCAGACTTTGTCAAATAGCTCTGGATTTTTTCCCCAATCATTTTGAAGAGTATTTCTTCCCTTTACTACCGTGTTTTTCTGTTTCAGGTATTAGAACTTCTTGATTTGTATTTTATGTCTCATATTTCTTTTCAGCTTTATTAAGATACAACTCACATGTTATAGAATCTACCAATTTAAAGTGTACAATTTAGTACTTCTTTAGTATATTCACAAAGTGGTCCAACCATCACTACTCATCTTCATCACCCTCAGAAGAACCCCTTTATCCAGTAACAATCATTTCCATGTCCCCCTAACCCATCCCCTCTAGTCCTAGGCACCGCTAGTCTACTTTCTGTTCCTACTGACTTTCCTATTCTGGACATTTCATATAAAAAAAAATCATACAATATGTAGCCATTTGTGACTGGCTCTGTTCACACAGTGTAATGTCTGCAGGGTTCATTTCAGTGTTGCATATATCGGTACTCAGTTCCTATCACTTTTTATTGCCAAATAATATTCCTTTGTATTTATCTGTTCACCAGTTGATGGAAATTCTGGTTGTTTCCATTTTTTAGCTCTTATGAATAATGCTGCTATAAAAATTTATATATAGGCTTTTGTGTGGACATATGTTTTCACTTATTTGGGGAATAAATCGCTGAATTCTATGGTAACTCTATGCTTATCCATTTGAGGAGCTGCCAGACTGTCTTCCAAAGTAGCTTCACTGTTTCACTCCCGCCAGCAACACGTGGAAGATCCATCTTCTCCACACCCTTGCCAGCGCTTGTCATTATTTCCTTTCATTCCTGCCATTTCTTTGTGCTCAGGTGCTACTTTTTTCACTTTAAACTCTTTCCCTAGGTGATTCCACCCTCCATCTTGATGTCAAGCACTGTCTGTGGGTGGATGATTCCTGTAAGTTCTCTTCAGCCCTGACCTCTCAGTGAGCCACGGAACCACGTACTCCGCTTCCTCAAAGCACTCACGCCATTTTGAGATCACCCATTCAGAGTGCAATTACATGATGAATGCTCATCTCCTCCACTGGACTGTGTGTTCCAGGAGAACAGAGACTGTGCCTATTTTTGATCTCTCCTATGTTATCAGCACGTAGTAGAGCATACGGCACATGTGCTCAAGAGACGCTTGTGGAACTGATGAGTGAGTCAGGAGAAGCAGCTCGTGTGTGAAGGACCCTGTGGCATCCTGGAGTCACTGGCTCTGAGATGAATCCTGGTTCTGACGTCACCAGTGGTGTCGAGGGCTCAGCCTGATGCTGGTGCGCTCTAAACCCTCAGAAAAGGGATCTTTTGCTCTTATTATTGTGGTCTGGTGTCTGATGCCCAGTGTTACCTACTACTTCAGGATTTTCATGATTCTGCCACCTTGAGGGCTTGGTATGGGCCTACATGTTGGGTGGCTATCTAGTCTCATCTTAAAGGGTTTGGTCCCCCTAAATGGTCAGGATAAGGGAGGGTATATCTTCCCTTCCAACACTAGGATCATCAACTTCAGGGCTAAACCTCCAGGGTCCCAAGGCAGTGCCTTTAGTGGGTGGATACCTTTGCTGTGTATAGTCCTTCCTTGTAGGAGAAGAAGTTCAGCTTGTAATCTTTCTTGGAGGAGGACAGCACATCAATGTAATCAAGGCCCTTTAAGGTGACACTCAGGTCTGGCTTCTCTGGTTTCAATATTTCCACAATGACCCGGAATCTAGGGGAACATAGGGGTGCAAGAAGAGAGGACGAAATGAGACAGTTTGCACAAAGGAAAGAAGGCAAGGTACCTTGTCCACTCTTGATTTCACAGAAAGCATGTGGGTCCAGGGTCCTAGCCTTCACACTGTTACTAGTAATATAACAGGAACTACCATTTAATAACTGCCTATTATGTGCCAGGTACTGAGTCCTGCTCCACATGGGCTACATTACAAGCTTTAAGTCGCCACAGTGTCTGTAGGAGGTACATCTCTCCTATATAATCTTCTCTATTTTACTAGGGAAGAAGTTGAGGTGGAGAGAAGGAAGACGCCATGCTCAGGTAACAGTGCTGAGCTATAGGCAGAGCCAGCATTCAAACTGGGTCTGGGCCTTCATCCACTATGCCGAGCAGGTAGCTCTCTTCTCCCAGTCTTTGGCTCCTTTTCCATAAAAGAAGGGGGCCTGTTTGGCCTCCAGCTCCTCCAGCTTCTTTTCTCTCTGCAAGTACAAGATCTGAGGATCTGGCCAGTGGCTGATGTGATAAGACAGGGCTCTCAATAATAACCACCATGATGATCATTTTGATAATAACAGCTAACATTTATTGAGCACTTATTTCATGCCTGGCACTCTTCCAGGAGATTTACAAAGCATCAGCTGCTCACAGGCAGCCCTGAACAGGACACTCTCTGTGGGGCGCAGGTCAGGCAATGCCCGGCGGCAGCGCAAAGGGCCAGGCTTGACACTGTGCGTCCTCCCGCCATCCCCCCTTCATCTCCTCCCTGCCTCCTCTCACCTCTGGGGCTTGTTCAGCCAGTTGGTGATCGGCAGGAGCTCAGTATAGGGCGTCTTACACGGCACTTCACGGTAGATATTGGCCACAGCCTTGGGGAGCTCGGAAGTCCCATGCAGCATGTACAGCCAGCCAGTCCCATCTGGGAGGGGGAAGAAGAGGGTGCCCTAAGAGAAGAACAACTGTGGTGAGCATGACACAGAGGGTCCTTTATCAGCTACCTCTCAAGCATGGCAGCGACACAGGATTAATGAAGTTATGCAAATAGCCTTAACACTTTTGGAAAGCAGCTTCATAGTATATTTCCAAGAGTCATAAACACATCCAGGTCTATTTGAACCAGGAATCTCATCCCAGGGAACTTACTGAAGAAAAATCCCTGCAGAGGAAAAAGGTATACATAAACGTGGGCGCCCAGTCATGACTGACTCTTCATGACCCTTTGGACTGTTGCCCGCCAGGCTCCTCTCTCCAAGGCATTTTTCTAGCAGGGATATTGGAGTGGGTTGCCATGTCCTCCTCCAGGGGACCTTCCCAACCCAGGGATCGAGCCAGTCTTTCGTGTCTCCTGCATTGCAGGCAGATTCTTTGCCACCAAGCCATTGGGGATACACATGTATGTCAGAATCGCTTCTATTGATGAAAATTTAGAGATAACTTACACATCCAACAACTAGGGGGTGTTAAATAAATTATGGGACTGTCATTCAGTGAAATATTAGTCAATCAGTAAAAATGATTATCATGAAGATCACACAGTTAAACAGAAACGTGCTCATGATGTGATGTAAAGTGAAAGTAAGCAGGATGCAAAACTGAGGATGCTACGATGGCAGCCATGGCTGTCTTTGAGTAAGGACTGGTAAGGAAGACAGAAGAGGGGAGTGGAAGATTGTGGCTTCTTTTTTTTTTTTTTTAATTTTTATCAGAGTCACCTTGATGTTATTTGTGCACTTAAACTAAGTGTTAATTGCTTGATGCTTCATCCGGGACTTCATTTCAGAGATGAGCTTTTGGTTCCAAGAGGAGCCCCTCAACATGAAAATATATGGACAAAAAGGGAAGCTTTGGTCTTGATAAGCTTTGGACACAGTTCCATGTGGTTTCCACGTTATTTGTAGGGTCCCCTCTTGTCCTAACATTCTCTCTCCCACAGCTCCTTCCTCCAACCATGCCAGGAAACTGGTAAGGGAGGTGGGGCTCAACCTACCTGATGTTTGCGGCTCTCCATGTTCATGGTGCGGGGCCGGTAGGTGATCTCGTAGGGTTTGTTTTGCTGATGAGGCTCCAGGGTGATGAACTCGGGCCCCTCCCAGTGCTCACCCTCAATGATGGGGTGCAGATTCCAGGTTTGGTTGGTGCGGTTTGAAAGCATGATGGTCTGTGTGTGCTTGGAGCGCACCTGGCAGGTGAAATTCACCACCTGGAAGAAGATGGACACCTCAAGCAGGCAGCGGAATTTACAAGTCTGGAGTTCAAAGGAAAATACACACACACACACACACACACACACACACACACATATGCATTTGGGAGCTGTCAGTGTAGCAAAAAAAATTTTTTTTAAGGTCAAGAAACTGGATGAGATCAAGAAGTAAGTGTATTTAGAAAAAAAGAAGGAATTTTAGGACTAATTCTTGAAATCCTGCAAACTCCAACGTTAAGAAAAATCAGAAGGGGAGACCAGAAGCAGCAACTGTTAAAGTGGGAGGAAAACCAGGAGAGGATGGTATCCTGAGGGCCACATAGTGAAGGAAGTGCTTGAAGGAGGAGGGGCTTGTTCAGGGTGTTCAAATGCTATTGACAAGTCAAGTAAGATGAGCAGAGAGAATCAGCCATTGAATTTAGCACATGGACAATGTTGCGCTGGTGTAAAGGGGATCGAAGAGTTCACTGGGGATGAGAAGAGTTTAGCAAGAGACCCACACATATATGATCAATTGGGTTTTGACCAAAGTGCAAAGGCAATTCAGTGAAGAAAGGATAATTTATCAAGCAAATGGCTCTGGGACAACTGGATATCAGTGTACAAAAAAATGGGTTTTTTGAATTTTGATCCATAATCTTACACTACATACAAAAATGAACTCTAAACAGACTGAAGATATAAACTCAAAACGTATGTCCTGAATATACACAGAGCTCTCAAAATGCAGTAAAACAAGAAAACAAATAACCCAAATAAAAATGACTTGAACAGATACTTCAATAAAGAAGACAGATGGATGGCAAAGAAGTACCTGAAAAGACGCTTGACATCATTAGTCTTCAGGGAAATCCAAATTTAAAATCACAAGATATAATCATGTACCTATTAGAAAGACAAAAAAAAAAAAAAAAAAAAAACCCCGACCATATCGAGCCTTGGCAAGGATGTGGTGCAAATAGAAACATCTGCTGTGGGTGATGGGACGTAAGATGACACAACTACTTTGGAAAGCAATTTGGTAAGTTCTTAAAAGGTAAACATGTACCTACCCCATGACCCAGCCATTCCACTGTTACATATTCACCCAAGAAAATGAAAGTGTATATTCTTGCCAAGACTTGGTAAGAATATACACATCCTTTATAACATACTGTGTGATTCCATGTACATAACGTTGTTGAAATAGCAAGAGATGGAGATCAGATGTCATTATGACCATAAGCAACGTTGCCAGGAACGATCAGGTTTCCACTACTAGGGCTTCCAGCGACAGGGTGAGCAGAGGTTGACCCAGGGGTCGCCCTTTACTTACAGAGCTTATGACAGGATGTGATCTAGCCAGAGATGTCAGTATAACCTTCCTTGAGAATGACATGCTTGGGTTGAGAGCTGAAGAATAAATAGGAATTAACTAAATGGAGAGGGGGAAATGAGTATGTCAGCAGTGGGAAGAGCATGTGCAGAGGCCCTGTGCTGGAGGCAACAGGTCTGCACTTTGCTGTGGGCAGAGTCTGATTGAGTTCTCTTGTGGGGCTTGCTCGGCCACTTCACCATTGGTCCATCTGTTGGCAGTGTCTACTGACCTCTTTTACTGAAGGTGGTCCCACGCAGACTCCAGACAGGGTTAGGCTCAGAGGACTGCCTCCCTGGATGAAGCAGAGCAAGTTTTTGTGGAGAATCTCCTTGCCCACCTCGGTAGGATGGTAAGTCACTTCGAAAGAAACCTCCATGCCTGCAGTGATATAGCCCTCTTCAGGGCTGATGGAGAAAGAAGGCTCAAGTTTTCTGGCATCCCATTTGAACCTTTTCCAAGACAGGAGACAAGGAAGACAGTTTATTAATATCCCAGTGGTGTCCCCAATGCTTCTGAGAACAGAGACTGTGTCTGGTTTTCAGGTGGGAGGTTCATCCCTTTGTGCCCTTCCTGGGACCTAGGAGAAGGAAGACTGCCAGGAAAAGCCGGGGTGTGGGACCAAGGCCAAGTCATTCCTGGGTTCGATCTCTTCACTCTCCCTAGGGGCTGAGAAGGGTGGAAAGTGGTGCATCTGATCTTACTGTCCTCAAGTGACACACACTGGGGGGACATGCGCATGAACACATTTACATGGGTGCCTGAGGTCACACAGCTAGGACATGGTCAGGCCAGGACTGGAACCCTCCCAAGCTGGTAGCCATGACCCATCCCTGCACTGCCTCTCGGGTCTGATCCAGGAGGGTGGAGATGATCCCTTCACATGAGAGCGGCCCCTGATCCTGGTGGCCCTGGGACCTGCCGGCCCTGTGGTCACCCCTTGGTCCAGGCAGGATGGTGCAGACCAGTGCTTCCAGTGCCAAGGCTGCCACACCACAGCTTCGGGGCACTGTTCCACTGAGGCTGGTGTGAAGGGTGCCCCCTGCAGGTGTGTGGTGTGCAGCGGGCACAGTTGTGGCAACATGCTGAATGGTGACTGAGCGGGCATCTGCTGAGCCTTAACTCCACCTGTGGCATGGGGACCACCCGGTACCCACTTAAGAGGGTCCTGGGATAGTTAATGGGAAGCCAGGCCCAGGGGGCTCTCCTACCTTGCACCCACGTCACCCGTGTTCAACATGAGGATGCGACGTGTGGCGTGTGTCTGACACACGACTGGTCCAAAGGGAAGATGTTCCTGGTCCAGGGAGATCTCTAGGGCCTGGCAGCAGCCGCTGATGAGGAAAAGGGGCCGCAGGAGCCCCATGCACTCTGCAAACACTTCCTCGGAGAAGGGAGGGACACGCTTTAGTGGGGCGAAGGTGACTTCCAGCTTCTGGACCTCTTTGGGCTTCAGAGTGATGTTGCGGAACGGTGACAAGGTGATGGCCTGGATAAAACGACAACAAGTCTCAGCAGCTGAGAGTGGGGCACTCCTGGAGCTCCGTTTCTGAGGTCCTGCTCCAAGGATGGATTACTGAGTAAATGTAAGAATGAACTTAATGAAGGAATGGATGCAGTCCATTCTCAGGATGAAATACATCTGGTCCCATTTCAAAGAGCCACCCAAACACTGTGAGAGGAAGTGGACAGCTGGGGCTGTGGGTTCCCTACGCAGGGAGCTTGAGGACATGGGTTTAGCAACAAGCATGTTTCTCTCACATAGCAAACTCCAGTGGAAAGAGGGACAGCCTTTCAAGGGCAGATGAATGATGTATATTGAAACACATTCTTTCTTTTGGTCCAAGAAGCCCACTTTTACGAGTTTATGCTCAGCAGAGAGTCATGGGTGCACACAAAAGTTTATTTAAATGAATATTACAATGTTGCTTATAAAATAAAAATTAAAAAAAAAACAGGAACACCTGAAATGAGCAGAAGTAGAGGCTTGGTTCATCTACATAATGAAGGTACAGATGAACAAATTAAACTGAATGTTTAGGATTTACTGGTAGATGGTAAAAGCAGGTTTCAAAATAATCTGAAAGTTAGTAATTTATTTTTAAAACGTGTAGGGAAAGCAGGGGAAAGAAAGGTAGCAATAATGTTAAGTGATTATTTCGGGGTATGACATTATGGACCAAATGTTTTTCTTTGTGATTATCCATATTTTTCAAATTTCCTGTCATGAAGATGCACATATATTCATTTGCACCCAGATCTTCTGGATGCTATCAAGGGCACATCTGTGTCACCGTCACCCTCCAGAGGTAGAGCATCTCCAAGCTGTGGTTTCCCTACATGTAAAAGGAGGGTAACAGGTGCACCCCATACTGTTTTTGTGAAAGTGATCAGAGGCAGCACAGGGAAAGCACTTGGAATGGCCTGGCACACAGAAGCTGCCTGAGAACCGTGAGGTGCAGAGGCAGGAAGACGCCACTGGGACCCTGATCACCAACCTTGGTTTCCTGGAATTCCGCTGAGAACATGACCGACAGGTTAAATGTGAGCTGGGCTTGGCTGTTGTTCATGATGGAAACCATCTTTTTTACCACCTGTCCAGGTAGGATGGCGCCTAACTTTACAATCTTATTGGCTGGATCTAGGACTAAAATCTGTGGATAAGAAAGAGAGCAAGGAGGGAGGGAGGGAGGGGTTAGTTAAGGAGAAACGGAAATATGGTGTGTGTACCCTAGTGAGGCAAGGGTGGTTCCCTCTCTTCCTGTGTCCCTCATTCTTCACACTGGACGGGCTTTTGCCTTCGCTCACTCAACAAACATTTATGTGGATAAAATGTGCACTAAACAACCTGTTGCACAATTATACACTTACAGCTGGGTCCAGAGATGCTAAGAAGGAAAGGCTAGGGTACAAAGGGCTGAGCCAGTCTGGGGGTGAGGGAGGCCTCCCTGAGGAAGTCATGCTTACACTGGGAGCTTCTGGAAGGGTAGCATCTGGATTTAAGTCAGGGTGGCATGGGGCTGCACCCCGAGGAAGGAGACAAGCTGTGGCAAGACCCTGAGCTGGAGGGAGTGGCCTGGTCAGGCCTGTGGCTGGGAGTGAGGTGGGGAACATGAGAAGATAGTTTGGAGGGGGATCAGGTTTTTTTTTCTGGGAGGAGTGGGAAGCCAGCGCAGCCTAGGTCCCATCAGGAGGGTATCCTGTGAATATGCCCTGGCTTGCTCCTCTGTGGAGAAGGACTGGAAGAGGGCAGGAGACAGAGCCTTGAAGAGAGAGAGAGAGATGACCACGGCAGCAGAGCTGGGAAAAGCAGAAACATCTTAAAGTCCCCATCTAAAGCACTGATCAAAATGCTGGCCTGCATCAGGCTGGGATCAGGCTGGGCCTTGCCCTCTGGGATGGAGTGACCGACATAAACAGCACCCACCAGTCACTGTCACTTGACCAGTCAATAAACAGCACCCCTCCCCCTAATGGAAAGATGGGATCTTTCCATCCCACCCACAGGTTTCCATGTTGTCTACAAAGGTAAGAGTCTCTGGCCCCAGAGGGTAGGCTCCTGGAGGTCAGAGAACACGTTTAAGTCTCCTCTGGATTTCTGCAAAGCACCTGACATAAATGGGTGCTGAGTGAATGAACGAATGAACACGTCAAAGAAACCATGACATCAGAAGAGACCCTGCCACTGGCTTGGGTGCAGACACACCAGGTGGCCTGATCTTGCTGCTCCCCTGGATTGATGGAAAGGATGCCAGGAACACACCCTTCCCATTTCCTCTTGGTTGCTGAAATGCCCCATGCATTGCTGAGGATTGCAAAAGGTCTTCAGTCTTCTAAAACTGCCTAATAAATGCAAAAACTCCCACCAGACAGACATGTGAAATAAATACTGGACATGGGCAAGAAAGGATAAGCGGTGGAGCCAGACCACCCCCTTCCTGCCAGGAGCACCTGGTTAGAAGGAAGGCCCGCAGTCAGATGGGATCCTGGGAGCTGGGGCTGGCTGGAGAATGTCAGTCTATGTGGTCTTAGGGAAAGATGCCCCGTAACTGAAACTTAGGTCTGCATTCAAGCAAACCTTGACTGTAACCTGAAAGCACTACATGCTCTCATGTGGGAGGAAGAGGATGCTGCATCTGATGGTTTCAAACGTCTTCAAGAAAAAAAACGTTTCTGCAGCGCCTGTGGTTACTTGTATCCTTTGATACAGTAACGTTTGGTATTGGCAAGATCTGTGTGATTCTCTTGGGTCTGATCTGTCTTGATGGGACTGGCTGACCTCTGACAGAGCAGCTAGGGGGCAGGAGACATGGAGCCGGAGGAGTCTGGGCTCAGGTGGGCAAAGGTGGCTGAGAAGGGCACGAAGCGGGGTGCCAAGCGCAATGATCCCCCTAACTGTCGCTTACCTTCATTTCCGTTCCTTTCCCTTTGATTTCAACTACTTGCTGGGGGAGCCCATTGATTTCAAAGGGGATGAGTTCTCGATAACTGATAGTTTCTCGAGGATAAAAGGTGATGGGGATCTCCAGTGTCTTCCCTGGCTTTATCACGTCGACTCGGAAGTTCACCTCGAGGTGGCTGGTATTGGTGTACAAACAATCCAAGCTGGAGGAAATCAGAAGGAAGGTGTGTGAGTTCTCAAATGGCTGACAAAGAGGGCATGAGCCCCTTGCTTCTCTGAGCTGGACCCACTGCGGGATGTCCCGCTGTGTTGTCCTGGAGTTGGAATTTCAGGGCTGGAAGGGACTGCAGCAGTGGTCCAGCCTGCTGGACCAGTCTCCTGGGCACGATTGAGTCACTTCCCCCAGATCACATCCTGAGATCTTGGCAGAACCAGGGCTCAAAGGCAGTCTCATGACCTTTTCCCCAGTGCTCCTTTCACTCTCTTCACCCTCTCTTCCTTGATAACGCAGCTCATGGTGTGGCAGGCTCCTGGAAGAAGGATGCGCTTCCTGGAGTAATTGGGTGGGAAGGCACAGTGGGGCGGAGGATGTGTCCAGAGTCAGACAAGCGCGTGGGTCCAGGCTCCAGCCCCAATTTCCATGTGACCTGAGAGCAGTTACTCAGCCTGTCTGGGTCCCTGTTGCCTCATCTGTAAAATGAGAGTAGTGATCGCTTCCTCACGAAGCTGTTGTGAGGATTAAAGGAGATAAAGTGACTAAATCAGCCGCTAAAGGCACAGAGGAAACATTCCTAAAGGTGAGCTATTGTTATGATTATTATTACTAATAGCTCAACTAGAAGGGACCTTGGAGATCACGTCCACCCTCCTGCATCTGTGGATGGAAGCGCCTCCATTACAATCCTTCCTCCGTCTGTCTTCCAGGCATTTAGAGAAGGACTCTAGCTAAGGCAGTAAATGGAGTATAATGCCTGAGACAAAGTAAGAATCAGATTCAATTCAATTAGGCAAGAAGGAATGTAGGCAGATAAGACTTTAAATTAGTATTTAAAACTACATGACACTCCTGTAATGTAACATTCAGGGGGATCATCATCACCACCATCACTGCCACAAACGTAGCAGCAGATAAAAAATAACCGAGCATTTCCTACGTCCCGGGCACTAGGTACTCTCTCTAAATGAGCTAATTAAACCTCCTAATAACCCATGGGGAGGCACTGTCATTATCCCCCACTTCAGGCAAGGAGACGGAGGCACAGAGAGTTTATAAAGACCTAAACACAAGGCTGGATGCTATAAAACTCTCAGAGAAAAACAGGTAGAACACTCTTGGACATGAACCACGGCAAGATCTTTTTTTGACCCACCTCCTAGAGTAATGAAAATAAAAACACCTTGCTTATAGTTTCCTTTGCTGTGCAGAAGCTTTTACTTTTAATTAGGTCCCATTTGTTTATTCGTACTTTTATTTCCAGTATTCTGGGAGGTGGGTCATGGAGTATCCCGCTTTGGGTTATGGCAGAGAGTGTTTTGCCTATGTTATCCTCTAGGAGTTTTATAGTTTCTGGTCTTATGATTAGATCTTTGATCCATTTTGAGTTTATCTTTGTGTATGGTGTTAGAAAGTGTTCTAGTTTCATTCTTTTACAAGTGGCTGTCCAGTTTTCCCAGCACCACTTGTTAAAGAGGTTGTTTTTTCTCCATTGTATATTCTTGCCTCCATTGTATATTCTTGCCTCCAAAGATAAGGTGTCCATAGATGTGTGGATTTATCTCTGGGCTTTCTATTTTGTTCCATTGATCTATATTTCTGTCTTTGTGCCAGTACCATACTGTCTTAATGACTGTGGATTTGTAGTATAGCCTAAAGTCAGGTAGGTTGATTCCTCCAGTTCCATTCTTCTTTCTCAAGATTGCTTTGGCTCTACGAGGTTTTTTGTATTTCCATACAAATTGTGAAATTATTTGTTCTAACTCTCTGAAAAAGACCTCTGGTAGCTTGATAGGAATTGCATTGAATCTATAGATTGCTTTGGGTAGTATACTCATTTTCACTATATTGATTCTTCCAATCCACCAACACGGCACATTTCTCCATCTGTTTGTGTCCTCTTTGATTTCTTTCATCAGTGTTTTATAGTTTTCTATATACAAGTCTTTTGTTTCTTTAGGTAGAAATACTCCTAAGTATTTTATTCTTTTTGTTTTGATGGTGAATGGAATTGTTTCCATAATTTCTCTTTCTATTTTCTCACTGTTAGTTAAAAGCTTCTGCACAGCAAAGGAAACTAAAGCAAAGTGAAAAGACAGCCTTCAGAATGGGAGAAAATAATAGCTAATGAAGCAACAGACAAACAATTAATATCAAAAATATACAAGCAACTCCTGCAGCTCCATTCTAGGAAAATAAACAACCCAATCAAAAAGTGGGCCAAAGAACTTATCAGACATTTCTCCAAAGAAGACATAAAAATGGCTAACAAACACATGAAAAGATGCTCAACATCACTCATTATCAGAGAAATGCAAATCAAAACCACAATGAGATATCACTTTACACCACTCAGAATGGCTGCAATCCAAAAATCTACAAGTAATAAATGCTGGAGAGGATGTGGAGAAAAGGGAACCCTCTTACACTGTTGGTGGGATTGCAAACTAGTACAGCCACTATGAAAAACAGTGTGGAGGTTCCTTAAAAAACTGCAAATAGACCTGCCATATGACCCAGCAATCCCAATGCTGGGCATATACACTGAGGAAACCAGAATTGAAAGAGCCATGTGTACCCCAATGTTCATCGCTGCTTTGTTTACAATAGCCAAGACATGGAAGCAACCTAGATGCCCATCAACTGACGAATGGATAAGAAAGCTGTGGTACATATACACAATGGAATATTACTCAGCATTAAAAAAAAATTCATTTGAAGCAGTTCTACTCAGATGGACGAAACTGGAGCCCATTATCCAGAGTGAAGTAAGCCAGAAGGAAAAACAACAATACAGTATATTAACGCATATATATGGAATTTAGAAAGACGGTAACGAGAACCCAGCATGCGAGACAGCAAAAGGAACGCAGATGTATAGAATAGACTCGTGGACTCTGTGGATGAGGGCAAGGGTGGGATGATATGGGAGAATGGCATTGAAACATGTTAATTATCATATGTCTAATCAATCGCCAGCCCAGGATTGATGCTCGGGGCTGGTGAAATGAGATTTCCCGGGGGGAGGGAGGAGGGAGGGGGGTTCTGGAGGTGGAGCATATGTAAACCCATGGTGATATCATGTCATTGTATGGCAAAACTAATAAAAAAAAAAAGAAAATAAAAACAAAAAATAAACAAATGGGACCTAATTAAACTTAAAAACTCTTGCACAGTAAATGAAACCCTAAATAAGATGAAAAGACAACCATCAGAATGGGAGAATATATTCACAAATTAAGCAACAGACAAGGGATTATTAGTCTCCAAAGTATACAAACAGCTCATGCAGTTCAATATAAAAAAAAAACCAAACCCAATCAGAAAATGGGTGGAAGACCTAAATAGACATTTCTCCAAAGAAGACATACAGATGGCCAACAACACATGAAAAGATGCTCAACATTACTAATTATTAGAGAAATGCAAATCAAAACAACAATGAGGTATCACCTCACACTGGTCAGAATACCCATCATCAAAAAATAATACTAACAATAAATGCTGAAGAGGGTGTGGAGAAAAGGGAACTCTTACACTGTTGGTGAGAATGTAAACTGATATAGCCAGTATGGAGATCAGAATAGAGGTTCCTTAAAAATCCAAAAATAGAACTACCCATATGACCCAGAAATGGGTCTACCATATGCCTCCTATGCAGAGATTCGGAGAAAACCATAATTCAAAAAGATAGGGACTTCCCTGGCAGTCCAGTGGTTGAGACTTCACCTTCCAATGCAGAGGGCGCAGACTCCATTAGTGGTCAGGGAGCTAAAATCCCACATGTCTCATGGCCAGAAAAACCAAAACATCAAACAGAAGCAATACTGCAAAAAATTCAATAAGCACTTGAAAAAAAAAAAACCAAACAGACACAAAGCACCGCAATGTTCATAGCAGCACTACTTAAAATAGCTAGGACATGGAAGCAACCTAAATGTCCATCAACAGAGGAATGGATAAAGAAGATGTGGTACATATGCACAATGGGATACTACTCAGTTGTAAAAAGGAACAAAACCGTGCCCTTTGCAGAAATGTGGACGGACCTAGAGACTGTTATACAGAAAGAGAAAAAAAAAATCATATATGTGGAATCTAGAAAAATGATACTGAGGAACGTATTTTGCAAAGTGGAAATGGAGACACAGATGTAGAGAACAAATGTATGGATACCAAAGAAGGAAGGGGTGGGTGGGATAAACTGGGAGATTGGGATTGACAAATACACACTACTATATATAAAACAGATAACCAATGAGAACCTTCTGTATAGCACAAGGAACTACATTAAATGCTCTGCAGGGATCTGAATGGGAAGGAAATCCAAAAAAGAGGGGATATATATATACATACTGCTGATTTACTTTGCTATACAGCAGAAACCAACACAACACTGTAAAACAACTATGCTCCAATAAAAATTAATTTTTTTAAAAAAAGTTGCTCAAGGTCATATGGCTAGGGAAGAACTGGGATTTGAACCTGTGCTATTTGATATTTGATATGGTAGCCAATAGACACGTGGCTATTAAATTAAAATTAATTAAAATAACAACTCCTGTTCCTTGGTGGCATTAAGCACATTTCAAGTGCTCCAAAGCCACATGTAGCTACAGGCTGCCACATTGGACACTGCAGATAGATAACTTTTCTGAAACTGAAGTTTCAGTTCAATTGCAGTGCGCTGATCTAGAGAACTTTGAATAAACGCAGGTCTCTGGGCCTGTGTCTGGAGATTTCGTTCTGTTAGGTCTGGAATAGGGCCCAGAAATATGGATTGGAACACTCTAAACAGGGATGGTATAGAGAGGCTGGATTTTAGGCTCAGTATAGATCTGCCTTTTACTACAAGGTCACTGGCCCAAGAAACTAACTTTTTAATTCTCCAAACCTGAGTTCCCACATTTTTTACATGGGGAAAATAAATGCAAGCCATCAAGCTTTGTGTCAGGTCATTTGGCATTGTCCCTTCACTTCCAGGAGAGGATTTTTTTTTTTTCCAGCAGAGTAGCTCATGGCTATCCGAATATCAGTATTAGCAGTGAGGAAAGGATACTCAGGATTCATGCCCACCTGTGCTAGAGGTTTTCTTGTAATCCTATCTCTGTCTTGGCAGGACTTCAGCTGTGTGGAGGCCGTAGAACCCACAGGAGTGGCAGAATCATCTGGAAGCTCTGGGAAGTCTGCTTACCTCATAGCTGTCTCTTCCTTGTTGGTGACAAGCAGGGTTTGTTTGTATGGGGGCATGCCAGCTTGGTAGATGAAGCAGGTGCCAAAGTTGTAGCTAGTGAAGGAGAAATGGACAGCTGGGCTCACAGCAAAGCCTGAGATGATGCACGTAAATGTTGGACCGTGGCTGATCTGTCAGGGAGAGAATGCCCAGTGGAGATGACAGGGGGAAGTGAGAGGAAAGGGCCCCTACACCCTCAGGTGAAGGAGGGAAGCAGTCAGGTGCTTCAGAAGAATTCAGGTCCCAGGACTCCATGTGCAGAATCTCTACAGAGATTCTGATTAATAGGCTCTAAGTTTCTTTAAGGAAAACAAGGTGGATGACTCTGCAACCAGGCCCCACACTGGTTCTTGAATCATTGCAGCAATGATTCAGCTCGAAGGCAGAGGAGTGTGCAGAGAATCTGCCAGTTCCCACCCAACATCTGCTTCTTGGGGCTTCCTCATTAGCAGGACTCCGACTGGCTGCCAACTCACCTGGGAAACAAGCTTGACTTCCCACCCTGCCTTGCAGCTAAGGATGGACGTCGGACACAGTTCTCAAGATAGAAAGCTGTGAGTACATTCGGTGTCGGACAATGTTAAATGCCTCACCTTGATTTTGAGTTCCAGACCCTTCAAGATACATTTCTTTAACGGCTGGAAAGACAGGGAGGCGTGTGCACTCTGCCCCACGTCCACACTGCCATCAGTGGGTGAAAATTCCAAGTACTGTAGCAGGGACCTGGGGCCGGACAGCTCTGCCTGGAAGCTGAAGTTGAACCTTCCAGTGTTGATAAAGCTGAATTCACACTGGACACACTCATTCAATTCCACCTGAGGGAGAACAGAGTTGTATGTTGAGTGAGTACAAACCATGGTTCCCTTCTCTGGGGTCAGGGTCTGTAACGTGTTGGGGGAAACACCCTTTGGGAAGCAGTGACAGCCCATGATGTCAGTGAGCCGAGTGAGCATCGTTAGCATGATGCAGCCAGAGTCCACCAGGAGCTACGAAGTGCTGCAGTCCTTCCTATCTGCAGAGGAAGATGACAGCCGAATTCTTAGAGCTCACTTGGTAGCAAAACCTCCTTCCTGTATGTTTAAGATAAGCACTCTTCCCCTTCCCTACCATCTCTCTGCCCCCTGAAAAGTAAAATAAGAAAAGCGTTCTTATCATATCATGTGAAAAGCTTTTTTTTCACATCGAAACCATACACATTCTGGGGATGGAGCGGCTGCTGGCATGTTTCTGTTCTCCTGATCTCCCCGGCATTTGAAACAGAGCCTCATCTAACGCTCACGTGCACTGCTTTTCCCAGCCAGTGTGGAAGCAGAGAGAGCGGGGCCCTCTCACACCTTTACCTCATTGAAGTTGACAGTGGTAGTCTGGCTGGGAGTCAGGAGAGTGACGGAGCCATTCCTGTCCTTGTATTTGACCTCCGCGTTCACAGAGTAGCCCTCAGCCTTGACATTTAAGGTCAGAGGGTGGGCTTTCTTTTTCACATTGCAGATCAAATTAAAGTTCACATCTCCTTCTTTCTTTGGTGTGAAGAAAATATCAATTGGTAACCTTGTTGGAGAAGAAGACAGCATATTGGGTAACTAGACCAATCTGTTAAAGAAGCTGAAGAAGATAAGCCCAATGGATCAACAGATGCACTAGGAGGGGAAGGCAGCATAACTCCAAATCAGGGTGAATTCTGAAAGTTTGCCAGGCACGGCAGGCCGCTGCGTTAGGGATTCATTTGCAAAGACAGTGGATAGTATGGAAAAGAATATAAGCATAAGAAAATACTGAGAAAAAGTGCTTAAAGTTCTCAGTGTTCTATGACTCATCATGAAAATTATCAACAGGGGATAAGCAGGACAGAGACGGAACTCTAATATCTAAATTTTAGAGTTGGCAGAGACTTCGGAGATGGGGCAGTCTGCTAAGTTGCTTCAGTAGTATCTGACTCTTTGTGATGCTATGGACTGTAGCCCGCCAGGCTCCTCTGTCTATGGGATTCTCCAGGCAAGAATACTGGAAAGGGTTGCCATGCCCTCCTCCAGGACATCTTCCCGACTCAGGGATCGAACCCACATCTCTTATGTCTCCTACACTGGCAAGGGGGTTCTTTACCACTAGCTTCACCTGGGAAGCTCCAAATTTTAGAGTTGGGAGAGAGTTCAGAGACAGGGCACTCTAAAGGAACCTGATTCTCCTGGCCAGTAGGCCTGGGACCCCTGCCATGTTGGGCAAGGGCAGTCCTGGGGGCCTTTCTTTTTGTTTACCTGGACAGTGGGGGGACCCAGCCTTCCATGGGACAGACAACCAGGCTGTTGCTGAAACCTTCAGAATACCGGGAGGTGTCCTGGAAGGCAAACTGGAACTCCTGCTCCTCCATGTTGATGATCTTCACAGTCTCCCTGGCTTCTCTGCCTGCGGGCGAAATACTGGCCTCAGAGGAGGCCTCGTGCCTGCTCCTGGCATACCTCAGCAGGCGACAGGAGGCCTGCTTAGAAGGGATTCTCCAGCTGCTTTTCTTCCCTCTTCCAAGCTCCTCAGCCTTTGGCTACCTCTAGTCCTTCTTTTTACTCTACAAGTGTTCTTCCTCTCAAGGCGCTCCAGCTCTTCCATCTAGAACTGTACCCCATCACTGTCTGCTCCTCACAGGTGGCCACTCAGCCTGGCTTGTGGCTCTCCTGGGATCCTTCTTGCTCCTTTATTTTTTTTTTTCCCATTTTTTTTTTATTATTGTTTTTGCCATACATTGTCATGATATCACCATGGGTTTACATATGCTTCCCCTCCGGAACCCCCCTCCCTCCTCCTTCCCCCCCGGGAAATCTCGCTGCACCAGGCCCGAGCATCAATCCTGGGCTGGCGATTGATTAGACACATGACAATTAACATGCTTCAATGCCCTTCTCCCATATCATCCCACCCTTACCCTCATCCACAAAGTCCACGAGTCTATTCTATACATCTTCGTTCCTTTTGTTGTCTCCCATGTTGGGTTCTCGTTACTGTCTTTCTAAATTCCATATATATGTGTTAATACACTGTATTGTTTGCTCCTTTAGACTCAGTGCCTTCCTGCTTTTGTTACCGGGGGTTGGCAGGCCCCTCCGCTCTGCCCGTATCTCTCTGAATCATCTGTGCCTCAGACTCTGCTGAATTAGACTTCAGGGTGTCACGGGTGTCCTGACAGGGCCCTGACTATCTCTTGTCATAGTTTGCTTTTTCTTACTTTCCTTGACTACTGTGGAGCATTTATTTTTCCACATAAACTTTACAATCATTTTACCAAATCCTGCCCTCACCTCAATCTTTTAGGACTAAGGTTGCCAGATTTAGCAAACAATTTTTTTTAGTATAAATATGTTCCAAATATTGCATGGGACATCCTTATACTAAACAACCATTCCTTGTTATCTGAAATTCAAATTAAACTGTGCATCCTGTGTTTTATCAGACAACACTAGCTGAGATTTTATTTAGAACTTGATTAAATTTGTATTTAATTTTTGGGAGAATGGACAAATGTTCAGATTTTGCTTGAGGGCATTTTAATAAGATTTTATAGTTTTATTCATATAGGTCCTGTGCTTTTCTTGTTACATTTATCCTTAGCTATTATATAGATCTTATCAGTATTGAATGGAATTTTCTGTCTGCTTCTAGGTGCTTATTGCTAAAAGAAAGAGAAACCATTGATTTTTGCATACGACTTGCAAACAGCTACCTCCTAAATTATCCTGCTGATTCTCGAAGTTTGTTTTGCTTCTCTCTAGAGTCTCTTGAGCTTAATCTATGTATGGTGTCATTAGCAATAGCATAATGAGACAATTTTGTCTCTTCTTTTCCCAATGTTTATGCCAATTATTTAATTTTCTTATTTTATTGTATTTGCTAAAATCACTAACAAAGCGTCCAATAGACAGTGACGATGACCAATCTTGCCTAATTCCTGACTTTTTAATTGAAGTGACTTCAGTGGCTTATTACCAGATAATATTTGCCTCTTGATTTTGGTTAATCTTTATTCAAGTTTTCCCCCTCTATTCCTATTTTACTACTAGAGTTTTTGGTGAGAATGTCTGCTGAATTTTTAGCAATAACTCTTTGGTATATGCCAATACCTGGTTCTTCTTTAATCTGGTGATATAATAATTATATTGAAATGCACCATCACTGCATTCCTAGATTAAACTATCTTGTTATTATTCTTATGCTACATTGCCCACTTACTTGTTCAAAACCTGATTAAATGCCATAATCTCCTCCTATCTATTATATATATCAGTGCAAGAAATGCATGGAAATAGTACACATCATACTGTTCACACTGGTTTCCTCTGATGGAAAGGGAAAAATGAGGGAGGTGGGGAATGATTACTACATTTTTCCTTATACAACACCACATTGATCAACTTATAAAGAATGCTACTTTTATAACCAGTCTAATGAATTACTAAACCAAATCCTCTGACTTCAGATGTATTTCTCTCTCATACACACACATACACAAAACGTCACATCCATGTGATAAGAGTCTCAGTGTTATAGGGGACTTGCCCATCACTTCCTTTATTTCAAGAGTCTGCTCAAATGTCACCTTCCCACTGCCCACTGGCACTCCTTTTCTCCCTACCCTATTTTATTCTTTGGAACACTTATCCACACCTGACATGCTACATATTTCACCTTTCCATTTCTTGGTAGCCTGCTTCCTGCTACTAGAATGTAACCATCATGAAGATCAGGACATGGGCTTCGTCCACTGCATTCCCAGCTCACAGAAGAGGGCCTGGCTCACATGCAGGGCTGGCTCAACAATATTTGCTGAACTGGGCAACAGTGTGAAAGGAGGGCAGAGGAATGTGACCACTATGGCCCACAATCTGGGGGCACATGCAAGTAGGATGGGGCTAATACGGGGCTCTGGGGGTAAACCAGTCAATCCAGACCCCAGAGGAATCTTCCAAGTAGGCTCTGCAGCAAGCTTCCTCAATGTTCTTAGGTTATTAGTGTGAGGGTTTAGAAGACACTTGATGGAAATTAGATTGAGGGGTTAAATATTCTGTGGCCCTGTGAATAGCAAAAAGAGGCCCTCTGACACGCTTCTAGAAGATACCAGGAAGAGCTCCCCTGCTAGGGGGAACACCCTTCCCCCACAGGTCATGCCAACTCTAAAATATAAACTAGCGGGGCAGCCTTACCAATGAGGAGACAACTGAAGTTGATATGTGACTTGTCCAAATTGATGAGCGGGTCAGTGGCTTTGCCTACCAGCAGGAAAGGGACTGTGATGTTGTGCTCGGGGATTAAGAAAGTCCAGAATGCCTCCGAGATGTCCAGATGGGAAGGTGTGAACTGGAAGGTAACCTAAGAAGACAGTTTGGAGCACAGTGGTTAGAGGCACTTCTGTGTGTTTGCTCCGCATAGCTTAAAGGCATGCCAGCCCTGGGGTTGTGCCGGGTGACATTACCAAGTCATCATTTCCTTTCCCCTGTCTTTGAGAGGGCATGTATGTTTGGCTGTACCAGTATCATCCATGTCTGTTTGTTCAGCCCACCAAGTATTTCTAAGGGTTTCTGCTCCACTTATTTCTATTTCTAAGGCTCTGCTGGCTAGGCTGCCATGTCTTTGGATGGCATGTAAAAATGGAAAGATTCAGGTAGAATCTGGAATTTTCCTGAAAAGTCCAGGAGAACTGGCAACCCTGGGCTCACTGCTCTGTGTGGTGATTTGTCTCCAGAGAAGCATTGTGGCCAGCCATTGTGGCCAACCCTGGTGCCCACCATTCCCTGTCATTGACCCTTGGCCTGTGCTCTCCATTTTTATGATCTTTCTGAAGCCATCTCAATTTGTAATCTTTGTTTCATGAATTTATTTCTGCCCCCAAGATTTTCTGTAGAATTTACAGGACACGGGGCCCACAGAGCTGCTTTGGCCAGCAAGTTTGTATTCCTTTAAATCTGACCCGCTGCTCTAAATCACTGTGTGGACATTAGGACTAAACCAGGGGGCATGACTCTGCTTTTCTGTTTTGCCCTTTGGCCTGACCAAGTAAAGATACAGCTCTGTCCTTTCATGGCTGTCAGTCCCTGGACAAAAATAACTCTGCTCCTTGTTATGGTATGAGTCCTAGAGTCCCCAGGCACTGGTGTCCAGCTCTCCTTTCATTGCTTTTAAACTATCACTTTTTAAAACTTCAAAGACTAGAGCTCTCTGTTTCTCTGTGGCCAACCAAGATGGCTCAGGTTTGTCCTGTTCATGAGGATTGGCTAGCACACAGTAACCACCCAATACACACTTCCCGATGGACACACCCTCAGGACAGTCTCCCTAACTCTACTCACGCCCTGCAGCGCACCTGCTCTGCAGAGGGGGATGGGACGAATAAAGCCCCGTGTCGAGGGGTCCCCATTCACACATACCTCAGCTTTCTTTTCAGGGAGGATGAGCCCCTTCTCTGTAAGGCATGTGAAGGCTGGAGGGTTCTGGAAACTATCAATTTCTTCAGAGACCCAGGAGAAGGAGTAGGCACTACTGGTCGGGTTTAGTATTGTAAAGGTCCTGTCCAAGGGGGAGAATCGACAGCAGAGAGTGAGAGAGGGGCTTGAGGATTAAGAGACACTTTTCTAGACTGTTCTCTAGCACAGTCCCCTTATGTGGGGATCAGAACTGTTTTGGCCACTTTGTTGCTGTAGAAACAAAGACTGCATCTCACTTGGGGGCCCCAAGTGTGGCTCTAGTTCTGGACTTTGGAGTAGTAACACCACCAAGGGCCCTTCTGTCCCAGTGATCCTCTGTGGTCTAGGTAGTGGTCAGGGATCATGTTTTACGTCTTTCAAATTTCCTGAGTGTCAAAACTAAGGAGACAGAAATCTGCTTCCTCACCACAGCAATTCTCTAAAGTCAACCCCTAGGAGAAGAAGAGTGTTTCTAGGTGTCAGCCTAGCTTGCTACTCTGAATTTCTTCCTCTGGGTTTTCAGAAAGACAAACTGATATGAACATAACTAGCACAAACCCACACCACTCACCGGAGATTCTTCCCTCCTATGCCCATGCTGGTGAACTCAATCACCCGGGTGTTCGGATCCAGAGCCCCACCACTAGGCCCTCGGAGGTCTGGGTTGCGCCGATGACCAGTGATGTAGTCGGAGTCTTTCAGGTCAAAATGGCAGATGGGCAGGGAGCTCCGCCCTTTGGCTGACAGGACTGGGCCGTGCTCTCCGGGTGGCAGGTTAGGAATCCTAAGAGAATAAGGTTATTTTGATCTATTTTTAACTCTTTAATCAGTTTTATGCTTTCGTGGTTGGAAATGAATATGACACCCACCAAAATGCGAGCTCCATGAGCACAGGGGATGGGTCTGTCTGGCTGACAACATAACCTCAGTGCCTTGAGGAGTACATGATACATAGTAGGTGTTCACTAATTAATTGTGACAGGGATAAATACATGCATGGGCTGAGTATGCGGAGCCTGAATTCTGGTTCCTTCTGGGTGCCTCAGAAAAGACCCTGATGCTGGGAAAGCTTGAAGGCAGGAGGAGAAGGGGATGACAGAGGACGAGATGGTTGGACAGCATCACTGACTCAACAGACATGAGTTTGAGTAAGCTCCAGGAGATGGTGAAGGACGGGAAGCCTGGCATGCTGCAGTCCATGGGGTAGCTGAGAGTTGGACGCAACCGACTGACTGAACAACAGCATGCCTTATTTTGGCCTCAAGTTACTTCCTTTACCAATGGTGAGAAAATCTCCCTGCTATAAAGTCAACAAAGAGTCTTTCCCTCTGGGCTCTTTCATAGGCATCTAATGGGATATGAAAAAGGACCCAGGCATCCTTAAAAAAACAAAACAAAACAAAAAACTACCCTGAGCTCCTCAGAGAAAGTGAATGAGGTGTGGGCAGAGCTCTATCCTCAGCACCGAGCTCAGGCGGCTCAGGTGTGGGAAGGGTCCCTCAGTGTAACTGCAGGTTTTCCACAGGTCTCGTGGTTCACATAGGTCTCTGCCACCCTATGCCATGGGTCACAGACCTCCTCTAGAGTGGGTGTCCTCCGTGGAGGTCCCAGGGACTTTCATTGTCAGGTATTATTAGATCAGCTCTCCTCTAACTGGACCCGGACTCCATCCACCCCTCTCTTGCTATGCTCCAGGTCCACCTCCTCCATCGCCACTACCACCTGATGTTTAACTGTACTTATTGTGCGCTGGGCACTGTTCTAAGCTCTTCACTTGAATTAGCTCATTTAGGTTTCAAAACAACTCTACAGAGTGGTTACTGTCATTTGCATTTTACATAGGAGGAAACTGAGCCTCAGAAAAGATAAAAGAGAGCTTTCCCAAGGCCATGCTTGCCCCAGGACTGGAGCCCAGCTGGCTACCCACCATTCGGTTGCCCCAGTGGAATCCTGTGTGTGGCTGGGGAGGTGGGCAGGAGGCAGGGTCTACAGAGAACAATACAAAAGACCAGACTCCTCTTATTCTCCAGAGGGAAATGTGGTAGTGTGGGGCTCTAGAGAGGGCTGGGGTGAAAGGACAGTGGTCGTGATGAGACAGAAGAGGGGTTAGGAGCAAGTCTTCTTACTGGCAGAAAAGATTGCTCTCGAAGTCTCCAACCTCCAGTGGGGAGAATTTCACTTTGAGCTTCTGAGTCTTCCCCGCTGGCACGATGCCCGAGATGGGCTCCACAGAGAAGGGTGGCAGGGCAGTTTCATTCCAGTGGTCTGTGGCACTGTCCACGGTGCTGGCCGTGTGCAGTGTGCCCTGGCTAAGCTGGTCTCTTTGGGATAAACCTGGGGGCAGATAAGAGTGCCAGTGATGTTCTGCATCCGCAGTGGGAGGGCGGTGATGGCAGCCCACTCATATGGGTCCTTAGGCACCCTCTATGGGGTCTGTGGGCTCATTCCTCCTAGCCGGTCTACTTAACTTTGGGCCCCAGGGGTAAGGAATTAGCTATGTCTCACAGGAGATTCATGGAAAATACTTCTGTTAATTACATCAGGTTTTCAAGTGTTTTTCCTTTCCACTCAAGGGTATGGGTCAAGTGGATGTCTGTGGGTCATCTGCCTTAAGAATAATGGGTTGTGAATTAATCTTTTGGAGAATCATTGCTTTAAAGCAGGGGTTCACAATCTGGGAGGGTGGGGGGGTCCATGAAGAAGAGTCCATTGGAAAGGTCTGGGAATCTCCAAACTGAAAGAGTAGTAATGGACATTTGCCCACCAAGGGTTGGGTTCTCTTCACATATATCAACTGCAAATTGGACATGGATGTGTGTTTTCCTAGGGAGTCAGTTCATAGCTTTCATCAGTTTCTCCAAGAGTCTGTGATTTCCAGAAGGTTAAGATCTAAAAGAAAAGACTTCGAAGGATCTGTGAGACGGGGTACCAGCCTTGTGGGGCCCAGGGAGGCAGAATTCAGTTCTGGAGTTTCTTGGGTCCCTTTGGCTCTGCAGACGCTAGGGGGCCTCTGCTCTGCTTCTTTGCTACCAAGAGGGCAGTTGGAACAGTGCTTGCTCCTCCATGAACCAGGCTCTTCTACTAATTGGGGACCCAGCTCAAGCCCTGGGTTTTACTTGTCACCTCATTTACCTTGGTTGTCTGGCATGGCAAAGCTGACAGCCTTTGCTGTCTCTTCTGAGATCCAGTTGAATTCCAGCTGCACATTTCCTGAATTAATCAGTTCAAACCTGCAAACAGATCAGGGAACGGATGTGAGAAACACACTGAAGACGGTTTTTGTCCTGTCTGCATATCATCTGTACCATTAACTTTTTTTTTAAAGTCAAGTTACTTTGTTTCCTAAATGTTCCTTCAAAGGCAATTTTATTTGAAATCAAGCATGTGATTTCAAATTATAGTTCCTTTTAAAATGCAAAAATATATACATAGCTATTAAAAGGAAAAGCATCCAGATGTTTAGCACTTCAATTGTCTTGGTACCCCTGGCACACCGTGCCTTGAGCTCTCAGCCTGCATCGTGGTCATCCTGAAAAATTCCCATGGGAGAAGAAATGAAACCCATTCACAAGACAGTATCTCCTTCGGGTGCAAACTCCAAGGCCTCTCCCTTGCCAAATCACTTTCCCCCAGAAACAATGTCCTCGTGGTCAGAAATCATTTGACCCCTGCCTGAAGTATTTTCACTGGCTGAGATACTGACTTGTCTCAGATTCTGAATTAGCAGATCCTCGTCTTGCCTCAAGTTTCCCTGCTCTGTGGTAAGAACTGGGAGACAAGCTTTTTCGGAGTCACTATTAAACTTGATCACAGACAGTCACAGTAAGAGGATGATTCAAGAAAATGGTTGTGCAAGTGAGAGAAAAACACACACATTCTTCCTGGTTTTAGGGGAGAAGTGGGAGCTGAGACGTGCGGGCAGGGGAAATAGGTCCAAGAAAGGGGTTTAAAGATTAGATTCCCTATATCCAGTCCAGGTAGACTATGCAGTTGTGCGTGAAGTCAAGTGTTTTGGCATCAGGGGCTTGTGTGAATTTATGAACTATGTGAATTTATGAGCACTGGTCTTTAGGCTAAAGCAAATTTTTATGAAGGGGAGAAATCTCCGTGGCATAGGATACTTCAAGTAGAAGCACTCTTGGTTTAGGCCCGGGGTGAACAAACATTTCTGTAAAGGGTCAGACAGTAAGGTTTTGGGTATCATGAGCCAGAGGCCTCTGCAGCAGCTGCCCCCTCTGCTGTGGAAGCAGCCTTGGATGATAACAGACAGACGAGCATGACTGTGTGCCCACACAATGTACAGCATGATCATATCTCCAAAAATAAGCGGCTGCTGAGTTTGGACCATGAGTTCGGTGACCCCCACACTAGGTGAAATGGCCACCAGCAGAAGATCCCACGTCCTGTCTCCTAGCTTTTGGTTCTATGATAATTTGAGAGTATACATCAAGGGCCACAAGTACAGAATGAGTTGAACAATTAATTACCAATCTTTACAAAGTAGAGATGTCACTGGCTTACACTTTTGTGTTTGTAATCCTCAAAGAAGAGTCACAGGCCTTCTCTCTGCCCAAAGGCCTTTTTTCTCACCTCTTCACCTGGCCACCTTTTATTTGTCCTCTGAAGTTCAGCTGGTCCACCATTTTGGGAAGCCTTCCCAGACACTTGTCTCTCCCCATATCTTGGTCTGCTTTTGGGATGCTTACTGCAAACCCAGAGCACTGGACTGTAACCATCAATTCAACCATTTTCACCCATCCCCCAACATCCACTATGAACTCTTTGAGAGCAGGACCCATGATCACTGTACCAACTGAGTGTGAATAAAGGGTTAACATAACCCCTTCTCCTTCTAAGTACAGTTTCGACTATGAATTAGTTTTTGAGTTCTGTGTCTGTGGAAGCCTGATAAGAGAGAAATATCATCTATATTATGAGACAATTTTGTTTACAGTAAAAATGACCCCTGATTGCTAACTTGCTTTGGGGCTGGGAGAAATCATGATACCTGGAGGGAAGCCATAGCACTGGGGTTCTCTGAGTGCAGTGACTCTTGTAACCGGGCAGGTCCCTTGCAGGAATCCTGGAAGCTACAGCCATGGAGTGCTTGTGAGAAATGTCGGCTTCTGTGGGTCACGGCCTTCCAAGCTAAGATGAACCCTATGCCCACCAACATGGAGACTTGTCTGAGCTGTCACTTGGGGCAGAGGGTTGGGCAACAGGAATAGCTGTTGGGTGGTGATGTGGACCATTGCAAGGACTGTTCCCACTGAAGCTGGATCAAGTCTACACCTTGACTTCAAGGGTGAACTTGAACAGTTTCATGGGTCTGAGTGTTTCATTGGATCTACGAAGACCCTCTGGTGCATGCTACAGAGATGTTATGTCTGGTCTATGCTGTCGTGGGCACTGAATAAATGTTTGAGTGACTGAATGATGGAATGAAAGGACAGCTCTGCGTGTCGGGAGGCTTCTGATGACTTACTCAAACACTCGAGTCTGGTAAACCAGTGTTTCCTTAAAGTGCACATCGGTTGTCTGGCACTTATACGAGGCGAAATTCACGTGGGCACTGATTTGCAGCTGCAGTTCTCGATAGTTTTCTTCTAGGACTGAGTAAGCCGGCTCGGGATCAGTCTCTATCACCTGCAACAAAGACAGCCATGTCCTCAGTGATGCAGAGCGAGCTGCCTCACGGGAATGATGGGGAGATGAGACAGTGCTTCATCCTACCGATGAAAGCAAGCACCAGCCCACAAACCCAAGTTCCAGGATACCTGATGAGATCAAACTGAAAATGACTCAAACGGGAAAGGAAGAAATTGAATAACACAAAATTACTGAGAGCATCACGACTGCACAGGCATGAGTTCTGGGGTCAGATACACTCCAAAAAAGGTTTTTTTAGAAAAAGGAATCATAAAGATAGGAACAGATATTAATAAAACAGAAAATAAATCTAAAACAGAGAGGATCAGTGAAACTAAAAGCTGTTTATTTGAAAAGATTTAGAAAAACTGGTGAGAATGATCAAGAAGGATAAAAGAAAGACAGAATAAAAATAACCAATATCAAATGAAAAGGGAGACATCACTGTCTACCCTACAGATATTTATACGTGATAAAAAATATTATGAATAATTTTATGAAGATACATATGAAAACTTAGTTGAAGGGAAAATTCCTAGAAAAATAAAACATACTCATGGGACTTCTTCAGTGGCCCAGTGGTTAAGAATCTGCCTTGCAATGCAGGGGACGCAGGTTTGAACCCTGGTCGGGGAACTAAGGTCCCATATGCCACGGGCAACTAAAGCCTACGCACCACTAGAAAGAAGCCCTCACAGTACAACAATAGATTCCATAACAAGCCTGCGTGATGTAGCTAAGACCCAGTGCAGCCAAATAAATAAATATTAAGAAAAAGACTCAAAAACACATTAAAAAAACCCTAAAGAGTCTTATTACTATTAAAGAAACTAAGTGGTAGCCAAAAAAAGTCTTTAAAAAGACCTAAGAGAGATATACCTTGATGAATTAATGTTATAAAATGATCAATTTTTCTTAAACTGATTTATAGATACAATCCAATTCCAATCAGGTTTTCATCAGGGTTTTCATAGTACTTGTTTAAATGTATTCAAAAATTATTTAGAAAAATAAAGGGCCAAGAATAATCAAAATACTTCAGAACAAAACAGTATGGAGATAATCATGAAAAGATACACTAAAGAAAGTGAAAAGTTAAGTGATAAATACAATGAGGATATTTGCAGACAAATACAGGAACAAAAGAGCTTATCAAAACTAAAATAAACTAATACCATGTTTTTCCAAGATAATGCCTATGCTGTCCAAAGTGGGCTGTACCAATTTATACTCCTGCTAGCAGAGAACTCTTGTGGAAACACTTGGACGTTATCTTGGAAAGCTGAGCTTTCACCGACCCTATGGCTCAGCACCTTCCACTTCCTGTGACTCAGTTTAGGAATATAAACTCTTGCAAATGAACACCATGTGACATGAGCTATAATGCTCACAGAAATACTGTCCATGGGAGCAAACCTCAAGTAATTTTCAAAAGAAGAATGGGTAAATAATGTAAGTAATTCTACATAGCAGTGACATGGGTGTGCTACGGTCAAATGCAGCAACACAGATGACCACACGCAATAACCTATAAAAAACAAAGTTCAAAACCACACTGAAACAATATGCCTTCTAGAACACGTAGGTTAATTTAAAAAAGAACTGAAAACAAAAATCAAGGGAATGAGCAAACAAGATCCTGGCATAGTGACCACCTCTCGGTTGGTGGGAGGGAATGGCTGAGAAGCAGAGGTAATCCTGGTTATACTTCCTGTGTTAGGTGTGGGTTCATCTCTGTTTATTATTTTACTAAAAAGAAACCAACTAGGGAAGAATTAAAGGAGTGGCGTGCATGGACCAAACAAGAGATTAACCTAATTCTGGACACTGAGGGAGAAAGGAAGCAGCTAAAAGACTAGTCGTGAGGTTTCTGAAAAAGAGAAGGTGGGGGCCTTACTCAACTAGAAACTAGATACTGAGACTTACACGAAAGCTCTGCCAATGAAGCTGAGTGGTTTGTGCGGTATGTGTGGTGAGGATGGCGGGAGGCATGCTTGGAAGTTCAGTTTGCCACTTTGGAAACCCAGGTCAGGCAAATGGGGACTGTTCTTTTTTCCATGAAAGAACAAAACGATGAGACACTGAACATGACAGCAGCAGGCATCTAAGCATGGCAGGCCTGGTCAGACTAGGGCCTTGGTGGTCCTACTCACTTTTCGTTTTGTAGTGAAAGTCCCGGGAGTATTTCTGGGCACATCCATCCACTTGACCGTCCGCATGCGGTCATCCCAGTCAGGCACTTGGTCTGCAGGGAGCGGAAACATGATCTTGGAGACCTTGCACTTGATCCCCATCTTCTTCAGGTTGATGGGCACATCTGACTTCACAGTCACCACTATGTCCTTGGCACAGCCAGGGTGGAGGTGGCCCATCTGTGGAAGAGCCTGGTATTAATATTTGAGGGAATTCAATCTTGAGGACTCTTCAGGGCTGATGGTGCCATTCCAGGGGTAGAGACAAATTCCTGGCAAAAGTGCATCATTCAAGACCATATATGTCGATCATCTTAAATACATACATGAGGTTCTTAGAAATATAATTATAAAAGCAAGAGCAGCTAGCTATATAGCACAGAGAGCTCAGCCCAGTGCTCTGTGATGACTTAAGAGGGGTGGGATGGGAGGGTGGGAGAGAAACTCTAGAGGGAGGGGATGTAAGTATACATATAGCTGAGTCACTTCATGGTACAGCAGAAACTAATACAACACTACAAAGCAATTGTACTCCAACAAAAATAAATAAATAAAATACTCATACAACGAAATACTGTGAGAAATAAAAACAAAACATGAGGAACGAATATTATCAAACTGTTACATGGTTCAGGTACTATTCTAAATCTTTACAAAAATCTATGAGCCCATGACAACCCTATAGATGTGCAACTATAATCCCTATTTTATAGGCAAGGAAACTGGTAAGTTGTTCAGGGTCATACCATTAATATTAGAATATCTGGATTCAGACCCAGGTAGGATGGTGCCAGATACCATACTCTTAACCACCTGTACTTTTTAATCATATGATCCATAAAAATTATGGACAGATGTACACAGTACCTTAACAGTTGTCAAGTGTGATCTAGTGACCCTTGGGGGCCCTGAGACCTTTTCAGGAGTCCACAAGGTCAATACCATTTTCATTATAATACTAAGATGACATTTGACTTTTTCATTCTCATTTTCTCATGAGTATACAATGGAATACTCTCCACTGTATACTCAGAGATGTGAGTATACACTCCCTTCTCTTCCCACAGATTACATGACCTACGATATTGCATTAGATAGAATGCAGAAGCAAATACAAGAATCCAGCTATCTTCTACTAGGCCATATACTGAAGGGTCTTGTAAAAATGTAAAACAATGTCACTCTTCTCACATAATGTTTTGAAAATAAAGCCATTTTCAAAAAAATATGGCATTCATATTAATATGTAATAGGCTTGTTATTATATTTTAAGTGACTAAATACATATTTTTAACGATTCTCTGTTGTAACTTCTAATATGATAGATGTAACCCATGTAAACAAAAGCTCTTTGAGGGTCTTTAATAATGTTTAAGAGTATAAAGGAGGGCTGATACCAAAAAGGGTGAGATTTCAGATATATAGAAAATCTGATATGGTCTGTAGAATAAAATCATTTGTGCTTTAGCATATATAAATGCACATACATATATCCAAATGTATACTATATATAATCCTATATATGTAGTTTTCTCATGTTCCTAATAAATTAAAAACTCTTTCTCCTCTGGGAAGTGAAGGGAGAAGAAAGTTTAACACTTCCCAAGGCCACGACTGTGTGTGTGTGTGTGTGTGTGTGTGTGTGTGTGTGTGTGTGTGTGT